>CALYLW010000415.1:0-135049 GCA_944989445.1 Ampullaceana balthica
GGCCCCTAAATCATCGGGGGTCCCTGGCTTTATCCCGTTCAGCCTCCCCCTTAATCCGCCATAGGGACCGTCTATAAAGTACTCACGCTATTTTTGACCCCCCTCCCCCTGTCACAAACTGTCACAAATCTCGGGACCCCGCCCCCTAAAGTACGTCACAATTCCAAATTTTTTTTAATTAACACCTAATTAGAATATTGAATTTAATATTTAAAATACACTTCACTATTAAATTGTATTAAAATATAAAATTTCCACTTAAAAGTACCGGATTCAAAATTTTGAAATCCAGCTGGAGCTGAAGTGTGCCGGATTTATGAAGTGAAATCCGGCTAGATCCGGAATCAGATTTGTTAAAATGGTCGGATTCCGGATTTTCCGGGGCCATTATGATTATGAATATATATATAAATTAGGGATCTACCGGCCAGCCAGATTTATGAAGTGAAATCCTGCTTAAGCCGGAGCCGGATTTTTTTAAATTACATAATAAAAAGGAAACTAAACAATTTGACTAAAAAAAAGACTTTTTGACAAATTATCTGACCAACTCTTGTGCTATATTTAATCTGTTTATTATGGTCCTATAAATTATATTTCATTAAAAAATATTCACTGGACATTATCTGTGTTCATCCATAGTTACGACTGACATCAATCTTTCACAATCATCGTTTCCTGGAAGGATAATTGCAGACAGATGAACTCTTATCTTATCTTATCTTATCTGTTTACAGACGCTCCTTCTATACAGAAGATTATTGCGTCCTACGCTAATCTATGGTTTGTGTTTAGTCCTGCATTTTATTAGAGATTTAAAGTATGTGCATTTTCTCCTCTGGTAATAACTGCAATATGTTCTCTTTGCCTTCTAAAAGCGATTCTCAAAGGACGGATGCGTTTTATCTGAGTTGATTCTTGAACAGTTTGGGTGGGCACATTCTCCTGAGCCCGAGCTCTGTGTTGTCCTGTATGTTTCTTCAACATTGTTTGTGAGGCAAAATATGAGTGACATACTTTGCAAAGTCGATCAAATAAGCTGGTAATCATATGGTTGTACTTTGAAAGCTTCTGTTGATCTTGGCATAATTTCATCAAATTTGAGAGTTTGTGCTACAAACAAGGAAGGAAATTTATGAGAATCTTCATCTGCTCTTTCTTAAGCTTTGAGTCCATCATTTGTTTGGTTGATTGGGATTGGAGGAGGGAAGAATCTTTAAGGTAAAACGTTAAAATATGAGCTTCGTGCTTTGTCGCAACATTTGATGTCCTGATAACAATAACAATTTTAGTGAAATATTGGCTGGTGCGAACATGATTGTCAAACTATTCCTGATCCTTCGATATCATTCCTGCTGTATTCAATTCAGATTTATGAACAACACATTCAGGAGATACGCATTTCAATGCTATTTTGACATAAAACTAATTCTAATTTAAACAAAATTTTGAAAATTATTTTTAAAGCTATTTAAATTCTACTAAAAAAATATAAATAAATTAGAAAAAAATACTAAAAATAATAAATGTGTGACATCACACATGGCCTGACCCCCTCCCCCTGTCACCAAGTGTCACACTTTCTTACACCCCCTCCCCACCTTGGGGCGTGACGTACTTTATGGACGGCCCCATAGGCAGAGTGTTTATATATATATATTATATATATATATATATATATATATATATTTATTTATTTATTTATATATATTTATATATATATATTAAACACAAGGCTTGATGGAATAGTAAGACATCTAACTTATCCAGAACATACATACTTTCGCTCTTATCAACAGAATAGAAATACAACGAGTTATTAGACATAAGTACCGTGCCCTACAGAAATATTAACATTGTTTATAGCATGGAATTTCGTTTTTTCTTATCCCCGTTCAGGAATTGAACGGTGTATTTTTATTTTAAAGATGAGTAGCCACCCTTTCCTTTTCTTTGAAACATAGTTTAAAGTCTTTTAAGACCACGGTTATAGTCCGTGAAGCACATCAATATTTTCTTTCAATTATATCAGCGGTTCTCAACCTGTGGGTCGCGACCCCCGCGGGGGTCAAATGACGATTTGGCAGGGGTCGCCAAAGACCATTGGAAAAATATGTTTTTTTGTGTGTTTAAATGTGTAAAAATGTGTAAACCTTGCCATGTACATATTTTGTCTATTACTCTATACTAGTCTATAGTCTATTCAGTAACTTTAGTAAGTTTAGTTGTTGTAACTTAATTATTTTTAGCTTTTTATAATGTTTATTTCAACACTATTTTATGAACCCCTCAACAACCGGTAATAGTATATCAACAGAGAGTAGGGCGCGTCTGGATGCTCAGAAGTCTGAGCTCAGCAGGCTGGCTAAGTGACGTAGAAGCTGAACTGCTGCTGCTTCTGGTTCCACACACTGTAGTGTAGGGCTGTAGGTCAATATTTTCATTGTGCGTGGTATTGATAAGCTATCGTTATAAATTTTTCATTTTAAATTTAAAGTTTTAAACCAACCGATGGAAATGGAACATGCAGAGAAGAACATTATGATTAAGAAAAGAAAATATAGTGACGATTTCTTACAATATGGTTTTACTTCAATAGTTACAGCAGGAATTGAGAAACCGCAATGCGTTATTTGTAATGACGTTCTTTCAGCCGAATCTATGAAGCCAAACAAACTGAAACGTCATTTTGATAGCAAACATCCAAGTTTTGCGTGGGAAGGATACCGAGTATTTTAGAAGTAAAGCTGATGGCGTCAGGAAAGCCAGACTTGACACTGGCGGCGTGTACCACCAACAAAACGTAGCAGCCGTTGAAGCTTCATATTTGATGGCGCTCAGAATCGCAAGAGCTATGAAACCTCACACCATTGCCAAAGACTTATTGTTGCCAGCGGCCAAAGATATTGTTCGAGTTATGATCGGACCCGAATTTGTTTAGAAATTGAGTGCAATTTCCTTATCTAATGACACTGTCCGGAGAAGAATAGATGATGTTTCTGGGGGCCATCCATATATTACGTACGCACAAAAATTCGTATTTTTGAACCCCCCTCCCCCCTCCCCCCCCGTTGCATCCCGTACATTTTCCGGACCCCCCCATGCGTACGTACAAATTCGCTCAACCACCCCCCCCCCGTTTTGAAGAAAAAAAATTAAGCTGGAGTCAGAAAGAAGATATTGGTTTTACTCTTTGAAGCCGTCCATAAATGACGTCCCACGCCTAAAAAGGGGGCGGGGGAGAAGGTCACGCATTTGTGACGAGGGGGAGGGGGTGTTTAAGAAATGTGACGTCACATCAAAATGCGCACTAAAATATTTGAAAATGCGGCTTTTTTTTTGTCAAAGCTTTGGGGCCGTCCATTAATGACGTCCCGCGATTATAGACGATTTTCATCCCCCCCCCACGTCACGCGTCGTCACTAAAAGTTAGACCCCCCCTCTTTTCCAATATTACGTCATAAAAATCAAAAAAAAATAGCATGTTTCAAATCACTTTTTTGTCATTTAAGTTTAAGTATGTATTTAGTGTAAGGCTGGACTTTAATATCGTAACACGCGCGAAGCCCATGTAAAACGTCATTAAATAAATTGTAAACAAACAAATATTTAAGTACAACTTTTATTTTAAGTTACGCGTTTTGATGTGACGTGACATTTCTTAAACTACCCCTCCCCTTCGTCACAAATGGTCGACCCCCTCCCCCCTCTAGGTGCGTAACGTCATTTACGGACGGCCCCGAGAAGGGGCCATCCATAAATGACGTCACGCGAATTTGGCAGATTTTTCACTCCCCCTCCCCTCGTCACGCGTCTCACAAAAACTTAGACCACCCCCTCCAATATGACGTGACAAAGCTTTGCGCCCCCCCCCCATAAAAGCTGTACTTTCTATTTGAAAAAGAGCATGTTTAAAATCACTTTTTTTGTCATTTAAGTATTTATTTAGTGTAGGCCTGGCATTCTAATATCGTAACACGTGTGAAGTCATGTAAAACACCATGTAACAAATCAAATATTTAAGTGGAACTTTTATTTAAAGTTGCGAGTTTTGATGTGACGTCACATTTCTCTAACACCCCCCTCCCCCACATCACACATCGTCACAAATATGTAGACAACCCCCCCACCCCCTTTTCCACTAGGTGCGTGAAATCCCCGTCCCGTTGTGTGTTTACAACGGCTAAGGCACCGGTGGGCGAAAGAGAAACTTCATCTAATTTCAAGAAATGGACAGATAAATCCGACGGATATATTTTAATAATGTGTAAACGTTTGGTCTGAATCAAATGTTAATTACTTCCAAGTAATTAAAAGTTCAAAATTTCGTTTACAATCAATTATAAAACATTATTGCATATCAGTATTGACTCAGTCGGTCTCGAATGACGTTTGCAGTCAGAGCGGTTTACGTTTCTATGCTTAGTATTATGCAACTTAAATTTGTTGTGCGTACGTACACATTCAGTCGAGACCCCCCCTCCCCCCCCGTACGCATGCATACGCAAAATGCCGTAAATTTAAGACCCCCTCCCCCCTCCTTGCGTACGTAATATATGGATGGCCCCCTGCTGATATTATTGATCAGGTAATCCAGGAAATAAAATCTGCTCCACTTCCAATATTTAGCATCCAGCTTGACGAATCCACGGACGTTGCAAACTGTTCACAACTACTGGTTTACGCGAGATATATAAATGAAGGCGACTTTAAAGATGAGTTTCTTTTTTGCAAACCTCTTGAAACGACAACAACTGCACGGGATGTATTTGATACAGTTGGTTCATTTCTGAAAGATCATAAGATCTCTTGGGAAAAGGTTTGTGGTGTTTGCACTGATGGTGCTCCAGCTATGCTAGGATGTCGGTCTGGATTTCAACGTTTGGTACTAAATGAATCACCAAAAGTCATTGGAACTCACTGTATGATTCATCGACAAGTGCTAGCAACGAAGACGTTGCCACAAGAGTTTCAGGAAGTAATGAAAAGCGTCGTAAGTTCCGTCAATTTTGTAAAAGCGAGTGCGCTGAACAGTCGTCTGTTTTCGAAACTTTGTAATGAGATGGATGCGTCCAATGATGTTCTGCTATTTCACACTGAAGTGAGATGGTTGTCGAGAGGGAAAGTTTTGAAACGCGTTTTTGATCTTCGTGACGAACTAAAAATGTTCTTTAATCAGAAGTCTAAACCACAGTTCGAAGCACTTTTCAGCGACAAAAATGAGCTTCAGAAAATTGCTTACCTGGTAGATATATTTGCCATTTTGAATGAGTTAAATTTATCACTGCAAGGACCAAATGCAACATGCCTAGATTTGTCTGAAAAGATCCGATCATTCGAAATGAAACTTCAGCTTTGGCAAAAAAAAATTGGATGACAATAAAATGTACATGTTGCCCACCTTATCTGCTTTCTTTGAGGAAAATGACATTGAACCGGACAAGAGAAGTAAAATGATAATTTCTGTGAAAGAACACTTGCATATGCTGGCGGACGAAATTTCATCGTACTTTCCAAATCTACCTAACACTCCGTTTGCACTTGCCAGAAGTCCATTCACAGTCAAAGTTGACGATATTCCTGAGACAGCACAAGAGGAGTTCATCGAACTCATTAACAGTGATGCAGCGCGAAATGATTTCTCTTCAATGTCAGTTACAAAATTCTGGATCAAGTGTTTGCAGTCATATCCTGTTCTGTCCGAAACTGTGTTGCGCCTTCTTCTTCCTTTTCCAACAACTTATCTTTGCGAAACAGGGTTTTCCAGCTTGCTGGTTATCAAGTCTAAATACAGAAGTAGACTTGTTGTGGAAGATGATCTTCGTTGTGCTCTCGCAAAGACTGTCCCGAGAATTTCTGATCTTGTGAGAAAGAAGCAACCTCAACCTTCACATTAATTGACTTTGGCTTTCTTACGTATTTGTAATTAGAAATAAATACGAATACCTTGTATGTAATGTATGACATGTATGTAATTGTAATCATTGTTACATATTGTGTTTTTTATTACTAACTACGTTACTACGAGAACGGTGTCTGTGCTTTAATTACGTAAAATTTGTAAAAATGAGAATACAATGTCATTCTGCATATGAGATATAATTAAATATATTATAACAGTAGCAAAATTACAGCTATGAGGTAGATACCAAAAAAATTTGACGGCGGGGGTCGCCACAGCACGAGTAATTTATTAAAAGGGTCGCGACACAAGAAATGTTGAGAACCGCTGAATTATATGCAGGCCATAAAATGCATGCGTATTTTTAAAAATAATAATTGTAATATGCTTTAAAATGTTAGTCGGTTTTCAATAAAAAAAAGTCTACATCAGCGCTTCTCAAACTTTTTAGTATGGAGGACCGGCAGGAATTTTTTCCATTGCACCAGGGACCGGTGCACTATTTTCCCTGCACTGACAATTTTTTTCTGTCCCATTTTGACAACTTCTGCGGACCGGCGGCGGATGGCCCACGGACCGACACCGGTCCGCGGACCACCACTTTGAGAAGCACTGGTCTACATTGACTACATCTGTGTCATTGCGATACGCTGAATCATTCCTTTAACAAAATAACTCAGGAAATTCCCGGTAATTGTTGTAAAGCTGATAATTCAATGTAATGAAAACAAAATGCCATAGAATGCGTTCCATTAATTCTATTTCTATACTTGTTGATATTTTTATCAAAATTTTAAAGCAATAAAACCGCTCTCGTACAAATTTGATGAATAGCAGGCTATCCCTTTCTTAGAAAAAAAATTGTCTATTAATTATACTCAAGACTCATACTTTATATATACTTTTTTTTATCCCGTTATTGTAACTAATTATTATTGTTTTTTATTTCATAACTCAAAACTGAAAGTGAAAGTGTTTGCTTTAGTTTGTTTATCAAGACTATGAAACATTTCAGATAAATATATGTGTTAACAATAGGAAGTTAAAGTAATGACGGACCAACTACCGATTTGTTAACATAAGACATTGAAGTAAAGCTGATCATTCATCTTTTTCATTTACAGTAAAGGGTAAGTAAGTGCAAAAAATAGTTAGTTAAGTGAATTGGGTAAAACCACGAAATAATTTAAAGTTATGAAATGAATTTTTCCCCAGTCAAGAAATGTGTAACATTTGTAATTATTTTTAATTTTTTAGTTTTATTTTTTTGTAATTGTGTAATTTTTTTTATTTGAATTTTAAAAATGAATCTTTCACTTGAAGTGGTGTCGAACAACAAGTGCTGGTATTAAACAGTATGTATATTTTATTTAGAAAATTGTTATAATTCAATCCACAATCGTCTTTAAAGGTTGGCTGGCTCAGAGCTAATTATTTCCCCTGAAAGTTAGGACCTTATATAACGAAAATTAATTTATTTCTTAGTACTGCACACAGCAACTGATCACCAGATCTAATTGTTACAATTAATCTACATAGTTTGGTAATTACATCCCAAAAGGGAATTAACTGCTTAAACAAAAAAACAAAAATTTTGTGTGGGGGAGGGAGTAAAGGGGGGGGGCTTATGGTATAGCCTATACTGTTGGAATACTATTCAGCATTTTGTTTTTAAATCTTCACCTTTTGTCTTTGTCAGATTTTTTTTTATTTTTGTGCTGAAAATGAAAAAGTACGATATACATATACATATATACATATATATATATATATATATATATATATATATATATATATATGTATATATATATATATATATATATATATAAACGTATATGTATACATATATATATATATATTAGGGCTGCGTAAATAAAGATTAATTTCTTGATTAATCGTTACAAATTTTAACAATACAAAAAAATTTTAAACGATTAATCGACCCACCACTTATAAATGTACTGGAAGTCAAAAAGTAAAATATTTCGGCCGATAAATATATACTAATTTCCGGACGATTACATGAATATTTTGGTTTTAAAATTTTTAAACTATTGACTGACGTGAATGTTAAAAATGTTGATTGATAAAGGTTATTGCGTCCATTTAGAGAATTAGTTTGCCTGCCATTCAATGTTCCCTCTAAGTCTAAGCTTTGTTGGTCCGTGTGCAAAGTTAAAAAAAGCTCGTATGCAAAGTTGGGACAGATTGAGTTCCTTTAGCTGGCAGACATGGCTAAAAGCCTTTGTTAGATCTATTTAGGCAATGAAACACGCTTCATGTTGCTCCCGACATTTCTCCTGCAGCTGGTAATTACCCCCTTTCCAGTCCATGGCGAACTATGGGTAAGTGAAGTAGCGCTCACAAGATTGATTGATTTGATAGTGTGGCCAGCACAATTCCCCGGGGGCCTTTGCCAGCACCGAGAATAGAACCCGCGACTCTCTTCTGCCTCCTTGGTTCGGCAGTCCAGCGCGCTACAGCTAGACCACCGCGGATCCTGCAGGTGGAGGAGTGAGAATATCATGTCCATGCTTGACAGGTGAGCCAGAAAACGTTTGTTGGCGTTTTGTGCCAGAGTTTGCAGGCGTTCCAGGACCACTCTGGAGTAGCTGGAGTTTTTAGCACTTCCTTCCCGTGGAATATTCGGTAGCAACTGCCTCAATTGAAAATGCTGGAGTTTGTAGCACGTTTCAGAAATATAAGAGCTGGACTTAATAGTGAATTAATGTCTCTCTCTCTCTCTCTCTCTCTTTTTTTAAACGACCTTATTTTAAACAGTTCTGAAGTCTGAAAATGGAAAAGCGCTATATTGACAATGCAGCGAATCGAAAACTTGGCCGTGTTGGAAAACTACACGGAACAGCAGTGCAAAGCAGCCACAGCTGTTCAAGTTCTAGTAGGTAAGAATTATTTTCCAATAATGATAACCGTTTTGCATATGTAATTCTTTCAAAATTGTTAACATTTTAATTTTTAAAAAACTACAACATTTTAGTTAGCTCTTATAACGTGATTTTGATTACACGTGTTTCTTTTAAGAACAAAAAAATCTAAATTAAAACGTAGACAAAATAAAGAATAATAATATTTGTTCACACGGCCTTAAAGCTGATATTTAAAACATAATTTTTTAATTGAGGATTACTTTTCAATCATCATTTTGTTTTAAACATATTCTCTTGGACCTGCAATAGCAGTAGTGCCAGTTCAAGCTCACATTTGGAGAATTCGCTGAGTCACAGTAGAGATGGTAAAGCAAATGGAGCAGCTTCAAATTCAAGGTATTTTATCTTAAATCATTATTTGTGAATCTAAAACTTTTTTGTTTAAAGGAGTGCCCTCCCCCCAAGCCTCCATCAGACGGAAAATGTAAAACATTTCTTCATCAGCCGTGGCGCTACTGCCCATCAAGGCTCCTGTTGTGATCATTCACATTCATCCGCTGAGACGGAACAACAACACGTTGTAGGTCCCTCTTTACTTCTTCCAGCGATTTAAGTCTCGGTAGGTCCTTTAGCCATTAACCTGTTGTTCTCTACCTAACAATAAAATATAAAAATACAATATATAAACAAGCTGCTTAGACCTATATATTATTTTTAATAAGACAGAAGAAAAAAAAGAATGGGATTTTTCACCAAAACCAAATTTAAATGGAATCCTAGAATTCCGGTAAAGGCGTTTGCTTTATTCCTTCCAAATTAAAAAAAAAGTATAATAATTATGGGTAATATAAGCTAGTTTTTAAAACAGCAAATAACATAAATTTTCGTTCCAAGTTCTAGAAGTTGAAGTGTAAAGAAATGAGGACGCGCTATGATCCGTATTTAACTTTTACAATTTAATTGATATTAATTAAATCATTTCAGTTACCTATTTTAGCTTTAATAGTCTCTTACGGAAATACCACTATGTGCATAGTTGAAACTTCTCAAGTTCAAATATTAATAAAATGTAGATGTATTGTTGTTGATGTATACATTTTTTTTAAAAAAGTAAGCTCATTTTTTCCTTGAACGACACTTTTATGTGCCCACAAACAATATAATTCGGCCTAACTTAATTAAATAAGGAGTTATCAGAATTCATTAACTTTGATAACAAAAGGCTGATTTTATAACCTCAAAAACTATGAAAATCATTCAGAAAAACAAACTTTACCTAACTTTACCAATTACACGAAGGATAAAGGCGATTAAATTGTAATTTTTTGCACACTTTCACAGACCAAGTAGTGCCAGTGGCAGCCCAAAAAAGTACGTTGACAATGCTGAAAATAGAAGACTCGGTAGAGTTGGAATGGTTCATGGAACAGCAGTACACTCGAGGTAATTGTTCGAATTTAGAATACAACATTTAAATATACACGAGTTTATTTCTAACATTTGGGAGGAAGGGCGTCTACACAAAAATAAGTGTGTGTGGGGGGGTGGGGGGAGGAATCCGCCAATAACCATCTGAGGTTAGGTTTGAAAAAGTAAAAAGTTCCACCGTGCATCCTTTTAACTTTGTCCACTTGAAAATTAATACACAAAGAATAATGTATTTTTTTTTAAAAAGGAGTATACAAATGTGTTTGGCATGCACTCAATCAACTCCACTTTAATGTATGGAGTTATCACGCCCTAGCACAACCACTCACGGCACAAGATATTCTGAAATAAAAACACATGAGGAGAACATAGAATCGTTAACACAGAAAGGGAGATAAACAGAGGCATGTGGTTTTAAGCTTACATCACACGGGTGTGGGGGAACAGGGGGTTGACAACCCAAACAAGGAGATAATTGTATGTATTAAAATGAACTGAGTAGATTAATGTTCTTTTGAGCATCCATCGGTTTTGAAAAAAAAGGTAGATCATTTGCACCTATTGATTTTATTATCCTTTATTTAATATCCCTTTTGAAGAGTTACTTTTTAAAACTCAATTCACTGTAATGTTTGGACTGAAAGGTATCTTATGCTATTAGTTGTTATCATGCTTTTTCAATCAAGAGATACATTATATCATATGCTAGGTTTGGCTTTACTAAATCAGCTTTATGCAATAGCGTTTTTATTTTATCCCCCTCCTTGTCTTTGTAAATAAATATATATGTTGTATCTTATGATATCTATAATTTATCACTTTATAACTATAAAGTTTCATTTAATATCTATAACGTGTCATTTCAAAACTGTGTCACTTGATAAATATATTTATTATTGTAAAAAGGCTAACTCTTGAAATTTTTCCAAATGCTTTAGAGTTAACAGTCAATTTTTCACAATATCCGATTAGTTTTATAAATATCATTTTTCTATGAATAAAAACTTAGATCGTTCAATACAATTGTTCACAGGTCGAATGACACACTTACTCTCAAATTTGACGGCCTGACGATAAAGGAATGCAGGTTTGAATGTAAATTTTTTTAATAACAGTACATCAATTTAATAACAAGTTGTAACAATTTATTTTCCATTTATATCTAAGGGAGCCCATTTGCCTACCAACATAAAATGTGTATGGATATTCTCACTATCCCCTTTAGCAAGGACCATTGGCTTATTTCGACAATTATTGTGTGAGTTTTTTTTTCAGTGCTAAAGTTTACAAAGACAATGCCATGAACAGAAAGTTGGGAAGAGCTGGAAAGCCATTAGGATCAATGAAGCTGAGTTCACAAAGTTCAAGCTCAGGCGAAACAGGAGCAACCGCACAGCACTCAGGAAAGTATGATTTCCTGTAAATTTTAAATAGAAAATTCGTTGAAACTTTTTTTTTACAGTTTATTTATACAATTTAAATCCTGCAATTTTTTAAGAGATTTCTAATTCACCAATAAGGCGCATTATTTTTACAAAATCATATTTCTTTGTATAGTAAAAACAGTTATTTATCATTTGAATATTTGGTATGAAACAGAAAAAAAACGCGCATCGTCCCCCATCATCGTATGAACTGATAATGTAAAAAAAAACAATAAAAAAAATTAATTAAAAAAAACCCATTAAATATCGATTTTCGGGCACGATGTTGAAAAGTTATAATTATTTGTTATGGGAGCATTTAGCATATTGTGTGAATTATTGTCAACTGCTTTCAGGAAATCCATTTTTCGGTAAGGTTATCAAATTATTTTCTATTTATCTTCTCCACCCATCAGCCTGTTGCAATTTTAAAAGGAAAAATATGGTTTTCTACACGTGTGAAAGACATCTGCTCTTGTTAAACTGTGTATTGGTTAATGGTACAAATATGTATATCACTTATTCCTAACAATTTCAAGTTTCAAGTACCCTAAAATACAAATGTAAAAGCAAAATTTTGTAGCTACATTTTAAAAAAAATTCTTTAACTCATGTCTTCCATATGCGTTGATAAGGAGAGCAAAGAGAGTTAGAAATTTCATTCCATCCACGCACATGTCAGATTTTCTTTTTGATCTACCACTAAATAAAGAAAGTCAACATTATTTTGGAATTTCTATTTGCTCCACTGCATTTGTTCGATACCAGAGCAGTGTTATGTTTGGGCTCGGTTCCAACATCTCTGCAATCAAGTGTGATTGTTACTTAGTTTACGTGCCCATTGTTGTCCCATGTCGGCCTAAGAGATGCGCAAGCTAGTACCCGACTCCATAATTTTCTCGGCTAATGCGTCCATCTCAATGGAGACTCTATAAGATTTAGAGATGGTGTCTGTGCAGTGCTGTGCAATTGGAAGTTATCAAGATTTTCTTTCACATGACTAATCAGAGTTCCAAATAGGGCAAAGACTGTATATTTTAAGCTCACGTGGATATAAATTAGCATAGCAGAATTAGATTGCAATAAAACTTTAGGTAATTAATTATTATAGAACACAAACTTTTTCCAAAACAATATAGCAAAAACATTTAAGCCTTCATATGTGCTAACAAATATTTTTGTATTAATGTAAATAGAATTTACTTGAAAAAAGATATTTCCCTTTACTATAATTAATAAAATAAACTAAAACAACGATGCATACTTTGGTGATACATGTTACTGTATTTACATTACATAATTAGATATGTAAGCAAATGTCAGCTTATACGCTTCTTATATTACTTTTCCACTGGGAAATATTTTTTTTATTCCTTAACTTGAAACTTTAAATCTTTTTTTTTAAAACCATGAATTCCAGTTCTAGAAAGGTATATGTGGACAACAGTTACAACCGCAAATACAACCGCGTCGGAAAGCCATTAGGAAGCGTGCCCATACCTGCCAAAGAAAGAGTTTACAAGGACACGCCACTGAATCGCCAGCTAGGGAGAGTCGGACTTCCTTGGGGGACACATGTCCATAAGAAAAATCCACAGAACGCGCTGCTAAAGAGGATGATGGATGTAAAGGAGGTACTGAGCGTGAATTCTATTTAAAAATATACCATGGAATGATGATCTTTGGCGCAAACTTTAAAGAACTTTGGGTTTAATGCTTTCATTTACTAGTACTAGTTACAGTAAGCCATACAGTAACAAGATATCTTAATATTTTTTTACTAAGGTCTACTGAAAAGATTTTAGTGATTGTATTGTAGTGTGCTAATTTTTAGTCGAGTTAACATATTAATTTAAGGATAGAATAATAATATAGCTTTTAAATGGAAACCGGGCTGGACGTTCACCTGTTTATGCATTTCTCGTCAGTGCACCGTTCTGACAATTTATAATTAAGAAATAAATTTAAAAAATATTAATCTTCATTTCTTTATTATATTTTATCAGAATGGTGAAATAATGAGATATCAATGACAAGAGAGCCTCCTAGATTCAAAAACAGAAGAGTGCCCCAGCTGTAAATTATAATCAGGATGTGATGAAAATTATATATGCAATTTCATTTTTTTCGAAACAAACTAACCAATTATTGTCATTGACTTTTTCACTCATAGTTGTGAGGTGATAAATAATGTAGCAAAGCTGAAAGCTGATTTGTCTGTTTGAGCTGAAATTTTGATCTAAATATAAAGAAAATTGGAAATAGTGCAAAATAAATAAACCATTTAGAAGTATCGCTTTCACTCCAAATCTGTTCTGAGTCCTTGTGCTGTAAATTTCTACAATCAATTTTTATTTTATTTTATCATTTTCCACTTCAATTCAGAGGAACTATGTACGTTAAAACTTTAATCGACTGAATTAAAATAATAAATTAATAACCTTTCGATGGTGTGTCATTAACGTGCAAAAGTAATATCTCAAACTATAAAAATTGCTTGACAAATAAATTTCCATATTTCCTTATTGGATAATTTTTAAACACTTGTGATTTCACAAAATACAAAATACACAAACAAATTGTGCAATGAAAACAATAAATTTGAGCTTTATTTTTGGACTGACACGATTGTGATTTCACAAAAGTAATTCTTTATAAATTACTTTACTAAACACGAAAATATCAGTAGTAATTTTATAAATTATAACTTGTTTAAAAGTTGAATGCAACGTGTTAATAATAACTACAATCTGACTGCTATAGGGCGATGACATCCCAGAGGACATTGCGAAAGCCTATGAAGACAGCGTGGTGTTTAAGGACAGAGCAGACCACTTCCTGGAAATGATGAACCGCAGCAAGTGCCTGAAAAAATGGCTCGAGCGAAACGAGACGGCGTCGTGGAATCCGCACGATCACACGCACCGCCTGGACAAAACTAAATACCAAGGAAACATCATCGACTACGACGAGCTCAAGATCTCAGAGAAGATCGGCCACGGCGGGTTTAGTGACGTCTTCATGGCCGAATGGGTGGAGGATCGGCTGGTGGCTGTGAAAAAGCTCCGTGTGCAGCGGGTCTCCAAGAAGCGGCTGGAGCGGTTCGAGGGCGAGATCAGAGTGTACTGCCAGCTTGACCACAAGAACATCGTGGATTTTCTGGGGGCGTGCACCGTCCCTCCCAACCTGGCGATAGTCATGGAGTTCATGGAAATGAGCTTGTTTGATGCACTGCACCAATATCACGTGAGTTGCACATACACCACAAGCAGATGGGGTTGTGTTTTGTGATGCACACCAAGCATATCGATGGTGTTGTTGTTTTTTAGGCATTATGGGCGGGGTTAAACAGTGTTGGCATCTCACAAAAGATCGGATAGTTCGAGGATGAAACACTTTAAAAAGGGCGGATATTTTAGGCAACGTCCTCACATTGAGTTTATTTTAATTATTTCTTGTAGGTCTGGATTTATCACTATACGCTTAAACTCTGGGGGAGCATTGATTATATATTGTTTACGAGATGCCCATGATATAAATTATCTGAGTTTGACCCCCACCCTCACCCTTATTTTAATTAATTAAAAATTTCAGCTGAAATCTATTTATTTTGAAAAATTACATATCAGAATAAAAAATAATGTAATACAGAACTTTCATTTATTCTTATTTTATTCATTTATTTTCATATTTCCACAATTTTATGTGGAACGTTCGAAAAGAGTTATTTTTGATGCAGTAATTTGGTGTGCTGCTTTCTAAAATTAGTAGCATCACGGACAGGACAGACGGGACGTGACATTACATTGCAAATTATGTATGTTGATAAAAGAAAATGTTTGGTTTTTAGAGAAGACTCGTACTTGACATTTCCTACGAACTTCCTATTTCTTTAGTTCTGTCTTTTTCCCCTTTTTTTTACACAGGTGGACTTCCCTGATAATGAAAAGATCATTATCATGAGAAACGTCGCGGATGGCTTGGACTACCTTCATGAACACAGCATAGCCCACTGTGACCTCAAGCCACAGAATGTCTTGCTCAACAACGTCCCGGGAAGCGAAAATACCGATGAAAAAGAGCCGGTCTTGGCCAAGATCTCGGACTTCGGATTGAGCAAGATCAAACACGATGAGGAAACCCAAGCGTCCCAAAGTCCCGAAGCCAGACACGTAGGAACTCCCTTGTATTCCGCCCCGGAGGTTCTGCGAGGAGAAGTGGTCGAGCTCGAACAGCTGATGAAAACGGATGTTTATTCCCTGGGGCTGATCATCCTGGAGCTGGTCACTGAAGAGATCGCCTTTTCAGATTTGAACAAGCGCCAACTTGAGGTTCAGGTGGGAGAAAATGGGTTGAAGCCGGAAATCGCACGTCGAATTAACTTCAACCAAGAGCTCCTCCGCAAACTTAAGCAATGCTGGAGCAGCGATCCTAATGAAAGGCCAAGTGCGAAAGAATTTGCCTTGTTTGCTGAGCGGTTTCAGGGTCCTATAATTGATGACCACCCTTAGGCTAAAAGGGCAGACTTTAAAAGTTCTGTAGTGATAATGAAAAATTTTTGATAAACATATTTTATTTCATTACCTTGAGTTGGATATCTGTTGTCTTTAATAAAAATGAATATGTTAATCATGTAATTTCTAGAGAAAGCAATAAAAACTGATGGTCCTTTATTAAGTCTAAAAAATGGAAACCACAGGAATAGCCTCACTTAAAGGCCAAAACAATAAAACCTATAATGATAATGAGACCAGAGCTAATGTCCTTAACACATGTTTAGCATCAACAATTTCAGCCTCGGGCGACAAGGACGTAGAAATAAAACTTAATTTAAAAAAGAGGAAATAGGTTACATAATTGTAAACGGAAAATGTATAAATTAAAACAAACAATGCTACTAGTCCAGACAAATTGCCAGGAAGGCTACTAAAAGAACCAAACAATGAAACGCCCCAAATCCTTGAAGTACTTTTTCAAGCTTCACTTAACCAGGGTTAAGTTTATATTGGTAACTAACTAATGTCACTCCCTTTTCTTTCTTTTTTTAAAAGGAGATTAAACAGGCCTTTGTAATTATTGTATTACTTACTAGTATTACTTGCAAATTACTATAACACATAACCTGGTTCACCTTACTCGCCTGTTTTGAAAGTCTTTCTTGATTAAAATAGTTAGAAACCAATTTTAAAATATATTTTTTGCTCTGTTATATAAATCGTTCAAGACAAAATATTGTTTATAAAATAGACTTAAATAGTCGTCCACTCTGTTCATTTCTTCTTGCCTAGGACGGTGATGATGTTTTTATAAGTTCCAGTCTCATGCTAAACTTTTATGATTCATGCGAAAAATTGGAGTTTGTGAAGTTTTGACATCGAAGTTGTTTTGTAAAACCCATTTAAGTCAATGTATTAGTGTTGAGCCCAATAATCGATTTCTTAAATTATTTTTATTTTTTAATTCAATAAAAGACTGCTGTGTTTCTGAGGGTGATGAAAAATTCGAGGAGCTTACTCGAAATTAAAAGAAAGTTTGTGTAATTCAGACACCAATTTTTAGAAGGTAGGCTTTCCATCGAGAACAGTTGAAAGTAAACATTCGTTTTGAGTTTTTGAAACTTATCTTCAATCAATGATGAGGCAAACATAAATATCCCACGTGGCACTTTTTTGAAAACTATGAAGGACTTTATAAGTTAAATAAAATGTGAAGACGTTACCTGTGACTTTCTTAACGCAAAGAAGTTAAAAGTTAACAATGTAGTAAAGCCTAAATGCAAGAGTTTGTTGCTAATAAATGTGTACCTGAAATCTCTGCTAAATCTTTAGGCGAAGGTCTCCGTTTATGTTTCCAATAATTAATTTAGTATGTTTTGCCCATTAACAGTGTCTTCTGTTTGAAGTTTTTTGTCTTATTTATACGGACGCGCCTTCTGTACAGAAGATTATTGTGTCCACAGACCATGGCGGTCAGATGGCAAGTGATGCAGCGTTCACGCAGGCCACGGCTGTGAGGGTTTTGCGTAATTCCCAGCCGCCTTTGTTTACCCAACTAGTGTTAGGTATCCATTCGGAGCTGGGTGGATTCTGGAACATCCTTGGACCTGTAAACAAAATCCCTGCCTTTACGGAGATTTGAACCGGTGACGATTTGTACGCCAGGCTAGCGCGCAATCCAATTCTGCACATAATACAAACCGCCGTCATGTCCGTAGGTCACCAGTTACCTCCATTATCTCTTGAGTGAACTCTGCCAGTCCAAGTTTCATCAAAATCTGGACATGATTTTGATCTCAATTTGAGCTCAAAACTCGCACCTTTCGAATAAAATTACAGAAAACAATCGTTTGAATTCATCTTTAACACGCATTTCCTAAAATAAACCAGAAAGTATCAAATGAATACACCACGCCCCTTTTCTCCACCACAAATTCTTTATAGTCATATGAATAAAAATAGAGATATTGTGTATTATGAGATATGTGGTATGGTGTATATACGCTGTAAAATTTATGTGTGCTAATATATGTGTTCAAACATAAATTTTAGTGTAGGCATTGCAAAACTGTGCTATGCAAGATGTGAATATTTGTGATATTGGATGTCATACCGCAATGTTGGATGTCGCGTGTCATATTTCAATAAATTACATAAATTTCAATGCCATTATTATTAACGATTTAAAATTTAGATCATGTAAATTCGTCTGTTCTGTTCACCAGCCAGGTATTTTATGACCCTTCCTGTAACAAATGTGAGACCACAATAAGCGCTTTTTTTCCACACATTAATTGTTCAACAGAGCTTGTACATGTAATATAAGAACAGCCAAAGTGCTATACCACTATTAATTTCAAAGAACATAAAAACAACAATATTACAAAGAAGACATCCATAGCAATAGAATAGGCGCCACATAATGCACCTCAAAACCACTTGTAAGGGGTTTCATTTGTACTAGGGTGTCGATGTTTCCACTTGACTGGGGTTCCAGTGCCCTTTAGTGAAGTGCGATGTCTACTATTTCAATTGAATAATTTGTTCCATTCTACATTGGCCAGCAGTGTCAAAATTGCTGTTTTTGGCCTAAAGTGTCACATCATACAAACATCTTAAGTGTCAATTTTATCATTGACCTGGAATGTCAATTTTCACAATAGTCTAGATCCAAAAAAAATTTCACAATGGCTTAAGAGTCAATTTTGATAATGTCTTGGAGTGGCAATGTCTCCTTTGACCTGGATTGTTCATTAATCAAATAAAACATGGATTGTCAATTTTCACCTAAACCTTAATTGTTATTTTGTTTACTTTCGTCATACAATTTTTTTTATTGCAAAAACGTAATTTAAAAATTGCCATCAGATTTTAATAGTTTTGATAACATTTAAAAGAAATAGTTGTGAAGACGCCGAATTTTTCAGCCAAAACGTCTATGGCCTTGTGAATATTTGAGGGAGGGGGGGGCAGGGTGTTGGTGGGGAAGAATATTTATCCTAAGATTAACTTTTTGCGGGAAAGGGGGCAAAAATATGATCATTTAATAGGACCTTTAAAATGAACTGAAAAAAAATCGATCACATGATCAAAAATTAGCTAAATCCATGTTTGAATGTAAGGGTTGTCTTCTAGTCTATACCCTACGTGCCGAATAGTCTTGACACGCAAGGATCATTGGTGTAGAGCTGGCGGCAAAACGCAACATTTCTGCACGGGCACTTCGATCACAGAGATAGCAGGTTTTATCATCAAGTGTTACGCGATATGCTGCACCTATCTCGTCTGTGTCGTGACGCTAAAGGCTGTCATAATTCATCTATAACTAGATGCTGCGTCATGATATCGAACACGGGGTGAGAAACAGACACATGCCCATGGCCTCATGAGGGATAAGCTGTATACCAGACTTGCCTGGGAGCAGAGGCGTCACCAGAGGGGTGTGGACCGCAACGGGTGACACCATCGCAAGAGGTGACACCAAAATATACATTTCTGTATGGTCTCGCTATTTGGTACAGGCATACTCGGAGGAGGTGTATGTGGCGTGTTTTGAAGGGTGACACCATGAGCTACCTCACTGGAAGATACCAACATTTGTGACGCCCCTGCCTTGTAGAAGAGTGGATTGAAACAACCGTGTAATAATGTATTGACCATTCTAGCGCCTGAAGGCAATGTCGACAGTTGAACATTATCTTCTGACGCTAATGCTGCAGAAGAGCTGTTAATTAGGCACATTAAAATAACTAGGTCATTTTGGTTAAAATATTCAGGCCAAGATGAAAACAAAAACGGCTACTAATGGGATCAGGGTACAATTTAAAATAAAAGTTGCATTGCGCTGTGCTTATAAGGTAAATATAACAAGTAATCATTAAAAAATAATTAACAAGGCGTTGGACAATTTGTTATAGAAAAAGGAACTATTTTATTATAAGGCCTGGGGCATGTACACACGATTCTGACATTGACTATATCCCGACACGTTGTATTCATAATCTGAACAGGACAGCAATAAAATCACAGTCGAGACAGATAAACCCAACACAGATTCATTTATGACAATTAGGGAATATGTAATCTTATCGAAGTGACGGATTAGAGTAAACATTGAAAAGAATAACGAAACTATTATGAATCGTGAGAGCTCTAATACGTCATCGATCTCGCATGTTTTCATCAATTCCGACCCAAATGACGAAGTTGGGTACAGTTGTTTGTTTTTTTAATGTTAAGCGGTCTATCATTTTATGAATGAGTACTTGATTAGCGCAAGGTTTTATCATAGAACTTTGGAGTGGTTGCTTGTTTTTAAAGGGTATGCGTTATGCTTCAATTGTCTTTCGGGGAAGTGGTGACAAGAAGGAATCGCACCACTTCAAAAAGAGGAAATTCCTATGCAAGTGAAACAATGGGCGCCATTCAGTTTGTGCTGGTCTCTGTATTGACCTGCATTAAAAAAAAATTCTAAAAATAGACCTGGGCGGGTGGATGGGTGGTGGGTAATTCGTTAAAATACCTTTCAATTAACGAAAATGGCCCAAATCATGGACCTTGTTTAGAGGCCACTCGATAAAATCTCACATGTATGATTTATTAGATAAACGCTGTCTGGCCTTCACTGATAACCATCAAACTGCTAAATCATCTTTCTTACATATTTCCCTTTCGTTTTCAAACAAAACGTGCATTTATTATTGATTGTTAGTCATTACCCGTGCTGGACAAGTGCTACTGTGCAGCCAAATTAGAGATATGATTTTCCGGCGCACCGTAAACTTGTATCTGAAACTGGGGGGCGAATCGATACTCTATTTATAGCCGCCAACCAGAAACGAGCTTCAGGGGTTCAACCCCCATGACCCTCCGATAACTGACATGGACTTGCACACTTGACGTCGGATAAGAATCGCCTCGATGCGGTCTGTAAAGCAGGACCATCGTACTCTACCCGTGACAATAAGGGTAAGGTTTAGGAAGTTTACCAGCCAGATTAGGTAATAAGACGAAACGAGATGTGTGAATTCAGCTGACTGTGAAAGGATCTGATTCAGCGCAGAAAGACGTGGGTAAGGGCAGTGAGGTCATTCGTGGAAACCAACATTTGTTACGCATAGCGAGGCAACTCAGGTATGGTTATCTCATAGTCATAACACCTCAATGTTATGATGTTTTGTAGACATCACCTGTGCTTCTTATTTTTTTTAGTCAACCTTTTTGTTGCTTAAGATCTTTATATCTCCCTCTATCCTATACCATATTTCAACCTCTTACGATGTAAATTATAAATTATCTTTATTATAGGTGTAACAGAATTTTAGTTTATTGTTATGTACCTACCATTTTATGTTAGAAGTACTCTTGCTTTCTTTTGAGTTTGGTTTTCTTCGTTTAACATACATATAGTTGTCAGCAGGGGCGGATTAAGGGGGGGCTGATTGGGCTAAATCCAGGAGCCCAGTATGATTTATGACTAAATTAAGGGCCCCAAACTTATTATATTGTATAATAAAGTGGCTGGAACGGGACCGTGGTGGAATTGCAGCCAGTGGCCCCTTGCAATCTTAAACCATCCTTCGATGTCTGTTTTTCTCAGAATTATTCCTTTCTTCAATACCCTTTTATCTCCAGCCCCTCCCTCCCCGCAAACCTTCCTGCAATAAATTGTGGATATGACTTCTTCTCTCAGGACGGACTTAGCTTGTGGCTGACCTCTTAAAGGAAAAAAATCTTTAACGAGAATGCCACACCTCAATACAAATAATGAGTGCTTCCCTGGGGCCTCCACATCTACATTCATTAAGTTTACCGACAAGAGTGTCCTGCCCGCACATGAAATTATTTAACCATTCTCTCTCTCTCTCACACTCTCTCTCTCTCTGTCTGTCTTGATCTCTCTCTTTCTCTATCTCTCTCTTTCTCTATCTCTCTCCCACTCACTTCTCTCTCTCTCTCTCTCTCTTCTTGATCTCTCTCTTTCTCTATCTCTCTCTCTCTCTCTGTATATATATATATATATGTATATATATATATATATATATTAGGGCTGTTATCGATTAATTTAAATTTAATCGTTAAATTTTGAAAAATTATCGATTAATTAATCGATAAGTTAGATTAAAGGCAAAAATAGAAATTTATGACGTCATTAAACTGAACATTTCTCACGGACATTGAAAATTAAGAATATTTTGAACTAAATTTTATCACAATGTGTTGATACTTGAGCGGATGTTTGTGTTGAAAGGGGTACGTCAGCGATGTATTTGATCCTTTAAAGGAGAATTGTTTATGGCAGTGAACGCAGTAAACTTTTTCACCATCTTCGACTTTGCCATCCGCAGTTATCTAAAAAATAAAATTTTTGCTCAACTTTCTAGTTATATGTTTAAATTTAACTGCGCTGATGCTGTCAGCCATTTTTTAGTTGACGTCTGCCGGTCCACATATGGTAATAAAATAAATTTTAATATTGCGCGGGAGAAGTTTGTACGTAAAAAAATATATAAATTATTATTAACGAGCAACAAAGCCCCCCAAGGACGTTCCGCCACCGTTCAGTGGCATGTTGTAACTCCCCTCCAACAGCCGTCGCGACCGACATTACATGTGCATCGCGTCAAAAATACTATTCATTATAGTTTAAATAAATAACTCTTAAAAACAGAGCTTTTTGCTATAAATCCCAACGCGCATAACTCAAAATAAAGTCTTGGAAGATATACTGCACCAAAAATAACTCATTTTGAACGTCCGCGTAAATGGCGTAAACGTGTTCAATATGATTGGCTGATGGAGTCATATGTGTTTGAGGGACCAATCGCAATAGATGACCGGAAAGAACGGACAGAAAGGACAGAAACTTGCCTTTTATTATATATATGATTATTAATAATTAATTATTTATTAATATAAAAAAAATTTAATATTATAAATATTTTCTTTAATTTTAATCGAATTTTTATCAATTAAAATAATTTTAATCGATAAAAAATTTTAACGAGTAATCGAGAAATTATTCGTTAATTTCCGCAGCCCTAAATATATATATATATATATATATTATATATATATATATATATATATATATATATATATATATATATATATATATATATATTTCTTCCTGCCCAATCCCAAAATTTACACAAGTCATTTTCCACTCGTTTATAGCTATACATTTAAAGTTTAAAGGCTCAAACTGCGAGTAATCTTCAAATAGTTCTAACGAATCAATTTCACATTAAATTGTGCTGATTATTCAATTCATAAGTCCCGTGTGGACGATTTGATACTGGACATCTGTCACTTGATGGGACTACTAATGACTATCACTCTACCTTCGGAATGCTAATGTATGTAAACAAATCATAGGCTTATAGTGGGGCACTTTTGAGAAAACAGTTTGAATAAGTGGGGGCAGGGTATGTGTTAGGAGTGGGAGTTGTCCAATGTTCCCACAAACGTGTAAAAAAACAACAATTATTATATCAAATTAACGTCCCTTGTAAGTATGAATTTCTCACCCTGAATTTTATCTCTAGTTTTCTCCTCTGTCACCACTTCTAAAGTCATTTTCTAAGCCTGCTCTTAACCTCACGTATAACTGTTAACACTGCAGACTGAATACGATACATAAACAAAAAGTTTATCTTAATATTTGTGTTTACTATATAGGCAATGGACAGCAGCCGAAATTCTCAGCAAACCAGCTGTCTGTCTGTCAAAGAGGTTGATGACGCTGGCGTGGTTGTAGACTATGTCGACCTCAAGAAGCTGCCTCAGTTTGGGGCCCTTAGTGAACAGGTAGGTTTGTCAGTGTACTTATGCACATCTATACAGATTGTTTTTGTGTTCACATACATATAGCATTGTGTGCTGACGTACACGTGGCACTTAGTGTGTACTTACAGAAATATAGCATTAATTGCATACTACATGCATAAAGCATTGAGTATGTACTTACATACCTATATCATTTATTGTGCACTTACAGATATCTTACATACATTGATTGTGTACTTAAATAAATATAGCATTGATCGTGCACTTACATACATATAGCATACTGTTTCTGATTACATTATACATGTCGCCTTCGCCTAGAGTATGAACTCACAGACAGGTAGTGCACTTATGTAAGTCCAGCATCTTGTATGTACTTCAATTACAGCATTAAAGCATAGGTGCCAAAATGGAGAGCTCATTAATTAATTCATTAGCAGTCAGGTGATAATGCCCGTGTAACACATACACACTTGAAACTAGACTCACGAGTGTTCTACACACCGAAGAATTTAAGTTATGAAAGGTTTTTTTTTCATCGAGAGTAAAAGATATATATTTGTATTTAAGGTATCTGCCATAGTCAAGTCCAGCTCCTGGTGGGAAAGGCACGGCATCGACTGCTGCATACATACGTTGAGCTTCGCCGGCTGGATGGGCAGCTTTTTTCTGTTGGCGTCCTCGAACCCCTTTGTCTTTGCGGTGGGCGTGGCCACCCTCGGCCTCTGCCACTCCTCCCTGACGGTGAAGGCCTCCCACATGGCGGCCCACGGAGCCGTCTGCTCCTCTCACGCCTGGAACAGATTCTGGAGTTTCGTCTTCACCGACGTCATCGGGACGTTCTCGGCCGACGTGGGTTACGACATCCACATCAAGTGCCATCACCCGCACACCAACATCATCGGCCTGGGGGACTCCAGCACGTTCAGGGCCCCTTTTGTGCCGAGCATGCTGTACATGTTCGTGACGCCCCTCCTGATGCCCGTGCTGACGCCCCTGGTGGCGCTCAGGGAGATCGTTTCAGGGTCTCCGCTGAAGGTAGTCCGACACCTGGCGCTGGCCTATCCGGGGCTGGCGCTTCAGCTGTGGATCCTGACCTCCTTATCCGGGCTCAGCCTTTCAGGGGCGCTGCTTGTTCTCTTCGCCAGCCGGAACGTCCTGGCCATCCCCTACATTCACGTCAACATCTTCCAGCACATCGGCCTGCCCATGTACTCCCCGCAGCACCGCCCGAAGAAGATCTACCAGATGACGACAGGGGTGCTCAACCTGCCGAGGAACCCCGTCCTGGACTACGCCTTCGGGCACGGGATCATCAGCTGCCACACGGAGCACCACCTGTTTCCGCGGCTCTCGGACCACATGTGCCTGAAGGTGCAGCCCGTGGTGCAGAAGTTCTGCACAGACCACGACCTGCCGTACCACACGGACACCTACGCCAGCAGGGTGACCCACTTCGTGTCCAACTACGAAAAGTTGATGGTGGACGCCCCGCCTATTACTAAGTTTGTTGGGTTGCAGTGATGGAAGTATTGGGGGAAGGGTAGGGGGGAATAGTTTGTTTCAATGAGCTGAAGATACCAAACAGTCATGAGTTAAAAGACATTCATTTTGTTGCCCAGTTTATTTATAACATGCTGCTCAATGCAATTATTTAAATATTGGTTGTATGTCTTTCCATTTTTTCCCCACTTTTTTAAAATTTAAAATATTTTCAGATTTTAGTGAATATAGATATCAAATATGTATTTGTGAAGCTTAGAATATGCAATTACTTTTGAGACGTTTGAAAGAAAGGTGGAGAAAGCCTTAACAATTATTAACAATACATTCTTATACTTTAATTGCAATGCAACGAGTCTAATTTTAAAAAAAAATGAAAACTACATTGAGGAAATCGTAACCCAATGGAAGTGAAATTTATCTCAAAACTACCAAAGCAGAAAACATACCCTACATGGTGTTTGAGGAAACATGGCAGAACCACGAATTTTTTAGCTCGTATCATGACCCTCCCATAGTATCATCAATTAAAATAGGCAAACTACTATGCATGGGGAAACTGTTAAGAATGCCAACGTGCAGCAAAGATAGTAAACAGACAGAAACCAAAGGTAGAAGGTTAACAGGCTGACCGCGAATGAATTGATGAATGCGGTTGAGAAAGACCTACACGCTGCTGGGTGGGGATCCAGTCACGGGGTCGAAAGGCCCGGAATCAGTATGATTGGGGAAGAGTGACCGAGCAAGCCAAAGCTTAGTATATTTAGGAGATCCAAACAATGCAACCAATCCATTGAGCAAGATACCCTATTGTTTAGGACAACAGTCCAACCAGTCACAGTCAGTTTACTAGTAGAGGTTTTGTAGGTGAAAAGATTCAACCGGAGAATCAGGGTCTACGTTTTTTCATTCGTCGGATTATCGGATCTAAGATTTCTTTTTGCTGATCCCGTTTCTTGAAATTTTAATTTTAAATGCAACATTACATGGTTCTGTGTTCGATGTGAGGCTTTCAACAATTATTGGTAAAATACTTTTTTGATCTCAATGAGCGGATTTTTGTTAAACTTCTGGAGCTTTAAGAAATATGTTGATTTTTTTGTTTAGTGTGTGTGTACTGACAAAGTGTTTGTATGGGGCAGAAACTGTTTTTTTTTAAATTTAATTTCTGTTTATGGGGCCGTCCATAAATGACGTCACGCGATTTTTGACAATTTTCACCCCCACCCCCCTCGTCACGCGTCGTCACAAAAACTTAGACGCCCCCCCACTCCAATATGACGTCCCACAGCTTTGCGCCACCCCCCCCCCTAAAAAAAAGATGTATTTTATATTTGAAAAAGAGCATGTTTCAAATCACTTTTTTGTCATTTAAGTATGTATTTAGTGTAAGCTTGCACTCCAATATCGTAACACGCGTGAAGTTACAAGTAAAACGTCATAAAATAAATTGTAAGAAATCTAATTTTTAAGTGGAACTTTTATTTAAAGTTGCAATTTTTGATGTGACGTAACTTTTCTCAAACACCCGCTCCGCCTCGTCACACATCGTCACAAATGTGTGGACGCCCCCCCTCCCCCTAAGTGCGTGACGTCATTTATAGACGGCCCTATGACGCTTTGTTATTGTGATATGTAAGTTATGATTCGTACACAGCTTTTAGAATGAGTCATTATTTATTTTGAATTATATTTATTAAAAAATGAACATAAATTATTTTGCATTCATCAATGTGTCTTTTATTGTATCCACAAATAGGCACATACCAAATACTACCATCTGTTTTTATTGACAACACTCAACAAAGCTAGGTGTGTTGTGGTTGTTTGTGCTAAAAAAAAAGAATAATAGCGTATTACAGCATTGTACGTCTTTTGAACAGCTGAAGCTCTCTCTAGGAAGCAATATGTCATGCAGAATAGGAGTGCATTGAAGCTTTCACATAAAATAAAAGTTACACAAACGAATTGCGTCATCAAAACAAATAAATTAAAGCTTTATTTATACTTGTGCATTTGTCTGTAATGGAATCTGAAATTTACTAGAATTTTATCACCCGTCAAAAATGACGGAAGTTTTCAAAATAAATACACATCAGATTAAAAAATAACGTAATACAGAATTTTCATTTATTTTATTTATTTTTATTTGATTCATTTATCATATTGAACAAATTTATTCAAAAACGTTCGAAAAGAGTTATATTTGGTGCAGTAATTTTTGGTGCGCACTATTGAACAAATCAGCATTACATCCAAGAAGCATTACATTACTACGGGAATTATGTAAATTTATATAATTATTGTTCTCATCACACAAATCGTTTGTGTATCTTGTATGTAATTTAAAATGAAGCAATAATGTTATCATAAGTAGGAATCGGCTTTTTATTTACAAGGGTAAATTACTACCTTCACTTACTTGTTTTAATGTCTTTAAAAAAGGGGGTTCAAAGTTGGTGTTGTTATTTAATTTTTTAAAATCATACTGACACACACAAAAACGTGTCGGCAAGTTTCAGTTATATACATCATAATGAAGATGATATTTTGAAATGTTAATAGGTTGGAGGAGTTGGGTGTAATAGAACTTAAGGTCAAGTAACATGACTTAAACATTCTGTGCTCTGGGTAACAACTGTCTTTAATCAACTATACCATCCACTACGTGCCAGAATAGGGTTAATAAGCCACCAGAGGACACATGTGGCGGCCCAGCAAATACGACGAGAGTGGTCATCGTCGACCACGACGGACGAACAACATACCATCCACTGCAATTAATAACAACCGCGGTTACCTCTTGAACCGTCTATATATAGTCAGCCAGCCCCCCCCCCAGTCCACGACCACGCACGCTTACAGTTCACATCACAAACCACTAGTGTTTCATACTAGTCAACTCGCACGCTCATACAATGTCAATACAACAACACAACACTTCTTTCACATTGGTTAATGCCTAATGCTACCTCAACCAATGCTACCTCACCCAACTCTTCCTCAACCAATGCTCCCCCAGCCACTGCCACCCTCAACCACTGCTACGTCAACCAATGCTACCTCAACCACTGTTCCTATGAAAAATTTAATTTTTATTGACCTAAAATTAGGTTTTTAAACGTTGTTTTTTTCATCCCGCAAAACTTTGAGGTTTCATAAAAATATATTAAAAAACCGCGCCGCTTTTTAAACTTTTTAAACACTTAAAAATGTTGTACATTCTAAACGCAACCTTCCAGCCGTCCATTAAAACACCTTCAAATGCAAAACTAGACAGACTTAAAGTGAGATATCAAATCAGAGAAAGAAATTATTAGAATAACTGGAAAATAGATTCAATTAAAAATATAAAAGTTATTTTATTTTTAGGTTTCTGGAATGTTAATTTATTAATATACTCCTAACTAATCTATATTGAGGGTTACCGCTTATTTTCGAAGTTGTTTAAAACTTGAGTTGTCTCTCTTTGAGAGTGTGATATGTTCAAGGGATAGAAGTTTATTTTATGAAGGCAATCGTTATTATTGAGTGCCTTCCCTTGTAACTTTCTTCAAACATTTTTATATTTTCAGAAACCCTCAACCACGTTTATTTATTTATCCAACATTCACTTTTGTTTCAAATGGTCACCAGCTACGCTTTATCTTAACTAAGTGTTTTTCCTTTTGTATTTTTCGACTGAATAACTAATTACATAATTGGAAATTCTATTAATTTAAGAAGGAAAGACTTGGAATGCTAGAAAATATTATTTTGTATATTCGTCAATGAACATTAATTAACAACTTTTTAGGTGGCTAGTATACCATTCTCAATACAGCAAATGAGTCCAGTGATAAGATACGATAATGTTTCATAGTAGCAACACTTCCATGAAAGGGGGAAAACAAATGTTGCAAAAAGCTGAAGTCCTTAGCTACTCGACTGAATAAATTAAAAGCTTTCAAGGAAAAAATACTTTGTAGGATCACAATTTGCTACCCCTGCCGCATCCCCCAAACTAGTGATAATCATTGCACTCTTAACATGCCCATGAACAATGGTTTTATTTAATTTACCAATCTAATTTAGTTAATTTCAGTTATTTATAGTAGATTTACTGTGGCGGAATCGCTGATCTGTTGATAGGGGCCGTCCGTAAATGACGTCACGCGATTTTGGCCAATTTTTGACCCCCCCTCCGCCATCATCACGAAAAGTTAGAATCCCCCCCCCCTTTTTTTTTACATTATGATGTCACAAAGCTTTGCTTTTAATAAAACAGTCGCAACCGCAACACACATAGATCTATAAAGAAAAAAAATTAAATCATTTAAACAAATTATGAAAAAAGAAAAGAAACAGCCGCACCAGAGAGATCTTTAAAAAGTCTGGACATGAAAGAGGCGGTGTCTTTTATACTATTCTCCTCCCGAAGAGGGGGGGGGTCGGCTTATGAACGTACGGTCTATAGAACTACTATATACCGTACTTTTTCATGTCATGGGTCCGGAAACCATGGCTCGCGAGCTGCATCTGGTTCTCAGACAAATGTTCGTTTATTAAAAAGAAAAGTTTATTCAGACTCATTTGATCTACATATTAATTGCATATAAAAACAGCATAACAATGATATTCAAAAGAATTCAGAGATATAATTAAAATTATAGTACTTTTAGAGTTTACACAAAATGCACATATTTACTTGAATTTTTAGTTTCAAACATAATTTATGGCTCTCACAGAGTTACTTTTCTAAATATGTGGTGTTTATGGCTCTCTCAGACAAAAAGTTTCTCGACCCAGTTTTTCATGGCATTAATTGCTTTTATGTTTCGGGCGCGCGGTGGAAAGAATAGGCTTTGTTGTGTTGTAGGGCGAGGAAGATGCTTAGTCTGGATACATACGCTATTTTTGTTGTTTACACTACTCCACCCCCCCTCTCTCTCTCTCTCTCTCTTTCTATCTCTCTCTCTCTCTCTCTCTCTCTCTCTCTCTCTCTCTCTCTCTCTCTCTCTTTCTCTGTTTTTTTTTCATGTGGTAAGGATTTGTTTTCTCTTTTGAAAATACTTCACCACAGGTGTGCTGACCGCACAGGGTTAAAAATAATGTAAAATTCTGTATGTTTCCTTTAATTTGGCACTGGAAGACTGGGAGGAGTTCAATGGGTTTGGGGCAATGTTCCCTTTAGGCAGCGCGGCCGCGCAGATATTTTCAAACGCCGCGCAGAAGTTATGATTTCCTGCGCAGCAAATTTTTAAAATTATTGCACAAAAAATAATGGGTGCTGAGCAACTTTGCACACGAGTTTTTTCACTCTGCACACGGACCAATGAACCTTAAGGGGAAAAATTGGTTAGGGGCCGTGCATAAATGACGTCACATGCTTAGGGGGAGGGTGTCAAGCATCTGTGACGATGTGTGACGAGGAGAAGGGGTGTGTTTAAAAAATGTGAATTGAGATTTTAAAAAACGCGCAACTTTAAATAAAATTTCCACTTAAATATTCGATTTATTTAATGACGTTTTCAATGGCTTCAGGCGTGTTACGATGTTAGAGTGTAGTCTTACACTAAATACATATTTAAGTGACAATAAAAAAAACCCCGTAAAAAAACCAAGTTTTTTTTTACTATAAATCCTTTATGCACGAGACATAACTGAAAGAATCAATATACATTTATTTGTAATGTCTGTCATGTCTGTCTGTGACGCTACTAATTTTAGAAAGCAGCGCACCAATTTACTGCACCAAAAATAACTCTTTTCGAAGGTTCCACATAAAATTGTGCAATATGAAAATAAATGAATAAAATAAAAATAAATAAAATAAATAAAAGTTCTGTATTACGTTATATTTTAATCTGATTTGTGTTTATTTTGAAAACTTTCGTCATTTTTGACGGGTGATACACTAGTGTTCATTATAATACGCAGCGCAAGACAATCCGAAAATACAAAATCGTAGTTCTGTGTCGTAAAACATGTTTAATATAATGCGCGCCGATAAGGAATATGTTTATAAAAGGTGTTGTCAATAAAATACGCACTTTGTTGCGCGACAGGAAACATCGTTTAATATAATACGCACCACGACACTCTATCTCAAAAATTTAACATCATACTAAGAGATAGATAACATAAGCTAAAAATGCAATACTTTAATTACAGAACACGCGATCAATCTGAAATTTTGATACATCGTTTTCATAATTGGCACAAAACTGCCTGCAAAATTTCAGCTCGCTAGCTTATGAGGAAGTGGGTTAAAAATATATCCAAATTTTTTTCGACAAGCAAGCAAACAATCAACCAAACAGACCCCACGAGTTAATATAAGGATTTAAAAAATAATTTGCAACATGCTAATTAACATTTAGAAAATACGGTTGGGGGGGGGGTTCAAAGCTTTGTGACGTCATATCGGGAAAAAAGGGAGGGGGGCTCTAAGTTCTTATGGAAAAAGTATGATTTTGGGGGGGGGGTTAAATCGGCAACCTCGCTTGACGTCATTTATGGAGGGCGCCTTAAGTCATGAAGAGGTGACACCATGAGCTACCACCCCGGGTGACACCAACCCTAGCGACGCCTCTGTTACCGTCATTAATATTCCATCCTTTATTCTTGTAACGATGAATTTTACGCACTTAAAAAACAAACAAAGATAAATAACCAACCACAATTCGAGTAAATGATCGCGAGTTACCTCCCTGCAACTCTCAAAATAAATGTACCCTTAAATTATGGTCCATCCCGATGATAGAAATCACCGCTGTTCAATTTTCGTATATGAAAATAACCCATTTTATCGGTCGGCGAGCCAGTAGCTGATTTCGGTACTTTGTTGGCTTCGATGATCAAAGGGGGTGGGGAGGATTTGGTCGGCCACAGTAAAAAAAATAATCATTTTAAAATATAAAAAAAGAATGGCGTTAGCTGTTTGGCATCGGAGGCCTCTCCAACAATATCATGTATCTACTACAGACGCTCCTTGTATACAGAAGAATATTGCAACTTACACATATCTATGGTCTTGCATTATCATTAGAGCTTTAAATGATGAACAAGTGTGTTAATTTTCCTGGTTTGGTCAGGCAACCGATTATCGCCATAATTCCAGACGGGTTGACGTCAATGTTCCCTTTAAGCTGTGCTGCTACGCAGACATCCGACTGATGCCGCGCAGCAGTTTTGAATTGCCGCGCAGCAAATTTGGCAAAATATTGCACATAAAATGGAGACTGTGCAACTTTGCACACGAGTTGCTTTACTTTGCACATGGAACAACGAACCTTAGAGGGAACATTGGTTGCCGTCGGATAGGGAGAAAATTGTATACGCATAATCATATATAATAGCTACCTCTGAAAATTGAAAATGTATCAAAAGAAGCGATTTTTTTATCTTGCATTATACATTATTTTATGGCTTAGATGTGCCTTTTTCTTAGTGTTGAAGTAGATGAGGTGTGATTGTTGAGCTCAATAACTACATGTCTGCACGTTACCGAGTGCTAAAATAAAGATTTCATTTTAGAAACTCTTCTTATATAGCCCGGCAGAGGGGTAAGGATTTGACAGTCGCCAATCCGTACTGCGATTCAGTAGAGTGTGCTTGTTATATGGATTTTCGTAAAATTATTATTATTATTATCAAAGCTTACTCGTGGTTTATTAAGGAGGGGGTAAGTACATGACGAGGCAAAAGTACTGAGTCATTGAATGTCTTATTAAAATTTGAATACGGGAATCTTTACTGCCTGATGATTTTCCAAAAATTTCGTTTGAAAGCAAATAATTCGGCTTAATATTTTCTTTATAAATTAAATGTGTTACCGATAAAGTTAATCTAATAGGGGAGGTGTTTCTTATGTCTTTGTTGTTGGGCCCTTGGCTTTTTGGGCCTCTGGTGGGGGCGGGTAGGGGATTTCTACCTTGTCCTATTGATATACTGAGTGACTTAGTAAGACTAGCATGAAGGGATTCAATTTGATGGAATGAAATCGTGATTGAAGACATTTTTTTTTGTGTGCCTCATGAGCATATATGATGGAAATGTTTTGTTAATTGTTATTGAGTTTAAATTTGTTTGTTTAGGGAGCAGTTGTTAGACTTATTTTTTAAAAAATAATTGTTTTAAACATTATTGGATAGAGAGCATACTATATGATGATGTTTTTTATTTATTTTATATTATTATTATTATTATTTAAAATTATTTTTAATTATTTAATTTTTTTAAATCGTACTCGCGGACTATTTTGTTATGCTTAATGACCTCAAATAAGGGCAATTCGGTGTGGATGAAGTCGTGAATGGAAGTCTGCACAATGAGCGTAAATCGAGACAAATTTCTCTGGTAGATGAGCGCGGATAAAGTCACGCTGGGCTGTCTACGGGGCATTTAAATCCTCTTTTGGGGGTAGAACGAACATTTTTTATTTTTCACTTTTGCTTTCATAAGATTAACGCTAAGAGGTAACCCATGCTCGACTTTGCGAAATTCGCCAACAGCGAGTGAACTCTTGAAGAGTACCAGAACCCCCGTCTGTGTTTTTTGGTTTTTCTCGTGGAGATCTTTCCTCTCATTGCTCGATACCACCGCCGTTCTTCTCACGGCTCAACGCAGCGGCGGCGAATGAGGGGGGAAAACGAGCAGCTGAGGAAAACTCCTGGCCACTGCCGTTCCTAACGCGGCGATTTAATTCACTGGGTTATTGTTCTTATTCGGCGGTTTATCCCTCGTTCCCTTCTTTTTGCGAGGTGGACTGACCTGAGGCGCAAAACGGAGTGAAAGTCAGGTCTGTATCTTCCCAGTGTTATGATGGAGTGACAAGTTCACGAGATACTGGATGCGGGAGATCTTACTCACTCCAACGGATTTACTTCGTGACCTGTAATTCTCGCGTGGAAGTGTTAATTTTTGTTTAACACTAAAGATTCTATCTCTTCACGTTGGACTGTGATAGAGACATAAAAGTCTCATTACGTTCGTGTTGGTGGATTACGTTTCTTTCCAGCAATTGTGTTGCAGTTCCATTTAATTTACCCTTTAAAGGAATTTATTTTCTAAATATGTATTACTTATTTTGCATTTAATATTGAAATATTTTAAAAGTATGAAGTGATATTGTTGGTTGCTTAAATGAATTCACGAGAAATTAAGTACGGATAATGATAATATTTTGTTAGTTTTTTTAAAAATGAATTTGACAAGTGAAATTTGGCGTCCCTGTGCTTTTGAATTGTTATTAATTTTTTTAATTAAGACGTTAACTTAAGCCTCAAATGTCACAGAAGACATTTCTAATAGCGCACTATATAAATCAAAAGAGAGATTCGTGAATAATGTTTCATATTTATTTGTATGGAATGTATGTGTTTTTAGCTTTATCGGGTAACGGTGGTGTTTTCTTATGGCATAACAAAAATGTATTATTGTTTGCAATTATTAGAAGTGTAATATTATCAAGGAGTAGTCCGAATGCATATCCATCAGGTGTTTTGAGCGGTGTATTATTGTGTAACTGTGATGAGTGAACTTTTCAGCAGAGGTATTTCTGGTAATTGGGGCGTCAACATTTGGACAGTGTAAACCAGTGCTTCTCAAACTTGTTAGTATGGCGGACCGGCAGGAATTTTTTCCATTGCACCAGGGACCGGTGCACTATTTTCCCTGCACTGACACTTTTTTCGGTCCTTTTTTTTTAGAACATCTGCGGACCGGCAGCGAATGGTCCCACGGACCGGCACGTCCCGGACCACCACTTTGAGACTGTGTAAACTATTCTCCAATCGTACGCATTCTTTGACCAATGACCTGTTACAAAAACTATGGCCCTTGGCGATGTATAAAAATAATTTACCGCAACCCGCTTCCACTTTATCTTCTACTAAAACTTAAAAGTTAGCAACTTGTGTTTGATATTTTTCAAACTTTTTAATGATATATGTCCAAATTTCATTAGTACGCAGCGTTCCAAGAATTAGTTCTTTTTATTTATACAGTTGTATCAAATAAGGTTTTGCCGTTGAATTTTCGGATATAGGTTCTCATGCACACCGTGGTATTGAAATTATCTTAAACCTTGGGTCAAAGGTAAGATATTCGAAGTGAGGTTATGTTTAATGGACTGGGCTCTCAACGTTATACACGTTATACAGCATAAATGATGGTTCTTTTTTTCCCACCGAATTATAATTTGACTCTATATTTTCTAGTACTCTTCCTAGTTTTGTGAAGTTTTTATGTTTTTTACCTAATAGTTGTTAAATTTCGATAATTTATATGTATTTGACATTTTTTTTTCTGTTGCCTTTTATTTGTGGTCGTTTCGACATATCTTCTCTACATAAGCCGCTCCTGGGTCCACTCCGATCATTCAGGATTGGTGCCGCCGTGAGACAGTTGATATTTCTTTGACATATGATTACCGTCCACTCCGCTCTCAAAATAGACTTCCCTGAACCCATCAATGCCAGGCCCATGTATCCAGCCTCGTCCACGCCGTTCTGTTTTACGACTCCGGGTATCCGATAGGCCTTGTTCACCAGGAAGATGATGATGACATGACGATACCGCGTGTGCTTTTTATAGCATGGAACTGTTCTATCTGTCCGTCTATCCAGCAAGTCGCCGAGGTGCAATGATATCGATTATGGAAATTGTTGGTACTCGATCAAACAGTTCATTCCACCCACCTAGCCTGGGCACTTTTATATTTTTAAAAAGAAAGATTTGGTCCGTATCGATTGATTTATTTTCTCTCCTTTGAGAGGCTGGCCCATTTCTTTCTTTTAAGGAATTTTAAAAAAATAAATTATAATTTTAGTCTCAATTCTCAAGGATTCTTTGACTTTTTTCCCTCAAGGGTGTATTTCAGTATTTAGTTTTGATTGAGGATGTCAATTTTTAGCGTGGTGGCGTGATCATATGCCTTTTAATGTGTTATATATTATAATGTATCACTAACTAGTGAACGGGCCATTTTGAAACTAGATAAGTCTTTGTTTGTCAGCTTTCATATTTCTTTTCTCTACCTATTTCACTGGATTGATCTGTTCAGCTCTCCTTTCTCTATGAACAACTTTGTTTTTTCACCATGTGATACTTATATTATTCAAAACTTTCCATGCACCGTTGTTATAAATTAATAGATGTGAAGAAATGTTCGTGTTTTCTATATAAGAGTAATACAGAAATTTATGTTGGTTTTAAAATTCCAAGCTATTCACTCATTTCCTATTTTTTTGTGTGATTCTATGGTAAATTAATGGTGACTCAGTGACACGGCTAGATCATTCCTTGGCGTTCATTGAAACGCGTGGTCTCTCAGTTTCAAAGAAACTCTGTGATATTCCTTGAGACGCCACATCACTCATTCCAAAGACCACTTTTCTTTAATTTTAACCCGTTTTCCCCCTTCCTTAATATTTTATTCTTCCGCAACGACATTTTTAAAAGCAAACCAATACTGGGATTGGTTCTGATTTCTTCGTTACCAGATACAATAAAAATTGAGATTTAATTACTTTCAACATGTAAACGTTTACTATAACCGATGTATAGTGCTCATGTGATGCACACCATATTCGAGGTAAATAATAATACACATTATGGCATTATGAATGAACAAACACAATTTTGAACATTGACATTTGTCGAAGTAGGTCAGATTATCTGTCCGTCAATTTTGGAATTTTTTAAACCGCATTTTTCTATCCTTTACTTTAAAGCAACTTTTCTCAAATTATTTTAAAACAACCACGGGAGTTAAGGGGTTAACTGCGATTATTCACATGATTTTTTCTTCTCGCCAAATATTGCATTTCAATAGAACATTTTTCGATGAATGGGTGTGGGGTAGGGATGGTAATATAACTCATTAATGAAATATCTTAATCAAGATGAACGGGTGATTTTTTTTTAACATTATCCCAACCGTAGCTCTGCGGTATCTGAGAAATAAGAAACCTTCCATCACATTTCACAGCGCTCCAATTTGATATTTAAAGCTGCAACTGTCCGATATCGTTTCTCTTCCCCTCTAAAGGAAATGACTTGATCAAGAGACTCTCTGTTCTTATTGTAATGACGCAAAGGGCACCGTGCATTCACCGTGTGTCATATCGAACAAGGGAGATTCTTTATGAGACGTGGAAGTAGTCAGGCGTGCAGAGACCGAAATGGTCGGTTTTTTTTTCGATGATCACTTGATCCTCGACTTTAAAACTGACGCTGACGAAGCCGAATGGTTCGTGTCCGGTCGAAATTTGTTTATATAATGCAGTCAGAGCTGCAGTGTAAATTTGGAGTTTTAAAAAAATTAAAAATTAGACATACCTGATTTAAAGTCTACAAGTGTTTTTTACTCAACCAAAACATTATTTGAAACTTTATTTTTTTCTACGGTCGCGTATTTTTAAAAATTAATTTTCCTTTTTAAAAAAAAATTTTTTCCCTTTCATTTTTTTTAAAAATTCTGAAATATCCTGTCAGCGCATTATAACCAGTTTCTCAAAATAACGCTACTGTTTAAAAAAATACAAACTGATTTTTTTTAAAAACATACATCATATCTGATTCATTTTTTTTAAAAATTTCACACGCGCTTAACAGACATTTTAAAAAGGTGCGTAATAAATCAAAGAAATATATCAAAGAGCGAAACTTTACATTAGTTTATGGGTGGTGTGTGTTTGGTGTCGTACCGAGAAGGGGGGGGACGAGTTGGATGTGATAGGGGTTCTCAAAAAAAATAATAATAAAGTTGTAGAAGTTCACCCAACGCCGCCCCTTTGGTTTGGGGGTAATCTCTAAAACGTACAGAAAGCATATTTTGAAGTATCAATCGGGACATTGCGTCAATTCATTCACCCCCCTCCCCCCCCCCACACACACAGACACCACCAATGTTCCATTTAAGCTGTGCGGCTGCGCAGAAATCTGGCTGACGCCGCGCGCAGTTTAGAATTACCAAGCAGCCAAATGTGTTAACTATTGGAAACAAATGGGTGCTATGCAACTCTGCACACGATAATTTTTTACTTTGAACACAAACCAAGGAACCTTAGAGGGAACGTTGCACACCACCAAAATGCACCACTTTTCCGAAATCCCCACCCCTCATTCGGACACGCAATGACAGACTGACTTATGTTATTTTTATGGTGCAAGCTGTTATCGTCCAAAGTAAACCTGGGGTGGGTTCTTTTCGTGGTTTACATCCACACCAATACCCCCGTCCCCAGTTCGTCTGAGTGCAGCGTCCCTCTCGAAAGGTTGAAACATCAGATTGCCCCGGACAGTGTCTGAGATGTTGTTACTTAATGCTCAAGGGAGTTAGGTAACAAGGAGACTAAACAGGATGGGGAAATGAAGGGTGGGTGGAGGGTCGGGGTGTGTGGGGATCGTTGACAATGAATACAGACGTAGTCCTGGCTTTGGAAATGAAGTGTCTTTTCGAGGCAATGTTAAGCTAGGCAGGAATGACGGGACGTACGAGTCAGAAATATAAAAAAAGTTTGAAATTGATAGACGTGGTCGGTATAAATGGGCTGTGATGTGGTTAGGGTGTGGAAGTTTGAAATTTTCAACAGTTCTTCAAAACTTTTTTTTTCAGCCTTAAATTTCCGACTATGACTACAATTAATATAAACTATGAATCCTCTCTCCCACAAGTATCACAAGTATTAGTTTTTTTCCCTTCAAGTTGTCGAATTGCTGATTCCCAAACATTAAAAAGACTTGATGAATTAGTTGTTTTTTGTAATTTTAGTTTTTATTATTTTTTTCTTTTAATTTGACGCGTGGAAACCATATAAAAAACGAATTCCCGTGCCTACCATAAATTACAGTGAATTTCATATTGGCATAAATTATGTTTCGAAGAGCTTCGGTTGTAAAATAGACTGTTTTAAGTCTAAATCTTTCAGGGGCCGTCTTTAAAAAAAATCTACCTTGTTTTATTGGCAGCAGAAGCAAGGAGTCATTGTTATTTTTCAGAGAGGGTGATGATAGTAAGACAGACACGAGTTATAATATGAGCTTGGAAATAAAACAAAATGATAACAATGCCTTTGGATTTTTTTAATATACCTTTTTTTTTAAATACATGGGTTTTTTTTCCGTGATGACCTGAGTGACGAACTTGTTATGGGTGATTGCCGCCATGAACGGGGCAGACAACTCAACTGGTGGATCGCAAGACCAGTTAACTTTCCCTGCATTAAAAATGTCACCTTTTCGAACATTAGAAACCCACAGCTCACCGACTCCCTGTCTCTATCCGAGCTTGTAATTACATCTTAACGAACTTGTCTACTGCGGTAATCTGCTTGTTATTTTCTTTTCTAAACGTTTACGTGAGGATGGGATTGTGTGATTTCGTGGAGGATGGAAGACGGACAGTGGTGCAACTGTGACGTAAAGCTGCAATCAGGGAAGAGTTTAGGCCGAAGTTTTTTGTTTTTTGTTTTTTATTTGACAGTTCAAATAGTGTGATTTTGGACGCGGCGGGAAGGAATAGAAATGGGACTGGCCTCTAAAGCAAGCCTTGGTTAATTTGAAAGATGTAGCTGTCAGACGTTTGCAGAAGAGGGCGCGGTTCCCAAAATCTTTAGGGATCCCCGACATTCACTTCTCTCTTTTTTTTTGTTTGTATGTGTGTGTGTGTGTGTGTGTGTGCGTGCGTGCGTGCGTGCGTGCGTGCGTGCGTGCGTGCGTGCGTGCGTGCGTGCGTGTGTGCGCGTGTGTGTGTGTGTGTGTGTGTGTGTGTGTGTGTGTGTATTTTTTATTCTCCAAAACCTTTTTAAACAAAAATATCTCAAGGAGTTTTCGCATTGTCTCATGCAAGAAATTTAAAAGCTAACGTTTAATACAATTTATACTTCCCAGTGGCTTACCAATGCACCTAGCAGGTCGTTTAAGATAAGGTGTTTAATTATACTTCTAAATTAAACGTTTTATATTGTGTTAATATTTTTAAAAAAAACTTTAATCTACTGTCTGCCATAAAGAGATTAAAGTTTTGTGTGCTCAGCGATGTGTTTTTCATAAATTGTTGCCTCAACATTCACAGACAATCAAGTATCGAGTGGTTTAAAATCTCGTGACGCTCTCACGTCTTCATATCTGCGAACGAGACTTCCGCTCCTCGGGTCCAATCGGAAGTCGGGCGTGACCCGCGACCTTGGATATATTCATAGGCCGCTGGTCATTTAAAAGGACATTGACCCCGCGACAAGTGCTTGCTGCCGGCAGTGGACACTCCCCAAGTCCAGTGAATCCAACATCTGGTTCCCGCCCAGGACGACATGCATGTTTCAAGGACGTGCCAGCCATGCCCAGCACAACCGGGTGGATATTTATAAACTGCTATTCCCTTGTTTGGATTTTGTTGAACGCCAGCCCCCTCCCTGTTATGGGGAAGACCAGTGGTGAGTAACAATATTGTTTTAATTATATTAATATTATATTATCTTTCTTTTCTCAAAACGTATCGATGTAAGAAAAAGGATTGTGAAAAGTGTGAAAATGGTTTGGGGTTGTCACAAAATTTGTTAGTTTTTTTGTTGGTTTTTTTTTGTTGTAAATTCTGAGTGTGCTTTTGTCTCAGTTAATCTTCTTCAATCATTGTATTATTTACAGTTGTATAAAATCTTATTTAAATGTTATTCAATACGCACTAAGGAACATTTACTTGGTGAACTCGACCTAAAATGTGTGTGTAGCTTTCGATTCAGATATAAACGAAACAACACGAAACAACAGGTTTTAAAAAAAACAACATGAAGAGGCTTTTTAACAAAAAATCCAATTTCATTGATCTGACAAGTCTTACCTGAGTGTGAGGGAAGTCAGGTTTTTGAAGAGGTTCTGATAATCCGCCAGCACCAACCACACGAATCAATATATGCTGTTGGGGAATTCTCCTGATATTTTGAATAACTTTCACTTGAAAAACCAATCAAGCGAAGATTTATTGTAATGACTGAACGTTTAAAGAACGCTAACCGATGGAATCTAAACAGTTGAACTCAATTTAAAAACGTTGCAAAGATAAGTCAAAAGAAAACCTTTAAATGGAACATTTTTAACTGGGTTTTTTAAAATAAATGTCTTTTTCTAAAAAAATAAGACATAGAACAATTTTGTACATCATAGTTTTGAGCAATTTCATAATTTTCTATGCCTTTTATTATACAAATAAAATCGCGGCTCTTAAAGGGTACACTAAAGAGTCTCGAATATATTGCAGCAGTACGCGCAAAGGTCGAAGGTGTGAAGAAAATCACTCTACGAACTAAGCGAAATTAAGACTCTGTTGTTGCTGTTCTAATAGTTCACGGGTCGAGCAAACTTTAGACATAACAAAATTATGCGAAATTTCATTTCAATTCTTTTCGTTTCCCTTAACCGCTGGAACGGTTGCGCTTTTTTTTGTTGTTGCAATTATTGAAGTGATATTACTGTCTTTGAAAGGACCACTCACCAAGAAATCAATCCATTATTTTATAGTCAAAAGGAAAAGCACACCGACAACAATTCCATAAACATTCATCAATAAAGAATAATTTCTTCTGATTTTCCTCTGCCATTTACTCGTTTTATGCCTCCTCATCGGCCTCCTCCAACCACTAAGACATTTGTCTTCTCCAACCACTAAGACATTTGTCTTCTCCAACATCTAAGAAAATTCATTTCCTTCAACTTCTAAGACATTCACCTTCTCCAACAACTAAGACATTTGCCTTATCCAACATCTAAGACATCGGCCTCCCCCCGGCATCTAAAACATTCGCCTCCTCTAACATCTAAGACATTCGCCTCCTCCCATGACATATAGGGCATCGGCCTCCTCTCATATATAAGCCATGGGCCTCATCTCACATCTAAATCCATCACCTCCTTCTACTTCCAAAAATGTGGACCTCCTTTCCCAGCAACCCCCATCCAAAGTCTAGTGGCATTTACTCCCAGCAACCCCCTTCCAAAGTCCAGCCACCATTTACTCCCAGCAACCCCCTTCCAAAGTCCAGCCACCATTTACTCCCAGCAACCCCCTTCAAAAGTCCAGCCACCATTTACTCCCAGCAACACCCTTCCAAAGTCCAACCACCATTTACTCCCAGCAACCCCCCATCCAAAGTCCAGCCACCATTTACTCCCAGCAACCCCCTTCCAAAGTCCAGCCACCATTTACTCCCAGCAACCCCCTTCCAAAGTCCAGCCACCTCTAACTCCCAAAACCCCATCTTCCTCCCATCTCCTAAGCCACTGCCTCCGACAACGATGGGCGTGATCAATCTTTCAATTTGTGGAAACTGCATGGATGAGAAAGCTTTTCAAACCTCCGACATTCAAGTTGAGCAACTCGCCATTTCTAATCGAGAAGTTGTTGCCCGTGCATGATCTACTTAAGGCTCACACTTCTGAAAGGTTCGGAGAATTTAGATTTTTTAGATTTTAAAAAAAACAACACACACAGGCACACACAAATATGAGCGTAACAGATGATTTTTTGTTGATTTATTCAATTTTAAAAAGAAGAATATATGAACATGTGTGTTCCTTGTGTCGATTACAAATTATTGCAATATGTGACCAGGCACAATACAATTATTATATTTTTTCCTCTGAAGCAAAGTTCTATTTTATTTATTTAATCGGGGGAGTTTTCCTTTTGTTTCACATTGGCAACACTGACGGCCATTTCAATTAAAAACTCTTCGGTCCCGTTACAAATCTTAATATTATCTTCTTTTGAGGAGCAGACGCAAGTTGTTCGGTGGTTCGGCTTTGACAACTGTCACACTCTGAGCATCATATTGAAGAATCTCGCGATCTTTTGTTTTTTTCCCCTCAATTTTGTTTTAGCATATCTAACGTCTTCCCTGTCACTGTGCAATTGTACTTGAATATTTTTTTTTGCTACTTATACGACTTTACCCACAGTAGCCTCACTCCTGGATTCAGACTGCACTGTTCTCAAAATATTGTATGGTCTAAATATATCTTTTTAAATCGATATATCTTTTTACCTTTTTTCACCTTTAATAAAATCTATATTCTTTTGTTTGCGATAATTATTATTTTTTTTCCTCGCTGCTAAATTTTGCCCAAGTGTTTAACGGAGAGCTCTATTTTTTTTACACTTTCGGGTCAAACTCTTGTGGTTGCTGCCCTTTCGAGTTCTATAATAGACGAACACACATTTGTTTGCATGTTTATTGTTCATAATGCCTTACATTGGCCTGACAGTAACTGCACATTGCTTACAATAAATGGGTCTACTCATTCGATCTATTGCTGCTAGTTACAGTGGCTGCCTTGTTACTACCAGGCCTCCCAAATGTCAATACGCCTCTGCCCCTGTTCTTGATATATTCGATGTTCAGAGAACAAAATACGACATGAACTGGTCAATATATCCCCTCCTTCCACCCACACAAATTTTTGTTCTCCAAAATTGTTTTGTGCATTCCGGCAGATTACTATTCAAATAGTCACCCTTGCCATTCTTCAAACATTTATTGAAATTATTCCCCCTTATTGTGAAAGTCATGCACGCCTGTTGAAGACGTGTGTTCTGAATTCTGCCGATGTCCCGACGACCAAAGTGCCTCCTGCTAAAATTTTTTACTTGCGTGATTGGAATTTCAGTCGAGAAGTTTCTGTTCACCAACTTTAATGCACTCTACCCCACCCCTGCATGAATACAATGTTTTTTTTAAAATTCATTTTTATAAAGCACAAAAGAATTTTGTTTTAAATAAATTCTGTAAATTCAAAAAAATTAGGTAGGGAAAGACGAATACCTTTATAATCATGTTTCAAATTATTATTTAGATCCTTAACTAAAATTGTGTGTGAACTTCTACAGTGAAACTGAGCTTTGTTAGCATCCTTTGATTTATTTTTTTATTATTTCTAATTTTAACCGTGACAGCCACGCAAAAAATTTCCACCTTCAAAAGAATTCCAAAACGAGGCTCAACTACACTTCCCCTTTGACATTAACAAGCATTCGTCAAGAGTCCCCCCCTCCCCGCCACCAACATCACACTCCACACATACATTCGGGCTTTTAGTGATATTGTTAGACATTTTTCGACCTTTGTTTTCATCCTGTGGTCCTTTTGTTCAAAGTTACGCTCAACGCTGTCTTCTCGCCCATTGTTGTCTCGGACAGGCGCGTCAAAGACTTCCGAATGTTAACATCAACATCACACAAAAAAACCAAACATTAAAAAAATGCGAAGTGTTTTTAGTTTAAAGTTTAAGAGAAGTGGAGGGGAAAAGATTGGATGACTTTTGCTTTTTTTTTCTTTTCTTTTTTGTTGTTGTTGATGGCATGCTTCTGAGTTGTTGAACGAAGCATTAAGAAATTAAAACTGAACATGAAAATAAATGAATAAATAATGCATTGCTACCAATCCGCTCATATCCTTGAAATTTAATTTTGTTTTTCGTGTGTTTGTTTGTTTCTTTTTTTGTTATCTTTCCTGCAGGGTTTTTACCATCTTATCTCATCTACAAAATGGAGTGTTTCCAGAAAAAAAAACACAAGAGAATGTCATCCGAGACGCCGTGTGCGTGGGGGGGGGTGTCTGGGGCGGGGAGGGGGTTGGGAATACTCGTAGATTGACGTAAATCAATACGTGACAAAAGGGGAAGTAAATAGGGCTGTTAGCGTTACCTACACCTAATGTCAACTTTCCCGGATCGATACGTTAATTAATGCCAAGTGTCAGTTCACATTGGAACAAAACGCGGCGTCAGGGGTTAATAGTTGGATGTTAACATTCTAACAAAAGCTATTGAACTGTTTTTTTAAAAATTGTTTCCTGCTTATGTATTTCTCGAAATGACGGAAATTGAAATGTCTTGTTTATTTTTTCCTTTTCAGTCCCTGCACTCGGTTACAAAAGATCATGAGAAAAAAATGCTTTTCGAATATTACGGCTTATTGCTGAGAAATTTGTGTGAGAATTATTATCTGATGATATGGTCGAGAGTATGTGCTGGTGGGTAAATGACGTAATAGGTTTATATTACCACGAAAGAATAAACTTCAAAGTACTCAGCAATGTAACCTTTATATTAATAGACCCACACACAAAACATTACAAAATCAGATACAACGCACAAAATAAAATTCGAGGACGTTTCAAATACGTTAACTGAATTCTTATTCACTCGTATACCTTAACTATAGACGGACAGAGTTCACGCACTACCCCTGCCTTAATTGGGTGGTTATTTCTGTTGCTACAATGAAAGAAAATGTTTCCAGTTATACCAGGCACGCTTAGTAGCTCTTGTTGAACTTTTGAGACCTCTAGAAGAATCTCTCCCAGCGTCCGGCTACATTGTGCTATCGGGTTTTTATTAACATGTGATGTTTTACTTAACAACACTGCCCTTCAGACGACCACGAGTCACTAGCCCATGTGAAATATCAATGAAACAATCATGACCCGTCACCGTAATATTACCCGTTTCATGACATCAATAACATTACTGACCTAACCCCGATAAAGGAATAGCTAACTGTCAAATTGAACCACACCGATCAAACATCAAAAAAGAGACTCTTGACCTCGGTATCAAATTGACCCCTCAAACAAAAAGAGACCCTGGGCTCGTTATCAAATTGACCGATCAAACATCGAATAGAAACCACCAACTGACCCCACCGATCAATTATAACAAAAACCAACTGTTTCCCTCTGTCAACAAATGACCCAACCTATCAAAAATCAAAATGACATAGATTACCATAGCAAAACATCAAAATGAGACCTCTGACCTTTGTATCAAATTGACTCCTCCGATCAATCCTCAAAAAGAGACTCCTGACCATGGTATCAAATTGACCCAACCGTTCAAACATCAAAAAGAGACCTAAGACTTAATAGACAACACCAACTGACACCACCAACTAACCCCACCGATCAATTATAACAAAAACAAATGTTTCCTCTGTAACAAAAAACGACCCCACCTATTAAACATAAAAGAGATTGCCCTATAGCATCAAATTGACAACACCGATCAAACATTAAAAAATAAAACAAACCCGTAAAAGCAAAGTTTTTGACTATAAATCCCAATATATATGAGACATAACTAAAAGTATTGATTATGTTCAAACGCGACAAATATTTACACACTGAATCAGTCTTAACTCCTCTTTGCTTTTAACCCGGGGGGATGGGAGAGGGGAAAGGTCTTGCCACCGATCGCTGGACCGAACTCAGCGTGACACGTAAAATGTAAACAAAAGCACGCCAGTACACCTGGGTCAAACACGAGATGTGTTCACCGATGGCTGGCGTGAAGTCAAGTGACCCGTAAAATGTAAACAATAGCGACCGCTGCATATAGTTTATATAGATAAACTAAAAATGCATTGCTTTAATAACTGTACGTTCGATCGATCTGACATTTTGATACGATGCATTGTTAGGTGAAACAAGCCTATGTGTCAAATTTCTACTCGATGGCATCACGGTAAGTGGGTCATTTTCGACTTTTGTTTTTCCGCTCGCCCGACTAAGACAGAGACAGCGGTGAAGTTAATATAATGGATTTCAAAATAAAACAAACCGTAAAAACAAAGTTTTTGACTAGAAACCCCTTATATATGAGACATTACTAACGATATTGATTATGTTCAAACGCGACAAACATTTACAGACTGAATCCGTCTTAACTCCCCGCTGGGAGAAGGGAAAAGGGGAAAGGTCTGGTCACTGATCGCTGGACCGAGCTCAGCATGACACGCAAAAATGTAAACAAAAGCACGCTGGTACACCTGGTTAAAAAACGAGATGTGTTCACCGATGGCTGGCGTGAAGTCAATTGACCCGTAAAATGTAAACAATAGCGACTTCTACATATAGTTTTATATAGATAAACTATAAATGCATTAATTTAATTACGGTACGTTTGATCGATCTAAATTTTAAATTTTTAATACGATGCATTGTTATGTGACACGAGACTATATACCAAATTTCAGCTCGACAGCAGCACGGGAAGTGGGTCATTTTTTACTTTTGTTTTTCCGCCCGCCCAAGAAAGACAGACAGAGAGAGATGACGACAGAACGACGGAGAGACAGAGACGGCCGTGAAGTTAATATAAGGGATTTAATAAAACAAACCCGTAAAAACAAAGTTTTTGACTATAAATCCCTTATATATGAGACATAACTAACAGTATTGATTATTTTCAAACGCGACAAACATTTACAGACTGAATCTGTCTTAACTCAACTTTGCTTCATAACCCTGGGGGGTGGGGAGGTGGGAGAGGGGAAAAGTCTGGTCACCGATCGCTTGACCGAGCTCAGCGTGACACGTAAAATGTAAACAAAAGCACGCCGGTACTTCGATGGGTCGCGTCAACGCGTCAACTCAAACTCTCACGTGGAAAAATAACAATAACAAACCGTGAATTTGAATTACATACGTTATATTAGGATAAACTCAAATGCATAAATCTAATTACGGTTCGTTCGATCGATCTGAAATTTCGATACAATGCCATGTTAGGTGAGACGGGTCCTTGTGCCAAATTGCAGCTCGATCGGATTACGGGAAGTGGGTCATTTTTTACTTTTGTTTTTCCGCCCGCCCGAGACAGAGAGAGACGGCTGTGAAGTTAATATAAGGGATTGATTAAAACAACCCCTTAAAAACAAAGTTTTTGACTATAAGTCCTTTATATATGAGACATAACTAATAGTATTGATTATGCTCAAACGCGACAAACATTTACAGAGCGAAACCGAAATTATCTCCCCTGGCTTTAAAACTGGGGGGGGGGAGGGGGTGTGGACATGGACGGGTGGCGTCAACGCGTTAACTCAACTCCTGGTGTAAACCACCTGGTTAAAACACGAGATGTGTTCACCGATGGCTGGCTTGAAGTCAAGTGACCCGTAAAATGTAAACAATAGCGACCGCTACATATAGTTTATATAGATAAACTAAAAATGCATTAATTTCATAACTGTGTGATCTCAATTTTCGATACGATGCATTGTTAGGTGACACGAGCCCATGTGATAAATTTCAGCCCTATGGCATCACGGGAAGTGGGTCATTTTTTTACTTTTGTTTTTCCGCCCGCCCAAGACAGACAGACAGAGAGAGACGGCGGTGAAGTTAATATAAGGGATTTAAAAAACAAACCCGTAAAAACAAAGTTTTTGACTATAAATCCCTTATATATGAGACATAAATAACAGTATTGATTATTTTCAAACATTTACAGACTGAATCTGTCTTAACTCAAGTTTGCTTCATAACCCTAGGGGGGGAGGGGTGGGTGGGAGGGGGAGAGGGGAAAAGTCTGGTCACCGATTCGCTTGACCGAGCTCAGAGTGACATGTAAAATGTAAACAAAAGCGCCCCGTCGCTTCGTTGGGTCGCCTCAATGCGTCAGCTCAAACTTTCACGTGGCAAAAAAACAATAACAAACCGTGAATTTAAATTACATACCTCATATAAGGATAAACTAAAAATGCATTAATTTAATTACGGTACGTTCGATCGATCTGAAATTTTGATACGATGCATTGTTAGGTCAGACGGGTCCGTGTGCCAAATTTCAGTTCGATCGGATCATGGGAAGTGGGTCATTTTTGACTTCTGTTTTTCCGCCCGACCAAGACAGACAGAGAGAGAGAGAGAGAGACAGAGACGCCGGTGAAGTTAATATAAGGGATTTAAAAATGACAACTCTTATCTCGGTATCAAAACTTTGACCCGGACGATCAATCCTATAAAAGAGAATTGTGACCTCGGAATCAAATTGACCCCACCGATCAAAATCAAAAAGAGACTCCTGACCTCGGTATCAAATTGACCCACAGATTAAACATCAAAAAGAGACTCATAGCCTCGGTATCAAATTGACCCCAACGATCAAAGATAAGAAAGGACACCGCCGAACCCAACACCAAGAAGACACCCCAGACCATAATTCACACGTTGCTCATCTGCCCTCACCCAGCACAACTCACCACGCAAACGTAAGTCAACACGCTGCCTCCTGCCCTTCGACCCACTCCCACTCCACAGTCCATTCACTCGCTCCCGCCCCGGACCGCATCTCTATTGTTTTCCCCCTTTGATTCAAGCCACGCTCTCGCAGTTGAACAATTCCCAACATCAACAGCGCGTCATGTCATGAACGAATGCCATCGAGGGTGGAGGGTGTACCGCCCCCGATGGGCAAGTGTCAATAAGGGCGAATTACGGTTTAATTTAAATAAACTTTATTAACAAACACTCCGCTGGTAGTCTTTTTCAGTGGATCTCAAAGAGCCACAATAGTACCCTTTTTAAAAATACTTTTTCCAGTCGCAAAGCCAGATTATCAATTTAAACCAAAATTCTATTTCTGAAAAACTAATTTGAAATATGCAAATTAATAATTTCCATGCCCGTAGACAGCCCCACCAATCACCGACCCCACTAACTCCACACACATTTCTAGTATAAATGAGATCAAATTGATTTGTCCCCACATTGTGACACATGGGCATACACATACAAATTTCGAATAGGAAATTGGAAGGCAATTACCAGACGATATCGATTTCATTTTATGATCATCTCCCTTCGTCTATCGGTTTACTTTGGTCGCAAAAAATGCTGCGTTGCATTTGAAATAATTTAATCTGCCAAGTTTTCATAACTTGTATAATTTTATATAGTTTTATAATTGAGGACAAATTTCCATTTATCTACATTTTTGGCTGGAGCCGAATAAGAATGTTAACCTAAGATAAATATTAACACGTTTAACTGGTACATGTCATCCGAAAAGGGGGGCCACAATGTCAAGTGTCAGATATGACTAATATAAACACTACATTTAATTTCTTGGGCCTTTCGTCTACCGGACTCGCGGTTTCTTTTCATCAGCATATTTATTAGCATGTTATCAAGCTTTCATTCCGGTTTTACTTTCATTTCGATTTAGAGATAATTGTATATATAGATATAAATATATATTTAATTAACTGATGCGAAATGATCAGCGGTTGGAAGGGAAAACGAATTCGACTTGTTTATTTATTATTACCGAATCATTGTGGGTTGTGAGTAGTTCTCTGGGTTTCGAACACAAAACTAGGAGAAGAATCAATTCCTTTGATTGACTTCAAACTTCATCACGCGTGCGAGATTGTGTGGCTCCCTGAGCCGTGCAAACCAAATTAGTATTAACCCATCAATGGAAGAAAAGTAGGGGGGACGCAGCATGACACAAAATTTGTAGCGAATTTAGCAAAGAACCGATCCTCTTTTTTTCTCTATTGCCCAGATACTTGAAATACTATCGAATATTTTTGTTTATTTATTTAAAAAAATATTTTTTTATTTTTCGGTGTCTGTGGATGGTCTTGAATACAAACCTAGACTGCTAAAGGTTGTTTCGTGGAACTTTGAGACGTAAAATTGACGTTTCAGACCAACTGGACTAATGGTCATAGCAAGGAGATTTTGTTTCCGTCTGTCGTTAGGAGGCAAATTCAATGAAATACATACATAACGCTAAAAATAAACGGTAATACAATATGAACTAAACAAGATGTTACCGTGAAAGAAGGATGAACACGTTGTCATCTATGAAGATATTATTAATGAGAAAGCAATGGATACACGGTAAATCAACCATTGGCAATGCATGAATGAATGAATACTTACTTCTATAGCGCTAATACTATTCATGGTAGGCTAGCACGCTCGTTGCGCTTTTATGTTAAAACGAGCAAAAAAGTCCGTCCAAGGGGTTTCCGCCACCGTTCGGTGGCATGTTGTAACTCCCCTCCAACAGCCGTCTCGACCGGCAAACATGTGCATGAGGTCAAAAATACTATTCATTATAGGTAAAATAAATAACTCGTAAAAACAGAGCTTTTGACTATAAATTCCAACGGCGTAACTCAAAATAAAGTCTTGGAAGAAATACTGCACCAAAAATAACTCGTTTTGAACGACCGCGTAAACGTGTTCAATATGATTGGCTGTATGAGTCATATGTATTTGAGGGACCAATCGCAATCGATGACCGGACAGAACTTAGCCTTTTATTATATAGGATTATTGAGAAAGCAATGGATACGCGGTCAATCAACCATTGGCAATGCATGAATGAATTTGAATACTTACTTCTATAGCGCTAATACTATCCATGGTAGGCTAGCACGTTCGTTGCGCTTTGATGTTTAAATACTCTATTGAATCAAATAAATGTCTTCACATTTTTCTTAAATTTTTCATTGTGTTCACATTTTTTCTAAAATTTTGGAGGACTGTTCCACATTTTTGGTACCACCGATTCAAAAGAGCGCATGTAAAAGGACTTCCTCCTGTTTGCATCCACATTGGGAACAGGCAACGGCAATTTATGGAGCCATACGCATCCTTTATGCAAAAAATAAGAGTCTCCACCAAACACAGACATTCGAACAGAACTTTAAAAATACGCTGCCGTTTCTTCAGTCAAATGCTGGTTGTCATGTGAAGGTGAAGGCCGCATGCATGATATTTAATGGCCACGAGAAAAGTTATGTTTTATTATACTTTTTTTTTACACGTGGGCATAAGAGAATGCGGTAACCCCTTTGGCGCTATGATTGATTGCTGCGGGTGTAAAATAAAAATGTTGGTCGTACGCGAAAAAGGGTCGAGGTCACACGGGAAGAAGCATCCATCATTGCACGGATGTCAGCTTCCTAATATGGGCATAAAACACGTGCATCTTGCCGAGTAATGTAAAACACGTTTTTACGACGGGAATTTTATTTTTTACCGTCATTACGTTTTTTCCCCCTTGTGTTGAAAAGAGATTTCAGCGCCAACTTTAAAAAAAAAGCATGTATTTTTATTTTATTAAAGTCTAAAATCCTAAGCAAATCAATGAGATGAATGCCTTCAATGAGGTGAACGCCCTTATCATATGGACGCCCCCCCCGCCCGCCCTCACCCAACTTCCCAAACCGATCAGATGACAGATTCGATCAACTGTCAAGTAGGAAACATCAAATCAGTTCACGACATGTCCGTCGGCAGCCATTAATCTTACGTCACGCCACATGTGTCAATGCCTTTATGTCGAAAACGTTTAATCGGGTCTGGAGATGAGGGAGGGGTGAAGGTCGTGATGGGAAGGCGAAGGTTTTCTCCAGAGGATGATCGCCGTAGATGATGCGGATGGCGTACACACCCGGTCTCCAAGAAAGAAAAAAAGAAGAAAAAAAATAGCAACACGTGTTTTTACTTGTCAAGAGATGTTACAGGATATGCGATGGTCTAAGTGGTAGCGCACTGGACCATCGATCCGAGGCACGCAGCCCGAGACTGGCAAGGCTCCTGGGGCATTGTGCTGGCCACAAATTCCCCTGCTCGTTAGTGGTGGCTAAATAAATCTTGTGAACGCTACTTCACTTGCCCCATAGTCCGTCATTGACTGGAAAGGGGGTCATTCATTCAACCCTTGAAATTAATGCTGTGATTATTGACACAGCCGCAAGTTGTAAACATACAATTAAATGGGGTCCCAGTCATTGCACAACGAGAGGATGCGATCTTACAGAAGAGCAAATGTTGCTTGCTGACAGAAACTAGGGCATAACCGAGTAGACAATTTCCACCGAGTATTTGGATGTACTATTTGCCGGATCCGGATACGAACCGAGTAGTAGCTGCGACTTAGTATAATGGCCATCTTTTGAAAGAAAGTTAGACTATGCGTGACCCAGTAACAACTGGTTACGCCACCTGCGGAATGCTACTGAAATTATCGTGTCTTCTTTGCCAGCTGTTCAGTATTTATTGAATTCCATTTTCTTAATTTTTATTTTTTATTATATTTATTTTTTAGCTATTTGCGTGTGTAATATTTGCCGAGGCGAATACTTCCGGATATTACCGAAAATCGTAATATTCGGCCGAGGCGAATGTCCGAGGCAATTTCCGGTTATGCCCTAACAGAAACCCATGGGCAGACGGCTCAAAGGACGAATAACACTGATAAGGTTTTATGAAGTGAGAAGGAGTTAATGTGAAAAAAAAATTGTATCAGTTGGAATGGTTTGGTTGGGAAATACTGTACATCCCTTCCCACCTTTCATATGCTTTGTATAACTATTGATCCTACCGAAGTCGTAGCTTGGATATTTTGCAACCGGGGACAAAGTATAAAATTGATGCCCAACCCCCACTTTTTTTATTACCATTGTTAACTTATTATATTTCAATTTTGTAAGCGTCACTTTGGCGCCTCTGCAGCAGGGCTCCCGGGACATATCCAGCCATATGTAGCCCCCCACCCCCCTATTTTTTAAAATAGTTTTCTTCTCTGGATGCAGCTGTGCTAGATAGCGGCATTTATTAGCACAATGTAAATATTAAAGATCAGCTTAGAAAACGTTAAAATACAATGACATTGTTTCCCATCGAGTGTATTCATCAATGAGCTTGTGAATGGAGGAAATCGAATAGTTGTAGCAAAGTGGCATACAAGGCTATGCATGTTCAAAAAACAAACAAAACGATAAAACCACTACAACAAAAAAATAATTTTAACCACAACATAAGCCAACTCGGCAATAACAACGGCCAAAGCGACATCTACAACTCAAGTGACATCGAAACCCTGGCACCTGCGTGTAACACCCCCATAAATAAATAATCCGCTCCCCGACCCCCTACTCCCCCCCGCCTGCCCTCCAGTGAGTCTGCTTGTTATTGACTCACCCCCCCCCACCAGAAACACGTTGACGGGGTTGTATATCAGCTGTACCAGCCGCCTAATGGAGGGTCATTGTGACGTCGACCTACTGGAAAGGATCGTGTGGTGAGCGGGGGTGGGGAGGGGGGAAGCATGGCATTTGGAGGCACGCGCGCCAGCAAAGTCATTAGGTGCAGTCCCTGGCATGTTGTCCGCTCACGTGCTCCAGGTGAAGAAGATAGTCCTGGCGGGATCAATAGTGATCACGGGTCACACCCGGAGGAGTGAGGGATGTCGAGGTCGGGGTGGGGGGGTAGCGGGTGGACTTGTTTCACACGTGTGGCCCCCCCCCAACCTCACCGCTTCACACCAGTGTTTCACACCTGGAAACAACTCGAGTCCTCCTCTCCCCACCCACGCACACTTCAGTGAACCCACATTTCCTTGGTCGTTTTTGTTTTGTCTTGAATCTTATGACAACGCATTACTTAACATTTTTTTTAGGACTATGCGTTTGTCAAAACAAGACAATGCAGTACTCAGTACATAGGTCTGTGTGGTCTAGCAGTGTGTTTGAAATCTGAATTGTTTCCTATCAGTAAGTGGTGTTCAGTTTGACCAATAGCGCCGCTTCATGTATTTTTTTAGTAAGTCTTTTAAAGGAATGAGCCGAGATAATCATTGTATTTTTTTTTAAATTATAAAAGAAAAAGGCTTTAATTCTAGTGATGACAATGGATTTTGTAATAAATTTTGAGTTTCTTTGTTGTTGTTTTTGTTCTTCAAAATTTTGTAATAGATCTATGTGACTTGAAGATATCTTCGTCCTCGATGTTTTGACCGTCAAAACTTGAAAAAAAACTAAGAACGAATAAGTTTTAGCTATGAGCTCACATTTAGCTATGAGCTCACATTTATCTATGAGCTCACATTTATCTATGAGCTCACATTTATCTATGAGCTCACATTTAGCTATGAGCTCACATTTAGCTATGAGCTCACATTTAGCTATGAGCTCACATTTAGCTATGAGCTCACATTTAGCTATGAGCTCACATTTAGCTATGAGCTCACATTTAGCTATGAGCTCACATTTAGCTATGAGCTCACATTTAGCTATGAGCTCACATTTAGCTATGAGCTCACATTTAGCTATGAGCTCACATTTAGCTATGAGCTCACATTTAGCTATGATCTCACATTTAGCTATGAGCTCACATTTAGCTATGAGCTCACATTTAGCTATGAGCTCACATTTAGCTATGAGCTCACATTTAGCTATGAGCTCACATTTAGCTATGAGCTCACATTTAGCTATGAGCTCACATTTAGCTATGAGCTCACATTTAGCTATGAGCTCACATTTAGCTATGAGCTCACATTTAGCTATGAGCTCACATTTAGCTATGAGCTCACATTTAGCTATGAGCTCACATTTAGCTATGAGCTCATATTTAGCTATGAGCTCACATTTAGCTATGAGCTCACATTTAGCTATGAGCTCACATTTAGCTATGAGCTCACATTTAGCTATGAGCTCACATTTAGCTATGAGCTCACATTTAGCTATGAGCTCACATTTAGCTATGAGCTCACATTTAGCTATGAGCTCACATTTAGCTATGAGCTCACATTTAGCTATGAGCTCACATTTAGCTATGAGCTCACATTTAGCTATGAGCTCACATTTAGCTATGAGCTCACATTTAGCTATGAGCTCACATTTAGCTATGAGCTCACATTTAGCTATGAGCTCACATTTAGCTATGAGCTCACATTTAGCTATGAGCTCACATTTACCATTGCTTTAAATAAATCAATAGCAAAAATCAAATACCATATTTTAAATAAGTACTTTTTCCCAAACTGACCGCACATTTTTAAAAAACACGCTCTGAAACAAAAAATGTTCTTCGTGTCATCATGACCTCAGGTTCATAAATTATTTCATTATAGACTTGAGTATTATAAAAACAAAACCCTCAACATCTCGTCCACCATGGGCCAACAATATAATAAACACACTAGTCATCGTTTTTCCCGTTTCAGCACACCCTCAGCATCACCAGAATCCAATAAAGTCTGAAATACTCGTACCCTAGACCAAGAAGTGTAGAGCTCCTATCAAATAATGAAAACCAACTAGTCGCCGGGCATTCCTGACATATCCATCCACCTTGTTCTGTTCATCCTTGCGTTCTTCATTCAGTACAGGATGACTACAGATGACAGACCAAGTGACCTCTGACACCACGAGATCGCTTGCTAAACTTAATGTTTATAAAATTGAAGCCTGTATTTTGTATATATATGCAGGCCTATACCGTAATTTCGAAAATATCGAAAAAAAAGTACATTAAATATACTTCTTACCTAATCTACATCTAGCAACGAAACCTAAATAGTTTGGAAATTAATTTTATTGGTTTGGGTGGTTGGCAATTGATAACCACGAATGGGCTCTCGTACGTTTACCATACTGTCCCTTCCCCCCACCCCCGCCCTTTTTTTTAATAGTTAAAACATCAGAACTGAGAGCGATGAAATTAAGACCAACTTTCCCACCCCATTCCTCCCTCCGATTATTTATATAGAATGGGACTGCAATAAAGCTTTTAATTAAAATACAAAATACACAAACAAATTGTGCAATGAAAACAATAAATTTGAGCTTTATTTTTAGACTGATACGACAGTAAACGTTTCGGCTAATGCCTTCATCAGTACAACATAAAATAAATTCTTTTAATACTTACATAAGTAATAATAATATTCTTTAAACATATTGTATTTTAAAATATTTATGTTAAATAAAAAGAAAGGAAAAACAAAAACAAACATGGACACAAGATATAGGAAAAAGGGGGAAGTATCCAAAAGGGGGATTTCATCAGTACAACATAAAATAAATTCCCCCTTTTTCCTATATCCTGTGTCCATGTTTGTTTTTGTTTTTCCTTTCTTTTTATTTAACATAAATATTTTAAAATACAATATGTTTAAAGAATATTATTATTACTTATGTAAGTATTAAAAGAATTTATTTTATGTTGTACTGATGAAGGCATTAGCCGAAACGTTTACTGTCGTATCAGTCTAAAGATAAAGCTCAAATTTATTGTTCTCATTGCACAATTTGTTTGTGTATTTTGTATTTCCGATTATTTACAATGCCTTTAAAGTCCCGTAGTCTTCTGGCCTGTACCTTTTCATTCTTGCACGTGCTGCTTCATTAGTTAACTTTCAGTGCTTCTAAAACGGGTTACATGAAATTGAAAGGCCTTTTACACCGCAGAACTGATCTTTTATTAAAAATTAAATCATTACCTATCCCTTAAATTTCATATGCATGCAATCGACCTTCACCATTTAACCCTCACCATAATATAATATTACATAATAATAAAATATATATATAATAAATACAAAAGCTACCAACTAATTAACTCTATTCACCACTCAGTGTTTGTCGCTGAGATTTTTTCCCTTCACACAAGGACTTTTTTAAAAATAATTTTTATTTTGGTCTTTCCCCGTCTTCTTCGTTCACTGCCCGTTAAAGCACCGTTGAAAGTTTAATGACAGCAAATTTTGATGTCCGTGGGGGGCCTCGGCACGCGGCGGGTATTTTAATAGATACCTGGAGTTCGTTCGCTTGTCGGGGCGGAGTGATTAGGGACTGTAAAGGGGGGGAGGGGTTTGAGATGATCGATACTCTACAATGATGGCCTTTTCAACGAGGTTTGTTTGCCAACGGGATGAAATTGCCCGTATAAACTGCTCAATTATTTAAGCCAACTCAAATATGACAATAAAGGAATTGTCAGAGATGAAATTGAGAGGGAGTAAGGGGGCGAATAGAGTGGAGGGGCTGGTGGAGATTGAGGGTATCCGGTCTTGACGTATGATCTGCGGTGTTCGGGTTTTGCGGTTAGGGTTAGGAGGGTCGATATTCGAGTCATGGGGTCGTGTCTCGGTAAGAGTACTTAAAAGAAATGAGAACCGCCTTTGACGTAAGTCAAAGAGCGCTTAAAACAAGGCCGAGTCCATGGAGTGAGATGATTATTCATAGGAATGACAACACGATCTATTGGGTTACCAACGGTCGATAGGGAAAACACTTGATGTATTGGCAAAACAACCCGATCTATAAGGAAAACACAAGATCCATTGACCAACACAAGAACAAAGGACAAGAAAACCGAGCATAATGAGACAAAGTTATATGGTAAAAAAAAACTCAACACTCATATAATTAACAACACTAATATATAGAAAAATATTAAACAACACGTGTCTTAAATGACCAAGAAAAATTAATTCCGTAACATAAACGCATGTTCGATAGATAAAAACACAGGAATCTTGAGGGGGAAAAAAACAAGGTCAATCGGACCCAACCCCAAAAAAAAATAATAAAAAATAAAAAAATATTTAATAGAATAAACACAAAATCCTGTCGGGGAAACGTAAGATCCGAAGGATAACCCTAGATTTATCTAAAAACCATGCATGAAACAAAATAATTTATTGGGGCATTTTTTCCCTCCTCTAGTCGACCCATATGAAATCGATGGCTAGTGCTCTGAGAGAGGGGGAAAAAATATAAAATATTTTTGCGCGTGGCTCTGTCCCCCGTTGAGCTGACAGGTCCACATGAAATCTCCTGGCCTCTGACTCGAAATTCCCTGTAACAAAACGATGGACGAGTTTTTATCTTTGAATTTCGACATTCAAATAACGTGGAAATGGTAATGTGTTTTTTAAATATTTTATTTTAAATTTACTTTTTCTTTACTGGAATATAAAAGAACAAGAAAGTAGACAGAATTGGTTTTTCAGAAGGGATATCTGTATGAGTGAAACTATGTTGATAGAGACTATCTGATTGCGGTTGACCATGCCATACTGAAATGTATCAATGATCATAGAGAGTCAATGAATTACAGAAGGAGGGCGGGAGATGAGCGAGAGCTTTCACAAATGAATGGAATAGAATCAGGATATTATTGTTGGGATAAACTTAATGGTAAAAAGTAAGTATGGGATAGTGCCATTGGAATACACAGCAAAAGATCAGCTTTATTCGATAGTGTGGTTAGAAAAATTGTTTAGATTCTCCAAGTTTTAGCTTGGGATATATTTGAGTATATGATGGGCGGTCGGCGGTAGGGATTTGATGGCATTTCTTGAGTGTATCGCGTCTAGAGAGCATTAACGACTTTTTCAACGTATCTATATTTCTGTGTGTTAGTCTGCCTTCAAAACACAATTTTAAAAAAAATGCTCTTAAAAGACTACTGCGTTTTGAATGTCTACCGATTAAAGCGCTTAAGAACATTTAGCTACTGTTTCTATCCGTTCCGAAACCTTCAGGGCTTTGTACGTGTTTGTGTGTGCGTGCGTGTTTTTGTGTTTGTTAATGTGTTTGAGTTCGAAGTGTGTGTTCTCTCCCCACTCCACTAAATGGTGGATCGAGATAGGCATCGCTCTTTGTTTACGACGATTCCAGTGCATTGGATAAACGGTTCGTGGACTTGTGTTACAGTAGGGGGTAAGGTCAAGGAAGAAGATCGTGGCGGCAGCGAGCAGACGCGACTGTGATGATGCCAGAGGATAATGGCAGAGGGTTGGATGGTCATGGAAGAATCTTTGTGAAATGAAAGAGAGGGGACGGGAAGAGTGAGGGAGAGAGAGAGAGACACACACACACAGAGAGAGAGAGAGAGAGAGAGAGAGAGAGAGAGAGAGAGAGAGAGAGAAAGAGAAAGGAAGCGAGAGATAATAGGAAAGTTGGGCAGTGAGAGAATACAATGTTAGAGGACAGCTAAAATATTGAGAGAAAGGAAAATGGAATGAATGGAAAGAGAGAGATAGAGAGAGCGAAGAAGAAGAAAAAGTAAGAGAGACAGACCTTGTGATCATTTGTGACTTATAACACATGATAAGGAGTATACTATTTTTCTGTTGTCTGTTTTAAAACTAACATTGGACGACATTTGACTGGTGTCACAGGCTCTTTAATTTTCAACCAGCGTCATGTATCAGTTATTCCTTGCCTATAATGACGTAACAAAATTGCCCTTCTTGCTTGCGTGTCGACTTTGTTACAAACCACCCCACCAAATATACTACAACAAAGCATCTTGTCAATTTTTTTCATGGTTTATCTATGACACATTTAATTGGCGCCCTGTCTGGGGGCGTATTGTCTCACTAGCACCCCCCCTTGCTATCAACGCACTCTTTCCCCCCTTTCTTACTGGGAATCCTCTTTTTTTTAAAGACTTGTTCTCTCTTTCCCTCACTCCATCTTTTCCTATCGTTAATCTACTTCTATTTGCAGCCTTATCGTCCAACACCTTTCACCACCTGTAAACATCCACCAACAATGTACCTCCCACCCATCAACAACCCTCCATCTTGCGTCTTAAACGCAGGGAATCTCAAGTCTCGTGCGTGCAGACGCTAACTCGTTTCACGTGTGCGTATAGAATCTATTGTGGACAAAGTTGTAGCGAAGTGGTGGCGGAATTAGAATTTCATAATTTTAAACGAATGCTTAATATTATTTTTTTTAAATAGAAATACTAACTATAGATTCCCTCTGATTCTATTCATTATCTCAAAATTTTCTTTTAACTTCTCTTTAAATCATCTCAGCCTACTCGCCACCAAAGTAACCTCTAAGGTTCGTTGGTCCGTGTGCAAAGTAAAAAACAACAACAAACAACGCGTGTGGAAAGTTGCACAGCATTCATTTTTTGTTTAATATTTTAAAAAATATTTGCTGCGCATAAATTCTAACCTGCTGCGCGGCGTCGGTCAGATGTATGTGCGGACGCGCAGGTGCGCAGCCTAAAAGGGGACACTGCTCGCTTCCCAAAACTTGGTTGACACCCTGTTTTTTTGACGTCCTTTCAATCTTGACATCATTCATTTCGCTTCCCTACACAAATAGTTTTTCCGTTTTTCCAGACCAAACCAAACATTTGCAACAATCCTTGCCCTAAAAAAAAATCATGTCCTCATGACAACACTCAATGGTCGACACCGTTAAACTACTACCACACAATCTTACCATCACCTTTATCATACGAACGCAGACACCCTTGTCCATTATTCCACCCATTTCCGGGCCACACTCTCACACAGAACCATGGCACTGCAAATGATCGCCACTGCGAGTCCCGGGAGGTTCGTATTTCTGGGAACCCATCGCTGACCTCCCTTTGTCCCCCCCACCTGATCGCCGGTCCCGTACTGAGGGAAGATAACAAGGAACACAAGACAGAGCGCTCTCCCTTTCTTCGGCCCCCCCTGTTATTTTCGCATGAAATCTGGACAAGGTCAAGACAACAACTGTTTGTTTTATGATGAGGAATCTGGCGTACACTGGGCGTGATCAGTGGTCCCACGGGTGGACAATGGATCGGGTCGATAATCCCCTGGGAAGCCTTTGTTGGGTCAATTACATTTGGGGGTTAGCAAGTACATGTTTTATAGGTCACTGAGTTGTTTTTTAAAAATATTGTTATGGTCAATGAAAATATACTAGCAGTAAATAAAAAAATTAGTGAAATATATTTTGTCGCCATAATGTTTGTTACTTTGTGTGTTTGTGTTGTTAAATCTGTTGTTTTTGTGTGTGTTTTTTTCCAAACGTATACATGAACTTATGTGCGAGAACAAACACTACTAACAAAATGAAAACAATTTAAATTCTGATAAGAGTTAGGATAGAATCTAAAATTTAATAAACACTGAGTAAGAAAAACATTAATAAAATAAAATAAATTGTAGTATAACTTAACACTTTAAAACATTGACATTAAAAGAAATTTACATTTAAATTTTGTCACTATACCCATGGTTTCTTCCTTGTTCAGGGTATGGAACAGAGAAGGAATAACACGCAATGTTAAACTTGATGGGGGCAAAAATCTTATAACTACAATTAAAGGTTTTTAAAAGTTATGATGTGTATTGCGAGTTTTCACTAAACACGGCTAAAGGAAATTCCGACTTCTTTCTTTTACAGAGCAAACGTGTTACTTGAAAAAAAAAGATAAATCTATGTGGCTGTGAAGCCGTCTAGCATTACACGCGTGTTTGTAAAGCTTTAAGCTGATGTTCCGTGCATTAGTAGAGCCATACATCAACTCAAGATAAATTTCGTAATTTGAAACTGTTCATTGTAAAGCAGCGGTCATTTTTTTTTCCATTGAAAATTTTACAAAGTTTTTAAGAATATTTTACAACAATATTAATGAATAAGCAGAAGATAAAAATACCTTAGTTTTTCTTAGCCTTGATCAAGAAGTTATTCACAAAATTATATTGTTTTGTTTCTGTTTTGATGTGTTTGTATCTACCAGTGGCACGATGGGTGTTTTCTCATGTGCCGATCTCATTGGCCGAAACTCCGGTTATCACACGGGAATAAACGCCAAAAACAGTGAACAATAAAAATTGACAGAGAAAAGAGGAGCCACTGCCTTGAATAGTTGGTCTTTGTTACAAGTGAATAGTTAATTTAAATAGATGAAATACAGTCCATTCCATATAATTTGTTAATTTAAGTTTTAAACCTCAACCACCACCAAAATCTCTATTACAACGGATGTGAGTGAGCCAAAAAATAAAATAATATAAGAAAATCAATAAATTATAACGTAAAAGAGTTGCTTTTAAATTTGAGAGTTGAGATAGTATTAATTCTATTTTCTTAAGAATAATTTTATGTCATTCTATGACGAGGTAAAAAGGCTCTGTTATTAATGTGAACAAACATATGTTTCGTTTCTTTTTTTTACGTAAGGGAACGAGAAAAAAAATAATTATAATTCTCGAGGGAGATAAGAACGTTCTCTTCGCTGCTTGGAATTCAACACCGGTAAATATAAAGCGGGATAAATAGGTTTGGAAGGAATGTTTTTTAAAAAAATTCAATTTTAATATTTGTTTCAGGTTTAATTGAAAATTTTTAATATCTTTAAGAAATAAATATTTATTTCGTAAAAATAAAATTAAAAAATCCTAGGATACATTGCATTAAATTGGGATTCACAGGATTGGGTCTTTAAAGTCCTTACCTCCCTTTATTTTAAACTATATTTTCTTTTTTATTCTTTCTTTTTTAAAAATTCATTTTCCCTCTTGCACAGCGATGAATGAATGCAAATTTACGTTTTCTAGATGTGAGGGAAAAAATTGAATTCTTCTACACTTTAAAAAAAAAGAGATTACGAAAGTCTGGCAAAGTGATTTAAAAAAAAATTGCATGTGCGTATATATTTTTTATTAATTTTAAAATGCTTTAAAAGTCTCGCAATGTGTCAACACTTTACGATCATATGTTTATTAAGTCCACTTTTTCTTCTCTATCCCGTGGTTTTTCACGCAATTAGGCTTCAGATTTGCCTTCCACTCATCGTTCAACAATATCTATCTTCTGCTCTCTTACCTCGTGACCACCTCCATTCACACGCGCTCTTCACCTATACCTTCACCTACTCCTAGACAAGCTCGTCCACAAACTCTATGCCCTATGGCGCCTATGCCATCACCTTAGTTTCCGATTCGTCTAGTGTTTAAGAACCAGTCTGGGCTGGCTCAATGTCATGCCCCCTCTCTTTTATTTTCGCTTATCCAGTAGACCCGTCCCGCCTCTACTTTCACCTCCCCCACTTCCACCCATTTACCAACTTCCACCAACCTTCCACTTCCTTATATCCCCCACTTCCACCCCTCTCTTAACTTCCACCAACCTTCCACTTCCCTATATCCCCACTTCCACCTCTCTCTTAACTTCCACCAGCCTTCCACTTCCATACATCCCCCACTTCCACCCCTCTCTTAACTTCCACCAACCTTCCACTTCCCTATATCCCCCTTTTCCACCCCTCTCTTAACTTCCACCAACCTTCCACTTCCCTACATCCCCTTCTTCCACCGCTCTCTTAACTTCCATCAAACCTTCCACTTCCGTTCATCCCCCACCCCTCTCCCAACTTCCATCAACCTTTCACTTCCCTCTATCCCCCGAACATTCTACCCCACTTCTACTCACCCTCCAGTTCGACCCACCCACTACTTCCACTACCTCCCGCCTATTTCCATCTACCACAACTTCCACATGACTCCCCCACCACTTTCCACAATTCCACCTACCCACCCACCATCACGCAACCAAGCTAGATATCGGGTAAAGGAATAAGTAACAAAATTAGCACAATGTCTCGTGATTTATTAGAGAATTTTTTTTTAAATGTGAATAAACAAGTCTGGCCACTGAAATACTGACTTCGGAAAAAAGCAAGCAACGAAAGGACATCAATTATTGTAAGACGAGTCCTTAGAAGACAGCTTGTGTCTCACTTATTTACACATAAATATAACCACGGTTATGTGGACATATTTTATGGTTTGAAAAAAAAACAGGTTCATGTCGTTGACTGATCACCTCCCTTGTGCGCCATGTTTGTCTTGTAAGGGTGTCTGGCGTACACAAGTCCAAAAATTCTGGGAGTTTGTGTTCAATCGTTTTGTGGCTGCAGAGGTATGAAATGTACTAATAATTAAACGGCTTTAGAATTTGTTGGGTGTAGGGGGTAATCAGATTTGTCTAACACTGATTGGCGGACTTCTCAATTACGGATTGGCTGATAGCCGAGAGGGGGGATTTCTGGAGGCTGTTTTAATTGATGGAACGATGGATGATTAGGTGCATTGATAGATTCCCCCCCCCCGCCCCGCTCCCAGACTTAACAGGCTCATGCCTGTTTACGCAGGGTCACTGAAGTCACCAGGCCAGACCACTTCATCTTGTCTGGAGTTTCCAGAAATGTATTGCGTCTGACCTCGATGTTGTTGTTGTTAAATTCTGTGGTATGTTTCAACTCTTTCTGATATTTTAGCGCTTGTAATACACAACTTTTGAGATAGGGGACAGCAGAAGTAATTAATTACATTAATGCAGTAGAGTTTCACATTTAACAATGTCTTGTAGTGCAGTGCTTCTCAAACTTTTTAGTATGGCGGACCGGCAGGAATTGTTTCCATTCCACCAGGGACCGGTGCACTATTTTCCCTGCACTGACAATTGTTGTCTGTAATTTATTTACAAATTCTGCGGACCGGCGGCGGATGGCCCACGGACCAGCAACGGTCCGCGGACCACCACTTTGAGAAGCACTGTTGTAGTGGATATGAAACTAGGACTGTCTCATTTATTGTTATAAAACGAAATTTGGATTTCAATAAAAAATATTTTTAAAATAATTAAATTGCCGGCAGCCCACGACAACAAGGTCTAACCCAGATCATTAAAATAATAGATGCAGCTCTTTGGTTTCAAAATAATTTTCTTTTAAATAATTGATAGTGATAAGTGATAGGCGGCTCCAAAAATATCTCTAAGCAGATACTATCTATACAAATTGTTCCTTACTCAAACAGGCTTATAGACAATACGGTTTATATAGAAAGAACTCGTTACGCAAACGGCAAGTTTTGTCTGGTTCAGCGACAAAACGGCCCCTGACAAAACGGCCCCGGTCAAAACGGCCTCTGACAAAACGGCCCCGACATAACGGCCACGGTCAAAATGGCCCCTGGTCAAAATGGCCTTTTAAAAAATGACAATATTTATTTAAATCAAGCGAGAAAATGGATATACCACATTCATTAACACGTTATCTTTTTTCATGTGGCTGAAAAACAAAGGATTATTAACTTCTCGTATAATCATATTTGATTTGTTTTATAAAAAGTAAACATGCACTTAAGGAGAGTCTCCAATGCTAGACGTGCAGCTGTACAGTTTACCATGTTGACCAACGCCAAAATAACAGTTGACCGGTGACCACACATAACTTTGCGCTGACTGCCGTTCACAACTCAAAGAGATGTATGTTTAAGTTTCGTCAAACAACGCATACGAGAAGCTCCCTGTGGAATCATACGGTATAAATGTGCGTTTGAAACCCACCGCGAAAGAGTACAGCAGAATTGAGGCATACATAATATTATTATTTTGCTTCATACATCTACACCAGCGCTACTCAAACTTTTTAGTATGGCGGACCGGCAGGAATTTTCTCCATTGCACCAGGGACCGGTGCACTATTTTCCCTGCACTGACAATATTTTCGGTCCTTTTTTTTTAGAACATCTGCGGACCGGCAGCGGATGGTTTACGGACCGGCACCGGTCCGCGGACCACCACTTTGAGAAGCACTGATCTACACAGGAAATTTATGAAAACAGAGATAACACAAATTTTATTGCGCGAGACTGTACTCTAAAAAGTTTTTTTGAGGATTTATAGTGTAATACAGACATGACATTTGGGTTTCAAAGCCTGGTGTTTTTATGTGGGATATTTTCTTTTTTGGCATTTTTTTTTAAATTAAAAAAATATAATAATTTCTTGACTGCTGTAAGTCGGTATCTCTTCTTTTTTTTTAAATGTTACATTTTTTAAAAATCTTTATCTTGAAAATTTTATAATAATTCTAGTACGATATTTTCTTGCCTAAAACAAGCCACCGTGTTCGGACTTCGTGTTGGGCAATTAGTTTACTGGTTATTTCTAATCGTAGATAACTAGGCATTAACACTTGTTTTTATTTTAATTAATTTACTTATAAAGCGCTGTACCCCAGCCTACGCCTGGGCCCACCGCGCTTTACAGACATTTCTAACAACTTGAGAAAAGACATTGCACTCTCAATCTTCCTAAACATAGTTGCAAACAAAACATTATTTACAAATGTCCAGACGTGGGCGTATATATCCGTCACAGACGGTAGTCAGATGGAGCGAGATCAGCGCACCCCATCGTCTGTCCGCCGAGACAGGTCTCCTGGACAAAAAGAATGTCTTCAGCATAGGCTCAGTGTTACTACGGTCATGCGAGTCCAGATACCAAGCGTCGACAGTGGCGATGTGAAAATGTCTTTTTCTGCTTTTCCTTAAACCCAGCAGCAAAGGTGCGCCTCTGGGAAACGTCTCATCAATGAACAGTACTTTCAAAGCTAAACACGACATCAGTAGGCAAGTGCATACGCTTGGCAATCAGAAATCATTGACAGTGGACGATGGCGTGTGTGTAACAGCACGGATCACCTACCCTTGTGTACCCGGGGCGCGCTACTGACCGTGTCTTCAACCTGCGCGAGCAATTTAAAGGGTGGCCATAAGTGTAACGTAAGCCATCTGCGCAGCTAATTGGCTGGCCTAAAGTAAGGGCAATTGGGGATGGTGTTGCCTTGATATTCAATACTATTTCAATGATGTATTTTTATTTTTACACACAGATATTAGATCGTTTAAGCGTGACGATATGATATCTTTAAACTTTAAATAGATAGTTGATGGTTTTAGCTCGATGTAAGAGATATACATTTGATATCTTTACATACACATACATTACCAGTGAACATATGCTAAGAATGTGTCTTTTTTAATGACGTACTTATCACCTAGGAGGATGATGTACATACATTTCCGGGAAATGGATTCCGATATTTATTCTGTGCTAGTGTACTCTTAGCTCCTTCCCCATAAACCCCAGTATCAATTGCACCGAGGAGTTTTCTGACCCACATGCAGTGCCCTTTATAAAGTTTTAACAAGTTTTTCATAAAGATATTAAGGCGGTCATGATTAAAAAAATAATGGGGGAGGCGGGGGGGCTTCTGTGGGATCCGGTGACGTCAAAAAATCAACCATAATCTTGAAATTGATATGAACAGCTCACATCGGGTATTTCCCTTTCGTCGCACTCAAAGCATTATCAAACGTCACTAATGAAGTAGCGCACGTTGCACTCTGCAAGGGGAAAGCACCTGGGTGCGATGTGTCTAGTAAACTAAAAAAAGAAAGCGAGATAAATATATCATTGTGACGGGACGTGCCAGAGTTGGAGGATCCTATGAAACCCGAACGCCTGAAAACATAATTAGAGTAGTTAAAACTGGGGAAACATTGGTTTGTTTCACGAGGGTGAAACTTTTTATTGCACCTGGCAATCTGTCATCTTGTAGGGGAATTTTCTGTGTCGTTTTTTCTTCTTTTCTTTAATCTGAATCTAGAGAAACTATAAACTATTTCTTGTTTCGCAAACCAAGAGCATGGAAGTAAGAGGGGTGATCCACGTCTGTCGGTTGTACCGGCCATAGCCTGATAGTCTCGGAAATTTTCTTCATGACCAATATATCATATAGAATAGGACTGCGATAAAGCTTTGAAATAAAATACAAAATACACAAAAATTGTGTAATCAAAACAATAAATTAAAGATTTATTAATCAACTAATACAAAAGTATACGTTTCGGCCAATGCCTTCATCGATACAAATAACTTTAATTTAAATTATATTGAAATTATTTAAGACATTCTATATCGAGATGAAATAGTTACGTTTAGGAAAAAACAAAGGAAAACAAAGAAAAACAAACCATGACACAGGAAATAAGAAAAGGGAGGAATTATAGAAAATAACAGTGAGTTGTATTGAGATATTGTTCGGTTAATCAAAGTCAACGCCGTTCTTACATTTTTTGATTTTACAAAGTCAGGACTGAATTTATTATTATTATTTTTTATTTATTTGCTGACGCTCTTCAATAGCCAAGTTAAAGGACTTACAAAAAGTAACTATACGTAATGTTAACATATTTTACCCCGGATTTAAGCCCGTCAAACATTTTTATTTTCCTTTAGGAGGAAACCTCACTTCTTTAAACCCCAGATCCCGTCTCCCGCGTTTCTTCTGGATAACCTAGGGAAGCATCACTTGTTGTCACACCACAACACCAGTAGCATGATAACCTAGGGAAACATCACTGTTGTCACATCACAACACCAGTAGCATGATAACCTAGGGAAACATCACTTGTTGTCACATCACACCACCAGTAGCATGATAACCTAGGGAAGCAACTTGTTGTCACATCACAACACCAGTAGCATGATAACCTAGGGAAACATCACTTGTTGTCACATCACAACACCAGTAGCATGATAACCTAGGGAAACATCACTGTTGTCACATCACAACACCAGTAGCATGATAACCTAGGGAAGCATCACTTGTTGTCACATCACAACACCAGTAGCATGATAACCTAGGGAAACATCACTGTTGTCACATCACAACACCAGTAGCATGATAACCTAGGGAAACATCACTTGTTGTCACATCACAACACCAGTAGCATGATAACCTAGGGAAACATCACTGTTGTCACATCACAACACCAGTAGCATGATAACCTAGGGAAACATCACTGTTGTCACATCACAACACCAGTAGCATGATAACCTAGGGAAACATCACTGTTGTCACATCACAACACCAGTAGCATGATAACCTAGGGAAACATCACTTGTTGTCACATCACAACACCAGTAGCATGATAACCTAGGATCACTTGTTGTCACATCACAATACCAGTAGCATGATAACCTAGGGAAACATCACTGTTGTCACATCACAACACCAGTAGCATGATAACCTAGGGAAACATCACTGTTGTCACATCACAACACCAGTAGCATGATAACCTAGGGAAACATCACTTGTTGTCACATCACAACACCAGTAGCATGATAACCTAGGATCACTTGTTGTCACATCACAATACCAGTAGCATGATAACCTAGGGAAACATCACTTGTTGTCACATCACAACACCAGTAGCATGATAACCTAGGGAAACATCACTTGTTGTCACATCACAACACCAGTAGCATGATAACCTAGGGAAACATCACTGTTGTCACATCACAACACCAGTAGCATGATAACCTAGGGAAACATCACTTGTTGTCACATCACAACACCAGTAGCATGATAACCTAGGGAAACATCACTTGTTGTCACATCACAACACCAGTAGCATGATAACCTAGGGAAACATCACTTGTTGTCACATCACAACACCAGTAGCATGATAACCTAGGGAACATCACTTGTTGTCACATCACAACACCAGTAGCATGATAACCTAGGGAAACATCACTTGTTGTCACATCACAACACCAGTAGCATGATAACCTAGGGAAACATCACTTGTTGTCACATCACAACACCAGTAGCATGATAACCTAGGATCACTTGTTGTCACATCACAACACCAGTAGCATGATAACCTAGGGAAACATCACTTGTTGTCACATCACAACACCAGTAGCATGATAACCTAGGGAAACATCACTTGTTGTCACATCACAACACCAGTAGCATGATAACCTAGGGAAACATCACTGTTGTCACATCACAACACCAGTAGCATGATAACCTAGGGAAACATCACTGTTGTCACATCACAACACCAGTAGCATGATAACCTAGGGAAACATCACTTGTTGTCACATCACAACACCAGTAGCATGATAACCTAGGGAAACATCACTTGTTGTCACATCACAACACCAGTAGCATGATAACCTAGGAAACATCACTTGTTGTCACATCACAACACCAGTAGCATGATAACCTAGGGAAACATCACTTGTTGTCACATCACAACACCAGTAGCATGATAACCTAGGGAAACATCACTTGTTGTCACATCACAACACCAGTAGCATGATAACCTAGGGAAACATCACTTGTTGTCACATCACAACACCAGTAGCATGATAACCTAGGGAAACATCACTTGTTGTCACATCACAACACCAGTAGCATGATTACCTAGAAAAACATCACTGTTGTCACATCGCAACACCAGTAGCATGATAACCTAGGGAAACATCACTTGTTGTCACATCACAACACCAGTAGCATGATAACCTAGGGAAACATCACTTGTTGTCACATCACAACACCAGTAGCATGATAACCTAGGGAAACATCACTTGTTGTCACATCACAACACCAGTAGCATGATAACCTAGGGAAACATCACTTGTTGTCACATCACAACACCAGTAGCATGATAACCTAGGGAAACATCACTTGTTGTCACATCACAACACCAGTAGCATGATAACCTAGGGAAACATCACTTGTTGTCACATCACAACACCAGTAGCATGATAACCTAGGGAAACATCACTTGTTGTCACATCACAACACCAGTAGCATGATAACCTAGGGAAATATCACTTGTTGTCACATCACAACACCAGTAGCATGATAACCTAGAGAAACATCACTTGTTGTCACATCACAATACCAGTAGCATGATAACCTAGATAAGTATCACTTGTCAAATCAAAACACCAGTAGCATGACGAGAGTACCTGATTTATCATTGCGCCAATCTCGAACTGCGTGCGGGACTCAAAAACATATCAACCTTGATATTGACATCTTAAAATTGGCCCTCTTGTGTATATATTACAGGAATCTTGAGATCCCTATCAAATAAAACTACGAAAAGAAACACGAGAAAACACCATCGCCATCATCGAGTTGCCCGAAGCGCATACCCAAAACTAAAAGCAACGCTCCAAGCTGCAAATATTCCAGCTAGCCATGAAAAGCCGATTCGTCATGCCTTAGCAGTAATCGACTTGTCAAAAATTGCATTTTTCTATTTGCCGGCTCGCGATTTTTCCGGGCATTTTTAAATTTGTTTTTCTACGTCATTTTGTTTTTAAGAACCCCATGTAATCCTATACCCCGGAACTTTCTTTAAGATTGAAAGAGAAAAAAAAACAATCGCGTGTGCATTACTGAAATCAGAGTTTACATGGGGCCATAAGAAGTATATAAACATGAAAGATGCACCTTGACATATAGCAGTTGACATTTCGTGTTGATTGTCTACGTGGAGCTAGTAGCTACGCCGCTTCCAGGTAAATAGTGCTCACGCGGGTAAGTGGCTTCATAAAAGAGAAATTTCCTTGTACCGAAAACACGGCTGCTGGCCCAGGTGCCTGTGTCTGAGGACCGGCCTGGGGGATAGAATTAGGACGTAAGAAATCAGCAGATGTAGAGGAAATATGATTAGAACCTACAGAGTGATCATTCACAACAGTTTATAGCCGTCGTATTCAACGGGGGAAAACTGGAGATTTAAGGTGTTGTCGTTGAAGCGGTGGCGTAGCAAGGATTATAGTGTCATCGAGAGCGGGTCGAGTTTTTTCCAGACTCGCATTCAAATTTTTAAACAAAGTTCGGCATTTGTCGGCCCAACACCTCCCCCACATTTGCAAGCTTCTTCTTACACCACTGTATTGAAATTGATTTACTGGGGAACGTTCGTGACTCGTTAAGTACAAGACTTTGAAAATTGACCCCCCCAAAAATACATCGGTTGATAACTTTCCAATTATAACTTTTATTCAATATCATTACAGAACCATGTTTTTAATATAAATTTCTTGCTCTATTGTCTTTTAAGAGGTTATTAACTTTGAGCGGACTATAAAGGCACAAAGCGTGTTGCCTATAGCCATTACGCCACATTAAGTACGGAGGTGTTCAAAGACAACTTAACTTAAAAGAAAGCCAATAACACTGCCGTCAAGTGCCGCTTCCCGAGCCAGGTCTCGAGGGCTCTTATTTTATCTTCGAGTTCGTGCTCATCCCCAGAAACACAATCTATTCCTTATTTTGATTCCCTCTATACTTCTAATGGCATCTTTTTTGACAGCGAGGGTTGACCAATTCACCACGTGGTGACACTTTTGTTGAAGTCAGTGGACGCATGGAAAAAGTGGGCTTAAAGAAAGGGGGGTAAGAAATATTAACAAAAATTTCTGTTTAAATAAGGGATTGTTGGTATTTCTGTTTTTGAGTCAAGATTTAGTCACAAGAGCGTAAACGTTAAACAAAAGCTATTATTTGATCTATTTAATGGTCGACAAGGAAACATATATTATTCAATTACGACACACATACGCGCTTAGTAGCTGGATTTAAAATCTGAAATTTGCAAACACTAGCACATCTTTAATTTCAAATTTTCAAATGCACGGCTATTGGTATATTTTCCTATCTAATATCAATGTATTAAACCCGTTAAACTAAACATTTGCATGGGTTGGCACAGTTGAATGTGCGTGACAGACCCTGATGTCCAAATCAATATAGAGTTTAGGCCATTATAGTTTTTATTTTCTTAATTATCTTTCAGATTTATTATTTTCTGTGGAAATTCAGCTATAATCCTCTATGACTGGGGCCTATAATCTGATCACCAAATTGAGAATCTCTGACTTACACCATCTTTATTAATTCCAAAAAGCTTCCCCACTAGAACGACTGCTTGTGCCTTATGCTTACATCTCACCGCCCCCCCCCCGCGTCCCCAACCACCTTTCATGCATCTCTCAGGTGAAGGTGAAATAAAAATTCAGCTCATAATCGCGGTTTTGAGGAACATATTTCGTCGGTCAAGTTAGGAGGGGCGATAGAGGTGAGGGTGCCGATATAGGGCAGGGTGCAGGGGTGCAGAGCGAAGGAATGGCGAGGGTCGCCCTTCTGATGTGTGAGTACAGTCAATAAATAGAAAGTTGATACTACGATGGCTGCTGTGATCAGAGGCGGAAAGAACGATAAACACGTACAGGTGGGAAGGGTTTACCTCCACTGAACTCCAAGGATAAATATGCTACCAGAACACACAGGACGGACGTATCCCCAGAACACACAGGGCGGATGTAACTCCAGAAAACACAGGACGGACGTACCCCCAGAAAACACAGGGCGGATGTATCCCCAGAACACAGATGATGGATGTACCCCAGAACACGGAATGGATGTATCCCCAGAACACGGAATGGATGCATCCCCAGAACACGGAATGGATGTATCCCCAGAACACACAAAATGGATGTATCCCCAGAAGACACGTGACGGATGTACCTCCAGAAAACACGGGAAGGATGCACCACCAGAACACACAGGATGGATGTGCCCCTAGAACACACAGGATGGATGTACCCCCAGAACACACAGGACAGATGTGCCCCCAGAACATACAGGATGGATGTATTTCCAGTACACACAAGACGGATGTGACCCCAGAAAACACAGGATTGATGTACCCCCAGTACACACAGGACGGATGTGCCCACAGAAAACACAGGCAGGATGCACCACCAGAACACACAGGATGGATGTGCCCCCAGAACATACAGGACGGGTGTACCATCGGTACACAGAGGACGAATGTACCCCCCCAAAAAGACACGTGGGTGGAGGTACCTTATCAATTCTCAGGACGGTTTTATCCCTAGAAAATAAGATGGTTATACTCTAGTACAAACAACACCAATATACCTATAGATCACTCAAGATGGATACATATTCAAACCACGCAGACCTGATATATTCCTAGAAAAAAGGACGGGTATACCCCAAAATTCACCGGTCTGTTATTAATCCAAAAACTTTGGACACAAAGGACAACGAAACTGGATGGGTTTATCCCGTAACACATGATGGACGCCCAATGAATAAGCACCCAACGGATGCACATAATTATCAAAGAGATGGACGCACCATAGAATGAAACGAAACACTGTCACCATAGAGCAATGAAGGCTTGCCTAACTAACGAGGACATATGACGTATAGACCCAAAAATGTAATTTGAAGATCTCTCAGGGATCTAAAAACGAAACGTCATCACAAACCCCAACCCACCCCTCATCCCTAAAGATATCGGCAGAAGCGTAACTGGGTTTTCCGTGCCCTTGGCTCATTCATTTTTGGCGCCCTTGAGAAATTGTGAAAATAATAAATTATACAGAATAAATTGATTATTGAAGTATTAGCCATCGGCGCCTTTGGCAACTGCCCCGATGCCAAGTCGTTGTTACGCCCCTGGATATCGGGTTAGTTAATTGTCAGTCATCCAATGCCGATATTTGCTTCACAACGACGAAACCTCAAGCTGCCAGGGCTGTGTAGTAAAGGGTGTTGTGGTGGAGATCTTCTTTTACTGGCGCCCATAGACTGGGGGTGGGGTGGTGGGGGTGAGTGTGCTCAAGAGCCACTGGAAGATGAAAAGTCTGCTATGACGTCAGGTGTCAGAGATCCGCAAAGAGGCAGGTGTGAGATGAAGGTGAGAATAATGATTGTAAGGGATTATTGATGGGGCATGGCACCGTCAAGAACAAAGGTTACCACTCATGTCTGCCATTCGGGCAAGCTTATTTTGGCTTTTATTGGACTCTATCAATTGAACACTCTAGATTTATACAGGGTATATAGCGATAAACTATTAACATGGGGAATGCCTTCTGTCGCGTCACTTCCGCTTTACCTTAAGTGGAAGTTTTTCTTTAATTGTGATTTTGATGGTCGGTCGTAAATTCGTAATATGTGATTTTCAAGGATTCTCAAAAGTTCAGGCTTTTAGTGGACTGCGAGTAAAGATATTTTGTCTACAACAATTGATTCATAGCTGGTGTTTCATTTTTCGATTCAATTTCTTCGCATTTGAATGAGAATGTACTGAAAATAATCTGAAAACTAACCTGTAATTACTCTTAACTCTAAACCCATAAAGTCTCATATTTATTAATGTAACGATGGTTTTTTGGAAGGTGGGTAGAGTATAGATAGATTTTCGTTAAGTTGTATATAAATAAAGTATTCAACACGCAGAATATAAATCTCGAAAGTGTTATCTATGCTATAACAAACGGATTACAGAAAATATTCTTCATCCAAAGAAATAAAAATACAGCGAATAAAAAAAATTATAAAAAAGTAAAGTTTAAACGAAAAACAAAGAGCATAAAAGATAAATGTATCTTCAATAAGGCGATGTGTATTTTGGTGTATATGTATGGTGTACATAAATTGTTATAAACATATAATTTATAAACGATTTCATGTATTTGAGGAGGATATTCAAGAAACACAACAAACAATGTATATTTATTTACATTTTTTGAGGTGGAAAGAGAAAATAAATAAAAATAATTTTCTGGCTTTCTAACACAGCTGTTGAGATTTCCTAATAACGTCCGACCATGAAATACAATTATTACGCTTCGCCTGAAAAACATTGAATATTTCCGGTAAAAGGTTCTTTAACATCGTTAATTACTGAGACGTTAAAAAAAAGAAGTTGACAGCTTCATAGGACTGTCTTTACTTTATTAAAACGGCGCGGCCACCTAGCTTGTGTGGGGGAAAGGGTGCGACATTTTACACTGGTTTCCATCGGTGCTGAACGGGAAGGTGTTACGTCGAGAGAATTAAAGCGAGTGAAGAAGAAACACACAAAAAAAGAGTTCGCCGCGCATTGGCGCGTACCGAGGTGGTGATGCCCACAGTTTTGTTTGTTGCTTTGGGTGAAAGCCACGGGGAGAGAACTGTCTCGTCACCTGCTTGTCTGTACTCACTGTCAGCGCGTGCTGGCTTCATCTAGACAAATAAAGTGAGGTTAAATTTTTTTATTTCTAGTAGAAAGGCTGGCGCTTGAGATCCGAGATGATCGTTGTTGGTGAAATCTAAGCGACAGTTAGAACCAACAACGAGTTCTTGAGCGTTATTTTACCCCCAGCGCGCAATGACATAAATAGAGAAAGCGAAAGTTTACATACAAAGAAGTGTCTCTGATGAATTTACATGAGAATATTTTGTTTTATGTATCGCTGCAGAAAATTCGGGAAATGTATGTTATTAAAACAAATAACGGTGCGCTTTTCAATGTCTTTCTAGTTGCAGTCTTCTTTAATCTGTTAGGTAAAATGAAAAGCTTCAACCAAGTTAAGGTGAGGTCTAAATAGTAGACAAAAACAATTAGCGATCGTGTCAGCAAAAAAAAATATTCTGCAGAAAAAACTTTGTTGGAGAGACACAAAAAAAAACTAGTTAAAACTACAGAGAAAAATCCTGAAGGACAATGTACTTAGCGGGGTTTTCCATCTATCTTTGAAATCATGTCAGAGTTGTTCAAGAAATATTCCTTTAGAAATGGACGCCGGTGCCTAACTTATATTTGCCGACACATGGGTATCTAGGTGGGTATGGAGTAGGGAGATAAATGGATTGATAGATGGAAGAATGGATCGATTGAACTGATTGGTGGGTGGGTCAAAGAACTGTTGGAAGACTGGATGGATGGTTAACTGGATCGGTGGATAGGTACACGTGTATATAGGTAGATAAAAAGATCAATCAATTGATAAATATATCGACCAATTGGTGGATAGATGGATGGGTGCATAGTTAGATAAATACAAACAGCAGATTTTTTCATTATGTAATATCAATTATTTACATTTAAATGCACCGAAATTTGGAAATTAATTTCAAATTAGCTTTTAATTTGGATTTAGATTTATTTCAAAAATCTATAACGCTGCTCGGGTAGTGCGGTATTAGTGAACATTGAAAGGCCCATATCTAGGTTCAATTTCCTCATCTCACCAGTTGAATAGCTCGAACTTTCTGGTGAAAGTCACCGACAAAACGGTGCTTCCCTGTAAAGTGTGTATTTTGTTATCATCTTGGTACGACCGCTCCTGAAAATCAATTTCTTGAAACGGAACTTCAACGGTCGTCTGCCTTTTGTATAAAGCACTTAACGACATTTGAGCTCAAGACATGGTAACCAGGTTTCTACAACACACTGCTGGCCGTCCAGCACTGACCCTCAGCCGCCTGAAACGAATCTATTAAATCTGTGGTTGACTTTGGCACGAATTATACTCGCCTCATTTGGATTCACTGCCCCCCCCCCAAACCCTCTATTCAAATCTATTTGTCCCAGTCAGGTTCGTGTTTTCAAAACACCACTCGACTCGTGGAAAGATAACCCTTACCCTAATGCGAAGGTTCAAGGGGAGTTCTCCAGTCCGAGCTCAAGCTCCTCAAAACGATAAACGTCCGTCAAAATGTATTAGTCTCAACCAACCCCCACCCCCACCAAAAATTAAACAACAATTTCGATAATTCTCTTGGTACTAAGTGTGTATAATTCAAATTATCTCCAAAAAAAATAATACATTTCTCAAAAGTTTACACTAATTGAAAATGTGCGTTTTGCCAAGTGAACATAGAGAGTAGCTAGTTAAATTTATGCCGCATTTTAAAAAAAAATCTTCAACTGATATAAAATACAGCTCCAACCAAAAATGCAAGTTTAACTGTCATAAATCTAATGACCAGAGGCACATAGATGTGTAATGATGGTAGATGTTTTCTGAGATGTTGAACGTCACATTCCTATACAATGCCTACAGTAATAAATAATTCCTTCCCATTTGTAGCAGTCGAAACTCTTACATCAATGTCGTCCCTAAATGTCATACCCAATCATTGCTCTACTGTAGCGTCGTAGAACTACTACATCAACATCTACATGACATTTCTTAGATGTTACTACTTGAATCAATTATACACGTTTAACATTTCTTGTTGTTAGTATGAGTATTTTTTTAAGGAGGAAGATTTCTGTAAAGTCTTTTTTCAGCTCTTCATTTCTTTTATTTAAAAATCTGACAACTGAAAATAAATCAAATCCTAATGTTTATAGATTGCAGATATCTTTTTTTTAATAATTATTTTTGAATACCAAAATAATCCAATTCTTATATTATAAAAAGTTAATTTTTAAAATTTTTGTATTTATTTATTTTATTAATTATTTATTTTTAAATATTTTTTTTTCATAACAAAAGTTAAGATTTAAAAAAATTCGAAGCGATTTGGGTGATATATGCTTCTGGAGTGGATGCAGTGAAATTTGGGCTTTCGTCTAAGAAGCACAGAGGCATCCGTCTTGTGTCCTGCGGTATACCCATCCAGTGCCATATGTGATTTATAATTCCTTTGTGTTCTATGTATATTCATCATAGTGTAAGTGTTGTTGTTGTTGTTCGTCCGTTGTGGTCGACGATGACCACTCTCATCATATTTGCTGGGCCGCCACATGTGTCATCTGGTGGCTTATTAACCCAACTCTGGTACGAAAATGGCGTCCGCATGTCGGACAAGAGATGGATGCGGTCCCTTCAGGAGAGTTTTGGATACGGTCCTTAAACAAGGGGAAGAGAAATTTTGAATGATTTGTCTAGGAAAATATTGGTCTTCATTTTTGAGTACCGCCAGGGACATAATAGTTGTAGGATTAGAATCAGTCGGGGGCTGAAAAAACATTTTGTTATTTCTTTCCCACAAATAATAAAGGAAGAGTCTTGAAAATAACTTTTTCGGTTTTATATTTAGAAAAAACTAATCCATGCATCAAACTTGAAAAAGAAAATTAATATATCTTTTTTAAAAATTGAATTAGTTATATGTAGGCCGGAAAAGAGGCAACTTTGTTTTGTTGCGTTATTTTCAGGCTACCCACATCCTGTTCTAGTTAACCTGATTGCTGTCCGAAGTCCCAAACCCACTTTATTATCTAAGCTAGTTGAGAACCCCTGATACGTACAGTAAGTGGTAACGGTGCGCATTAGATCCCAATATTTGATGTAAGGACGGCACCATGAATTACTCGCTGATGCAAGACCTCTCTCCGAGCTCACACTAGGGAGACAGATGCTTGCTGTGCGAGTGAAGTTTATCACAGGCCCTCAGAACGCTCTCGTCTCGTTCTCCCCTTTTACACCACATTCCCGGGAGTCACTGAGTAGGAACATATGCCGAGGTATGTGGTAGAGGTGACGTCACAGAGTTGGGCAGGGGGTAGGGGTGAAAGTGCTCTAGTGAAACAAGAAGTGTGGTGGGAAGAGGTTGGGGGATCGAGTTGATGGGTGACTGCCCGTGTAATACAAAAGGGGAGACAACCCCCCCCCCATAAGAGAGCAAGTCTACTGTCAGATTATTCGTACAAGGCTTAATGCTATAAAAGGCATACTATCTTCTAAAACTTCGTCAACTTTTCCCCAGCTCTGCCGATTAATACATATCTTTGACACATCTTTCCATTCAAAGAGCATCTAGTAAACAAAAGAGCCCATTAAACTTTCTTGTCAAATAAAACAAAACGTACATCCGTAAAGGGGACGGGGGTATCAAAGGACCCTTCTATATTATGTTAGAGCACAGTCTCAACAGGAGAGTCAGCGTGCACATGAGCTGGGAGGTTCTCAAACCCTAAGCCCCTGACAGTCTTATCTTTGAGCACAGCCGCCCCCACTCATTAGCCAGGAAGGGGTGATAACCGAGGCTGTAGCGATAAACACCACACCTCAACAGAGGCGCCGTATTCAGTTTCTGCATAAGGTGCGCATTCCCGCTCTCCGCCCATAAGAACTAATCATCTCGGAGCAGAGGTCAAAGAGAGATGGAGGGCTGTGAACCAAGATAAACTGGTCCCTTGTATTTAGCTCTAGGTACGGATTTGTGTAATTTCATGTTTTAAAATAGGGGGCGGATACCAGATTTTATGTGGAAAGGTCGCGTGGCGATAAGCAGAGGAAAATCTCCGGGTCAGGTCACAGTAAACTGTAAGGGTCTCATTCACTTATGAAGAATGAAATCAAGTAATCTCTACTTATTAAGTTTAAAAAAATGTTTATTATAAATATTTTAAAATATTCATTAAATTATGTTGATCATTGATACGCATTAGTATTTTGTACTTTGCCCTTTTGGTTTCATTTTTTAGAAACCGATTAACACTCACGCTATGCAAATATATTAAATAAGATATCTAGTTACCGTAAATGGTTTTTTTCCCATTAAACGTTTTATCTGGCCGCATCTAGGCCCCAGCCCCAAGTTAACAATTTTTTTATCACGAGTATAAGGTAGTTTGATCTTCAACGCCACGGTGAAGCCTGTGCTGCTGTATTGGACCAAGACATGAAGAACAAGGGACGTGAACCTGAAAAGAATTCAGTCTTATATTAATGATTTCTAAGAACGATTCACGTGCTTCACTGGACTGACAGAAGCAACAACGGGGAATTTTGGCAGCGGAAAAGGCAGAAGCCAGCAGATCAAGCGATTCTCCGGAGTTGATTGAGATGGATTGGGCCATACGCTCCGAAAACAATGCTACTACACAACAAGACAAGCCCTGAATTGGAACCCTCAAAGGAAAGCCGAAAGGCCGACCAAGAAAAACCTGGCCATATCCAGAAGGTGATGGAGAGATTGGCCATGGGGGACTCTGGTATGCGGTATATGTCCTCGGAAGGAACGCTGATCGACTGCTACTCTCTGAGGACGAGAGGGCAAATGACAAAAAAATATAAATGGTTTATAAATTGTTGTAATTGCAGTGGCATTTTCAGAAGACACAATGACTACATTTTTTCAATACTCATTGCTTAAATGACCCCGATTTCATACCTTCTAATATCGAGACGCGGATCATCACCTATTAAAACAATTGATCAACTTATCTTGTTTTCAACATTTGAAATAAAAGCATCTAATTTTATTTTACATAATATATCGTTTAAATTATGTACATGTAATGTTAGCCTCTCTCATTATGAAAGATCATTTACAAATGGTCAATATCTTTAAATTCGACCATTAGTATGTCCAAACACAAAAAAATATTCACTCATCTCAACATGATTCCGAAAAGTTACAAGCTCTTCCGTCCTTGTCTTATCTTATCTATACAGACGCTCCTTCTATGCAGAAGATAATTGCGTCCACAGACCATGAGAGATGATCTGTTTGGCAAGTGATGCAGCGCTCACAGGCCACGGCTTTGTGGGTTCCACGCATTACCCAGCCGCCTAACTACATGTAGTGTTAGGTACCCATTCGGAGCGGGGTGACTCAGGGACGCCCTAGGCTCTGGGAACAAACCCTTGCCTTCACACGGATTCGAACCCGTGACCATCGGTACGACAGTCCAGTGCGCTGCCACTCGACCACCGCGTCCTTACGATCAGAGATGGTACTAGCTCTTGCACCAGTATAGTTAACACCACAGAATGACGATAATCCGTAACGGTTGGAAAAAAAGTCCTGGATCGCTGGGACACAATTTCCTTTCAGTAATCGATGTTGAATATGAAATTCGATTACAGCTAAATCCTGCGGTGGACTGGCTGCATATAAAAAAAACTGGATTAATCTTTCATAAGCAGGGCCAGCGAAGCGAAGCTCCGCCAGGATGTCATTTCGATGATCAAAATAATTTCTTAGCCGCATGCAGCAACCAAGATTTAAACATGTGCCACTAGTAACGACCGCATTGAATATCTTGTTATTTGTGTCAGTTACATTTTTTGTACCACATCTAAATCCGCGTGGGTGAAACATGCTGTAATAGGAGATTGGTAAACGATGAGGATTTTTCAATAAAGTTTTTCGACTCCGGCTCTGATACTTGTGTATGGCGTTGTGTAGGCTACTAAGGCTAGAATAAGAATATCAAATACACAGTAAGGGTAACATGACAAACTGAAATAGGTTGTTTTGAGGTGCTTGAGATTGTGATCAGGTGCTTGTCCGCTCTTAGTGTTTAAATTACACTTCTCGTTTTCGACCTCACAATGTAAATTCTACTATTTCTAATCTAATATTCCTATTTAATCCAAAATTATTATTCCGCCAACTTATATTCCTACAGCCCTGCTACACAACTCCTATTCCACCATTCATATTCAAGCAGACCTGGTGCACAAGTCGTATTCCAACATTACTATTCCCCACTGGCTTAGCTTGGGATTTGTAGGATTTGGGGGCCCGGGGGCTTGGCCATCTTTGGGGGGCCCTGCATACATGGCGGTGGCGTAATATTTAATGTAAAAAAATTTCAGACACTCTTTTAGGTTCCCTCTCAAGTGGGGGTCCAGGAGGGACTTTTAATTAGGCCCCCCCTCCTCTAATTACGCTACTACTATTCCCACACCCCTGGCGCACCTCTCCCATTCAAACATTCATATTCCAATACCCTAACCCAACAGCCTTGGTGCACCACTTCTTTTCTAACATTAATATTCCTACAGCCCTGGTGACCTCTCCTATTCAACATTCCTCTTCCAACAGCCCTGGTGCACCACTCCTATTACTCCACTCATATTTCAAAGCCATGGTGCACTGCTCCTATCTCACTACCTATACTCCACAACTGCTGCTTCCCTACGCCGTCTCTAAAAAACTCATCTCCTACAGCCCTTATTTCTAAATCGCATCCCTATTATAGTTAGAGGCGTTACTAGGGTTGGTGTCACCCGGGGCGGTAGCCCATGGTGTCACCCCCTCACGACTTAACCCATAGAAATCCTCCGATTTTTCCAGTGCCAAATAACGGGAACATAGAGGATTTTACATGTTGGTGTCACCCCCCTGATGGTGTCACCCGGGGCGGTCCGCCCCCACCGCACCCCCTAGTGACGCCACTGATTATAGTATCCATTATTCAGGGTGGCACCACGACCATCCAGTGAAATTTGCCTTTAAAAAATTAAACTCGACTTGTTTCAACAACTTAAACTAACAACCAAGCAATCGTACTAGTCGGAGCTGGGTAAACAATTTGTTTCCGGTACCACACGGGTAAAAAAGGGGGTGGGGGGAAGCCTTTACGATCGTTTTTACTGTGTCGCGTCCCTTTATTCCCGACCCCCCCCTTTTCAAACACACGCAATTTCTGTGTTTATTTATTTTTAGTTGATGTGTCAGATGTACCCGTTTGACATTTAAATAAACATACAAGTTTACCGTCTTCCGTTGGCACCAGAAAGGTGGGCGTCCGTGGCAGGATGATGCTTGCGGTGGAGTTGTCACGGAACAGGTGGGGGTGAGGGTTGCTTTTAAAAGAACATAAGGTTCTATTGTGAAATGATTAGAAGCTAAACGTGACGTCATGGACAAGAATGTTTTCAAAATTTTCAGACCCAACCACAGCGCCTGGAGCCAGAAATCTTGAACCTTTTAAAAGCACAATTGCTCAAAAAATTACAGACGAAATTACAAATACATAGTATTACACAGTATTACAAATACATTGTAGAGAAACGTCTTGGCTATGATTTTTTTTTAAACTTGATTATTTTTAAGCTTTCAAAACATCTGAACTCTGAATTAGTGAATTTGTATGCACTGGAATTATTTGAAAGAGCTGATTTAAAAAAAAATATCTGCAAAGTCACTTCGCTCCTCTTTAAGGTCACTTCTGAAATTTCAGAGTACATGTCGTTGCACACAAATAGTGCGCTCTTTTGAAGCTATTGTACATATGGTATGAAATAGTTCTACACAGTCTTTGAGAGCATGCTATAAAGACAAATAAGCGCCTAATAAGACTCTTTTTCTACTTAAACAGAATCTAGAAAATGAGAGCGCGTTGAGCATACTAGATAGACTGGCATAGACGAAAACACTATAGAAGAATATTTCTTTATAATCAACATCGGGGAACATATTGGACACTACGGAGCAGAGGGCGAATGCGTATGATATCATCGTTTAGACCAGTGCTACTAACTTAAACACATATTCTGTAGGCCTGAGACTAGTCTCTTAAGGCCTTGGCTAATACCTGGGCAACCTGCTCCATCTGCTGAGCAGTGCCATACAACATTGTCTTAACGTGGGACTCTTTTGCCTCCCTAACCTCTCCGGCTATGTCTAGCGCGGGACAAGACGTCAGCAAGTGTAAGACTGTCTCATAGGCTAGGCTGCAATGACGGCAGTTCGAGTCCCTGTTGTGGTCTAGCCTTTGAAAGTACGAGTTGGTTGGGCAGAGCTCTGTTCTCATTTGAGTCACTAAACTCTGGTGTTTGCGACTCAAGTTCCACCACTGGTCTGAACGGCTCGGCCTGGGCATGTTAGCGAAGACCCCCCTGACTGTCGTGTTGTCAGCCCACTCCTGGTACCACTTGCTTCTGAAGTGGTCCATTAACAAGGTTTAGACCAGTGCTACTCAAAGTGGTGGTCCGCGGACTATCAGATGCCGGTTCGCAGAAATTATCAAGAAAGGAAAGAAAAATATAATTATAATCTTACATTTGCAGCCAAATTAATACTAACCCTAAAAATTGAAAATAAATTTATTTTTTAAACAATAAGCACATATAATAACAAAATAAAATAAAATATGTTATATTAATTTCAATAATTTTTTTTTCATTTGTGTTAATTTGAAATAGATGCGAGTTTTGAATTGGCCCATACCTTAAAAATAGATCTTTTAGATTTCTTACACCTGAATTCGGAACTAGCTGTCTGCTGATGTAAAGAAACAAAATATCCAACTGAAAATAAAAACTGTATTTAAATCAACACATTGATAATTATAACTTATATTGATTTTTATGAAATACTTAGTAAATTTGAGTGAATATAAATATTTAGTGTTTTTTTTAATGCAAAAATAAAATTTAGTTTTGAACACGTCCCAATTTTTTAATTGATTGCTTTAAAGACTAAATGAAAATTAGTCTGCATTTATTTTAATACGAATTAATAATCGCAGATCATGGTGAATGAAAGAGATTTAGGTGATTAGTTCACAAAACAGCTGGAAAACAAAAATAGCACAGAATTATTATAGATTTAGGTGATATAAGTTCACTTCAATCTACTCCAAAACAGCAGGAAAATAATAATAGGACAGAATTATTATAGATTTAGGTGATTAGTTCACTTCAAGCTACTCCAAAACAGCAGGAAAACATTAATAGCACAGAATTATTATAGATATTTCTCCTCCAAACTCAAAACAATAGATCTGCACTCCTGTGTTGTAAAATGTAAAAATTAAAATTTGATTTTGTTTGTTCAAAACTTCAAAAATAATAATAGAGCAAATGATTTTGATATTTTATACCGAAAACTTTATTATGTTAAACACAATTTATATATGGAAAAGAAAAGACCAATGGATATGTTTATAAAGGGGAGAAACATGAATGCTGAGCTTCAAACAAATTCCGACTCTTCTTCACAATTATACAAATGAAACCGAGGCTTCATCAGCGAAACGAATTCTTTCTAGCCTCATTTGAAAATATCACTCTTCGTATATTCAATTCGGTTTTGTAAGTGTGGATGATGCTGGTATCCGAACACCTCACGGTGTTAGTTGCAGCGATGTTCTATGGAATGTTCTCAACATATTTTAATACGAAGTGAAGACGATAGTCAATGAACAAAAAGCAATCAATGCTTAAGATTATTATTTTCAAAATTGTTAGATTGTTAATAAATTTTTATTGTCAACATCTGATGTGCATTGCAATTCATTTGCACGTAATCGCTGCACCACAAAGCACCGGTACACAGTTATTTTATCAATTGCGTTGTTCTTGAAAAAATTTGGTTGACAAGATCAGAATTATTAATTTCTTTTACACTCTTTTGAAATTTAATTTACAATATTGTGGAACATATTATTATTAACTTGTGTTACTTAAAAAAACACATTTAGTAAGCTATGTTTACAAAAAATTTAATTTAAAAAAAATACTTTTTATATACAACATTTATTTATACTTAAAATACTATGAGATTCAGATTAAACTACATGCATCTTTAACATTTTTAATAAAATCAATGCGAATTAACGTAATTTCCGAATTAATGTATGATGTATGTAAGTGGCACCCCACTTGACTTCGATCCCTATATTTTCTAGGGATACAATGACAATGAAATGCAATCATTTTCGTGCTATAGGTTAACACTAAATTGAAAAAAAATAATTTATGCTATTTTTTAAATTTCTAACTACGGGTTGTAGGGCGCCTAATGCGCACACTTTTTTCAAAAGCCCAAGTAACTTATCTTTCTTTGATAAATACGAAATATTAAACTTCCTAAAATGTACACAAAGTATTTTATAATTATAAATCCTCAAATCCTCTTTTTACATAGTTCCCTTTTACAAAATTTAAATATTAGCTAAAACAGTGACGTCATATAATATTTATTACTGCGAGAAACACAACACGCTTTTTTAAAAAAAGAGGATGCCGAAGGCGCCACGGCGCTCCAGCGCAACCTATTATTGTTTATGTGTCAAAAGTTTGGTAATTTGAATGTAGAAACAAAATCTACATAATTAAAATATACTTTGTTACTGATATATTCGAGTATACAATAATTAACTATAAATATATATATATATATATATATTTTATTGTTAAAAAATGAGGCCCAACATTTGATACTTTTTATTCTCAAGCAACAATTTTAGAAAACAATTAATAGTCCCAGTCCTTGACGATGATGAACATAGGTAAAGTAAATAAGTTACTGCCCACGAACATCAAGACAAGTGATTATTTGTTTTCAAAATTGTAGGACGTAGCATATATATAACCGATTCATGTCAAATACTTTAGGGCTGTATGCAATGAGGGAGCTCAAGTCACTACTGTACAGTGAATATAGTTCACTGGTCCCTGGTGCAAAAAACTCCTGCCGGTCCGCCGTACTAGAATCTTTGAGAAGCACTGGTTTATCTTAACTATACAGACGCTCCTTCTGTACAGAAGATAATTGCATCCACAGACAATGGCGGATGATCTGTTGGCAAGTGAACCGTTCAAGGGCCACGGCAATGGGGGCTCCACGCATTACCCAGCCGCCTAACTAGTGTTGGGTGCCTATTCGGAGCTGGGTGACTCAGGGACGACCTAGGAACAAATCACTGCCTACACATGGATTCGAACCCGTGACCATCGGTACGCCAGTCGAGCGCGCTGCCACTCGATCACCGTGTCCACTAGACTATTGAGAACGAGTTAACAACACTATTTAATGTTTTACTAAGCTGAGCTTTCTTACCAGTTACACCTCCCTCACCCCACCCCATCCCATCCCAAGAACATGGATTTACGATAGTCATCACCAAGCCTCGCTTGCTTCCCGATTCCACCCCGTCTCTAACATTACTTTCGCCATCACATTGTACAAGGGGAGGGTGTCAATGTTAAATGGAGACCCCACAGGGGCGGTGTGTTTGCAACATCTGTTCTTCAACGACCTCCCCCCTCCTCCCCGTGTGATGCACCTCCACTCCAACACGGGGTAGGGTTTCCCTCGCCGTCGGCTCACCTTTCAATGCCAATTAGGATCGTGCCCCGTCAACGTTGACACATCTCGTCTCTTGTGGATAGGGGGCATTGAGAACTTTCACGTCACCTTGCCCTACCCCTCTCATGCACTCGCGCTGCCTTTGCCTGCACTTAAGCCCTCCCCCCTCCTTAAACTCCATGAAAGCCTAATTCAGCCATTCCTCCACTTAACGTCCTCACACCGACTTGAAATCAGATTAGGCCTTTATCGTATGGGTGATTGGGAAGAAAAAAAAGGGTCATATATGTGGATATCTTTGTCCAATTATTTTATCACACAGCACCGTTCTAAAGTGACACCCTGTAATTAACGTCCCCGACCGCCCACTGCCCACACACTTATCGCTCCCCCCCTCTCTAGTTGATTGGTCAATTCTCGAAGCTGTTACATCTCAATTAGCGAGAGTGTACTTTGGTCAAGCGGTTGTATTTGATCCCATTAAGGTTATCGGCTCGTGGACATTCAAATAATGTGCCGCACAGCCCACGACTCGAAACTCTTATCGTCAATATCTGGACAAATGGATGCGTCCTGCAAGGAATGACTTCGTACTTTGACGGATATCAATGGTGACGTCCTTTTAGCGATATGGTCTAAGGCTGCGCTTAACAGTGCGCGGGGTCATGAGCGAGTGTCACACGTGGGGACTGAAGATTTAAGTAAAGGCTCTTTGTACCATAAATAATCCCGTATCTCTTACCTGAGGTGGTTGAACTGCGTGCCTGCGCGGACATCTGACCAAAGCCACGCAGCAGTTTAGAATCACCGCGCAACAATTTTTTAAAATATCGCAGCACAAAAAAGGGATGCCGTGGAACTTCGCACACGATTTTTTTTCCACTTTGCACACGGACCAAAGAACTTTAGAGGGAACATTGGTGGTTGCCCTACTCGCCAAATCGTAAGGCCGTTTTATAGGGAAATACGGTGGGGTGTCATTATGTTCTTTTTAATCGTCCCACCACTGGTTTCAATATTTTTTACGATGATTTTATTTCTGTGTAGTACGTGTCAGACTTGACGTTAAATCCTTTTTTTATAGGTAATCTTAATTGTGTCGTAGTTTGCGTTGAATTTGACAACATTGTTGGACATTATTTTTTTACGGCTGATGTTTCTGATGCAGCGAAATGATCCGCGGCTGAATTCCTCTAAACGAGGGTTTGTAGTAATGAACAGACTGACAACCGTAGGCCAAAAGACTACAGGGAAACTTGTGTTGTTGTTTTGTTTTGTTTTTTTGTGTTTTTTTTTGTTGTTTTTTTGTGTTTTTGTTGTTGTTTTTAACCGAACCGCACTATAACCCAAACACTAATAACTCAAATCCGTTTTAACCCAAACCTTGCCATAACCTAAACATCGCTTTAACCCAACCCCCGCTAAAATACGAATTCTTATAATCGCGACCATAACATAATACATGTACTGTAAATTTCACTCGTTTTATTCAATATTTTATTTTCAAGCAGTTGGAAAATAATTATACACAAATTAAATAGAAACGTAATATTTGTGTTCGAACAATTTGTAACCCTGCACTTTATGTGCTATTATCTAAATAACAAGGTGAAGCATTTATACTTTTCAAAAAATTTTCTATGATTTCAGGTGAAATCCGTGAACCAATCCACTGCACATAAAAGCGTGGGGCGCTCATCACAACTCTCTATCATGTACAAGGCTGCGAACCATTAATAAAAATGTGTAAGAATATTAATAAACATTAAAAGTTTCACAACTTTGATCATATACATTATAAATTCTACTATCATATTAATTAGAAATATTTATCTATATGCAAAAGAGTAGTCTAAAGAGAAATGAGTTGTGATGAGCGCCCCACGCTTTTATGTTCACGGATTTTACCTGAAATCATTTAAAAAAATATTTTCTTCTTTTAAGCGCAAAAGCGTTTTTATAAAAAATCTTTTTTTAAAATGTTTTTTATTTTCTTCTTTTTAGTGCACTTTCTAGATCTATATGTAAATAAAAGCCTCTCCTTAAAATTTCTTTTTTTTTAAAATGTATTTTATTTTAGAAATGTGGGTGTGAGAAGGGCCTAAATTGATAAAGGGAATGTTTGAATAATCAAAACTCCTGTTGCTCCTCTTGTATTATCATGTCAATTTAGATTTAGTTTCGCATTATTGAGCTGTTAAACATGGGGAATCGTTGGCTGGGCTGAACTCCGGTGGCACGCACGTGGATGTAAACAATAGCAGACGGATACAGATGCTATGAAGAGATCAACTAAAATTGCATTAATTTAATTACGGTACATTCGATCGATCTGAAATATTTTGACACAATGCATTGTCATTCAAGATCTATCTGTGGTTAAATTTTGAGGTCTCTAGGACCATCAGAAGTTGTCAAATTTTACGTTGCAAGATTTGACGGATACAACATACAAACAGTGTGACTTAAATAAAAGCGTGTAAAATAAATGGACAATGTTGTATTTTCATATTCTGCTGCTTTTACTTTCAAGTTTTTAGTTATTTGATTTTGATAATGTTATTAAACATTTGAGTTTAAATAAAATTCCTCTCCAAAGTTGTCCTGCAGCAATAAGGAAATTAATAATGACCGAAGGAAAGTTTTAGGTGATTAAACTGAATTGAAGTTGGAAGGAAAGGGGGGGGGTGGATAATGGGAGATATGGGCAGCTGCATGGTTTCCATTGAAAACAACACGCCACTCTACGAAGTGGCTCTGTGTTGTTGTTTTTTAAACTTCGCGTTTCGGCTGGCACGTAAATGAACGAATACCATCTATTCAAGATCGGACGCGCATCGTGTCTATAGGAACAACTTTCTTTTAACATCCAAGCGACGCAATGCTGACGTCGCAAAAACTTAACCACGAAATCCGGCTACATTAGCTTAAGACAAGGGTCTCCAAACTTCGGCCCGCGGGCCAGATGCGGCCGCGAGGTCTTCTCATCCGGCCCCTGGAGAACTTTTAATCTCCAAAAAAATATACTAATTTTACCTGTAGTTTCCCGCAAAACTGTTTGCAGTTGGCCCCCAAACTGCTGTTAGTGCGGCCCTCCGGCAGAAAAGTTTGGAGACCCTTGACATAAAACATGACCTTAAAACTAGAAAGTAAAAATAATAATAATTATAAATAGATATTGCAGATTAAGAAAAAAAAACTAGTCAGATATCCTAATATCTTTCGAGTGTCATTGCCGCATGACCTTCCACCAATATAACTCATCAAAGCAACCCCCCCCTTTTCCCCTGAAATCCTAAATCTCCCCTCTGCTCTTTTATACTCCCCCTCCCCACCCCCACTCTTATCTCGCTGTTTCGTGAACGAAGCTGACGCAGTCTCAGACAAGATAGGCAAATCATAACAATAATTGAGCTACAAACTTACAAACGTCATTGATGTGAGGGGAAAAGAAACTCTCTACAAAAAGGGTTAGAGAGAAAGAAAAAAAACAGCCCTGCGATACTAAAATACATTCAATCATCAAAGGGATAATTCCCAGTAATTTAATACCATAGCGGTTCTCAAATCATGCTTCGTTATATTTTTTGTTTTCAACATTCTTCATCAGCCTGGTGGCGTATTTAATTATTGTTAATCAAAAATTTTGTCAGCAGGATTCAGTAATGAATGTTTATTTCTTTGTGGCGATATTACTCTACCATCAAAACGTCGCGCCCCTTTGTAATAAGTTAAAGGGAAACGATGGGTGAAACTTTATGCACGTGTTGGGTATCACTTCCGTTTTGCTTCATTCCCCCAACAATCCCCTGCCCCCCCCCCACTCTTTCTTAAACAAATCAAACACACCCCGATCGTTTGACATTTTTTAATTTAAAAGCCACCAGAAAGGATTATGAGAAAATGAATTAATATAATTGTTGTGAGGCTCTAGTTAGATCATAAGGTTTTAAGTTTATTATGTGGTTTAGCAGATTGCCTTGAAAAGTGGATTTCGGGCGGGGGAAGACAATGAGGGTCAACAGGTTGCTTGTCAAAGTTGGTAACATTCGAGTAGCTGAAAGATTTAAACAAATTATTTGGAAATTGATAGGGCGTCTCTCAAAATATACGTTATTTTGGTTAATCGTGCCCCAATTTAACAGACGTTAATTTTACCGAAGATCCCACCAGTAGCTTCATCCCACTTTGAGACCCATTGAAGTAAAGGTGGAAATAAGCACCTTGGGAAAGCACTAGCACATTATGAGCCTACTGTTACCTATCAGGTGCGTCTTTAAGCGCATGTCGATTTTAACAGATGCGCCCCATTGGCACCGCCTGCCGAGCCTGGCCTGGCAAAAGAGCCACGCGGGAATTAAGTATATGGCAGACGCGTAAAAAGGGGGTCAAATATTTTTTCTCCCGGGGGCGGGGGTGGGGGGGGGGAAACTTCTCATAAGTACCGCTATGTCTCACCCCTTCACCCCCCCCTCCTTCACAAGATGCGCTCGTTGCCTGAGAGGTATTTAAGAAGCGATCTGAGAATATCAAAGACCTGCCAGGTCTTGCATACCCCCCACCCCTCTCACCCACCAACACTTGTATTCTTGCAGCGATAAGTAGCGGGTGGGGGGGGGGTAAAAATTTTGTTGAGAATTTTCATAGGTGTAAGATGTCTGGGGCTGTGGGGGTGTGGGGAGTTTAGGGTAGGGGTGAGGCGGTTGGGGCAGAGGAACGGGGTGAGAGTTTTGATCCTGAAAGGCGCTATAAATTGAAGATGGTTTTCAATTAGTGCACCTCTGTGTTGTTTCATCACAGCAGCGAGGGGTTATAGAAACTATTAGGTAAACAGATTTAGGAGATTTGTTAAGCTATTCTATAATCACAGAGGTTCTCGGAAGCTTTACGTAAATAGGTTTCAAGAGGGGAAAAAAACGTAGCTTGGACAACTATGTTGTTAAGACTTCAAACAGTATTTAGAAGTATCTAAAAAAAGCAAGTCACGTTTAAAACATGCGCTATGTCACTCTGCAGAAGAAAACTATTACATCAATGTAATTTCCCTTTTCTGTATATGAATATGGTAGTGGCTATTGAGACGCTAACGTCTTAATAGCCCACAGGCTATTGAGACGCAAATAAATTAAATTTATAAACAATGTTTCTAAAATTGAAGAGCTACAACTAAGCCATATTCATGGGGGGCGCCACAGGGTGGGCCAGGTTGGCCATGGCCCACCCAATTTTTAGAGCTAATGGGCCACAATGTATTTGGCCCACCCAAAAAATCAACTGAAGCCAACAATATGTACAACTCTTCTTTTTTATAAGTTTGTTAATTTTTTTAGTACTAAATAACATTGCGATTTTGAAAAAAAATCAGTTGTCCTTAAAATAATTTCACTACGTGGCCGTGGCCGCCACAGAAACCGGGCACTACCCCCCTCCCTCCCCATCCCCTCTCCATCCCTCCCCTCCATTCTCTCTGACCATATCGCATCAGTCTCGCACCCAGCCGAGTGGATGGTTGACCATTGGAATGCGGCGATAGCTGGTCGCGTTAGCGCCGAACAAAAGCTCAAGTTTAAGTACCAACAATTGCGGTCAGGGTCGGAGACGTCATGGGGCAGTGCGTCCGGACGGGACAAGGGAACAGGGAATGCCAACAGTATTTTATAGTGGCCAGGGGAAAAAATGAATTGAACGAGTTTTTACGACTTGAGCCATAGGATGATCTCCAATGTCACCCACATTCCTCTGACTACCAATATAAAGGGATGTCTGTGGGAGACAAGGGAGAGAGAGAGAGTCACACAGCGCCTGGAGAGCGAGTGATCCAGTGCCTGATGAGGTGTACCGAACTTAGTGGTAGAGTAGGTCATAGCTTAGGGACTGTTATAAAATTGTATACTGTGCTTCCTGATTTAGTTATTTACTTTAGTGGTTTAACAGTGTCAGCCTTGGGATAGAAATTACTCTAATAAACACTATTCACAACTATAGTCCGCACTACCTGTGTGTTATCTACTTATTAAATAAAACTGTCAAGTTTTGTGTGTGTGCTGCAATACAGCAAGATATAATCAACAATAAAATTCCAACTATAGCTACAACTAAAAACTAATATATAATATAAATAATTTCATATGCTTTTTCATTACCAATCTGCACAAATTTATTGAAATGTACTCACTACACTGTCGCCCATTTGGAAGCTAGACATTGGTCTGGAAAAATTAAAAAGGGAAGGGTACAGAGATAGGAAGAGACCCAGGGTTCATGGCCTTATTTAAGGCAAGGGTATCGAATGAAACAAATTTGTGTTACCAACTTGGCCCACCCAATATTTTGCTCATGGCGCCCCCCCATGAGCCATATTATTAAAAAGTTTTATAAATAAGTTTAAAAATGATAAAATTCATCCAGTCTCTCTGGTCTCATGAATAGTGCGATAGACAACTGATCTTCTGGTCCAGGGTTAGATTTTTTGTTTGGTTGTGTTTTGGTGTTGTTTTTTTATTGATTTTTAAACATAAATTGATAATTAATAACATTTTTTTCATGGTTTGTCCCTGACAGAATCAAATTTTAGGTTTAGTGATAGGTTAGGTTTATTGATAGGTTTTAGGGTGTGGGTTAGGTTTAGTGATATGTTTTAGGGTTGGGTTAGGTTTAGTGATAGGGTTTGGGTTAGGTTTAGTGACAGATTTTAGATTTAGGGTTAGTTAGGGATAGGTTTAGGGATAGTTACTCCTTTCTTCAATTTTGTATCCCTTTTTTTTTATTTGCGTCTCAATAGCCTGTGGGCTATTAAGACGCTAGCGTCTCAATAGCCACTGCCTATGAATATGATATGCTATAAATCTGTTTCATGGGCCAGCGCGATGGTACCCAGATGATATAATCAATGCATAGCCTTAATGATGATTAGGATCACTGCTTAACCATATTGACCGTATAATCGAGAGAAAGTTAGTTTATAAACGTGTTGTTTTGTTTTTTTTTGTTTTTTTACATTTATTTAAAGAAAATGACATTTTATAGACCAACTTTTCATATTTTTTACCATTACAAATGACTATCAACTTGTAGGCAAACTTCTGCTAAATAGGTGACAAACCTTATCGTGTACTGTAAAATTTTATGGTTTCTCTAAGAGGTTCACGGCCACTGCCGCTGGAGACCCAGTTTAAGGCCCCAAGTTGACCAGACGGCAAATGTAATTTGATCCCTTTTCCTTCCTCCACGCCCTTCCACCCCGGGCCCAAGTGACGTGTTTCTGCTAAGAGCCATTGATCCCCCCAGGGCCACTCTTCTGCCCCTCCTCTCCCACCCCACACCCCGACACGAAAAGGCGAAGCACTCGCAGCTTTCGGACACGTCACGACTGGCGGTCACTGAAGGGAATTGAAACACTAGACCCCCGACCATTCAGGTTTGTGTGTCCTGGTGATATCTCCCAGTGAAGGGTTCAATAGCTGTGAGGTTCTTGACGATGACTACAGGCCATTCTTGATTTATCGTTGTTGGCTAACGGTAGTCTTCAGTTCCTTTCATTCTCTGGGAAATCGAAGATGTCAAATGGGAAGTTAAAAGATGTCCAAATAAATTTCTACGCTGTATGTAATATAATACATATTTTTTTTGTCGGATCCAATTTAGAAAAAATGTTTATAAGTTTGAAAAATGGTTTGGTAGGGGGCGGAGAGCATTTAACATCTGTTCATATATTTATTTATTTATTTTATACACGGAAATAGAGTATTAAACTAAAGTGTTATTTTTAAAGAAAAGGTAAAACATCTATTCAATCACACAAGAAACAACCAAAGCAATAAAAAAAAATTTGTTCTTCAGAATATTACTCGTAACAATAAAAATATATAAATCTAAAATTTCGTAACGATAATAGTAGAACCATAATACAGTACACCCCGAATTCTCTTTGCTACACAAAGAAAATGTTATCAAACATATCATATTGATACGAATTTGTTCACTTACCTGGTTGACAAAATCTTTTAATAATCAATAATTTATAATTTATTATTTTTTGTGGGGGTGGAATATATTTTATAGATAATTTCAAGTGGTATACAAAATATTTGGTATAGGACTTAACTTCACGTATCCAGCTTTTAGCAAAATGACATATGAGTTATATTGGTTTATAAGACAAAATACTTATTTTTAACCGGCAGAGCTTTAGCGAATCCGTATAATTGTAACGTTAAAACTGGCCACTTCGGACACAAGCTCCGAGGATCGTAAATAATTCTCTGTATGATGGTCAAGTGTGTCCAGCAACAACTATCATCGAGAGTGAGCTGGAAGCACTAGTGAATCACCCACCCCCTCCCCCTAAAGTCAAGCAGACGACACCAACACTAATTTGGATATCTGGGAACTGGACAATACTCCGTGGACGTTTGAGTGCATGTCTTTGAAAGGTTTCCTTTGTAGAGTAGTACCAGTTTCAGCCCTTTGTAGAGTAGTACCAGTTTCAGCCCTTTGTAGGGTAGTACCAGTTTCAGCCCTTTGTAGAGTAGTACCAGTTTCAGCCCTTTGTAGGGAAGTACCAGTTTCAGCCCTTTGTAGGGTAGTACCAGTTTCAGCCCTTTGTAGGGTAGTACCAGTTTCAGCCCTTTGTAGAGTAGTACCAGTTTCAGCCCTTTGTAGAGTAGTACCAGTTTCAGCACGTTTTAGGGTATTACCAGTTTCAGCCCTTTGTAGAGTAGTACCAGTTTCAGCCCTTTGTAGAGTAGTACCAGTTTCAGCCCTTTGTAGAGTAGTACCAGTTTCAGCACGTTTTAGGGTATTACCAGTTTCAGCCCTTTGTAGAGTAGTACCAGTTTCAGCCCTTTGTAGAGTAGTACCAGTTTCAGCCCTTTGTAGGGTAGTACCAGTTTCAGCACGTTTTAGGGTATTACTAGTTTCAGCCCTTTGTAGGGTAGTACCAGTTTCAGCCCTTTGTAGGGTAGTACCAGTTTCAGCCCTTTGTAGGGTAGTACCAGTTTCAGCCCTTTGTAGGGTAGTACCAGTTTCAGCCCTTTGTAGGGTAGTACCAGTTTCAGCCCTTTGTAGGGTAGTACCAGTTTCAGCCCTTTGTAGGGTAGTACCAGTTTCAGCCCTTTGTAGGGTAGTACCAGTTTCAGCACTTTGTAGGGTGTTACCAGTTTCAGCACTTTGTAGGGTGTTACCAGTTTCAGCACTTTGTAGGGAAGTACCAGTTTCAGCACTTTGTAGGGTGTTACCAGTTTCAGCACTTTGTAGGGAAGTACCAGTTTCAGCACTTTGTAGGGTAGTACCAGTTTCAGCCCTTTGTAGGGTAGTACCAGTTTCAGCACTTTGTAGGGTGTTACCAGTTTCAGCACTTTGTAGGGAAGTACCAGTTTCAGCACTTTGTAGGGTAGTACCAGTTTCAGCCCTTTGTAGGGTAGTACCAGTTTCAGCACTTTGTAGGGTGTTACCAGTTTCAGCACTTTGTAGGGAAGTACCAGTTTCAGCACTTTGTAGGGCAGTACCAGTTCCAGCACTTTGTAGGGTGGTACCAGTTTCAGCACTTTGTAGGGTAGTACCAGTTTCTGCACTTTGTAGGGTAATACCAGTTTCAGCACTTTATAGGGTGCTACCAGTTTCAGCCCTTTGTAGGGTGGTACCAGTTTCAGCACTTTGTAGGGTAGTACCAGTTTCAGCACTTTCTAGGGTATTACCAGTTTCAGCACTTTGAAGGTAGTGCCAGTTTCAGCACTTTGTAGGGTGGTACCAGAGTCAGCACTTTGTAAGGTAGTACTAGTTTCAGCTCTTTGTAAGGTAGTACTAGTTTCAGAACTTCGTAGAATCTTTGGATATTCTTTGTTGGTCACTAACACCCACCCCCTCCGTTACTCCCACACCATTCAAGCTTCTCTTTATCCATGCAGCGGAATTCACTCCCGCCCCCACCACACACATCGTCACTGCATCAACCCCCCCCCTCCACCCATACATATCATCCAGAAATCTTCCGTTGATTTAATTATTTTTAAAGGTTGTTCTCTTCATCTTGATAAAAGTAGGTGTTTAGTTTTGAGAGACCTCAAGATTTTCCACGAGATATTTCGAACATAGCCGTAATTAACACGGAATGGGGTGATTGTGGTTAAAGATGAAAATAACCTAAATAATAAATCACAATTTTTTTTTAATCCGCAAAACATGCAAAAATATAATTATCATCTTTGCAGTATGATTTATCCTATCCTATATTATCATAAACCTCGCAGAGATGATCATCGATATTTGACAGTAACCTCGAAGACAACCATTCATTTCTTTGCATGTTGAAATCGGTTTGAATTTGTGTCTTTTCATTCTGTTTCCAATTGCATATCTCATTCTCGATTTGTTCCAATGTTTCTCAAATTTTTCAGTACAATGAACAGGCATGAAATCCAAACTTGATGCACAGATCAGTGCACATTTTATAGAATATATTAAAACATCATTTTGGAATACCGACTTAAAAGGTTGCGCGAATTGATTTATTTGAGAAGCGCTAATTTATAAAGTGATTATCTCTCATTCAAAAATCATTCATATTTTATTACACCATTCATATTTAAAATCAAACAGTTCTTTTTCCGATGGGAATCAGTGTCAGGGATTATATTTTGGTATTTTAAAAATAAAATTTAAGGAAAGGGTTTATTAAATCCCGTATATTAACTTCGAAATCTTGTCGTTCGTCGTCGGGCAGGCGGAAAAATGAAAGTAAAATATGACACACTTCCCGTGATACTATCGAGCTGAAATTTTGTATATAGACTTGTGTCACCTAACAATGCATCCTATAAAAATTTCAGATCGATCGAATGTACCGTAATGAAATTAATGCATTTTTAGTTTATCTATATAAAACTATATGAAGCGGTAGCTATTGTTTACATTTTACGGGTCACTTGAGTTCGCGCCACCCTTCGATGACCACATCTCGTGTTTAACACCAGAGGAGTTCACTCAGTTTCACGCTGTAAATGTTTGTCGCGTTGGAATATAATCAATACTTTAAGTTCTGTCTCATATATAAGGGATTTATAGTAAAAAAAAACTTTGTTTTTACGGGGTTGTTTGATTTTATAAACTACTTCCTGTTTTAAATTTGATTTGAAGAAACGATAATCAGAAGTTACCCAATGAGTGGGGACCCCCCCCCCACCCCAATTATAATTGACTGGCGTAGTTTCGAAATTCCCCTCGAGTGCATTTAAGTTTCTCCTGATAATCATAGTTTAGCAACGAGTTCCAACGTCTGCTATTGTCGTTGGATATGCGGGTCTCTAGGTGTTGGATTGTGGATCGTTGAATCTCACGAGTCACGACTCATTGATCGCTCCTGGCGTCTGGTTGCGTGAATGGGAACCAAAGCGTGCGCGCTAAATTTTTGCTGTATTCAAATAAACGCTTTTAGCTCAGGGACGGAGTCTTGAGCGCGTGATGGAAATAATGCGAAGATCGGGGTAATTAGCAAAGACAAAATCATTGTTTTGTGTGTAAGAGCGAATTCGGGACGAATAGAACGGGAGGGCTGCTCCGAAAAACTACGGCTATAACAAAGGGGGCCAAACCGTGGCTCGCGAGCCGCTTGCGGCACTTCTGTGTTAACTTTGCGGCTCACGTACTGTTCATGAATGCTATTTTACAATGATTACTATCAGCTTTACAAGCCAGGTTTAATGACTCATAGTGTTTCGATGCGGCACGCAACAATTGTTTTATATTATAAAATTGCTCTCAGTTAGTGCAGGTCTGGCCACCCCTGGTCTAGAATGTACACGTAGTACGTGAATTTGGAACGGAGCTTAGAGCTTTAGCTCGCAGATGAGTGGGGAAAAGTGTATCTCTCTGCTGAACCGGAGCTTGTTCACCTAGCTAAGGTTATTGGATGAGGAGTGTCTGGTCAAATCTTCCTGGCACAAATATTTCATTGTTTTGATTCGGCGCCACGGAGTCTCCGCAAGATTAGACAAGAGTGAAATTAGATGGACATGAGTCTAATGAATGGAACAATTCTCTTTATTTCTATCTCTTTGTCGATATATATATATATATATATATATATATATATGTATATATATATATATATACTCTCTCTCTCTCTCTCTCTCTCTCTCTCTCTCTCTCTCTCTCTCGCTGTCTCTCTCCCCTATCTCTCTCCATATCTCTCTTTCTCTCTCGCCTGTCTCTCGTTTTCGTTCTCTCTAATTTTCTTTCTCTCTCTCTTTCTCTCTCTCTCTCTCTCTCTCTCTCTCTCTCTCTCTCTCTCTCTCTCTCTCTCTCTCTCTCTCTCTCTCTCTCTCTCTCTCTGTCGCAAAACTCGATTAGCTGTTAAATAGATGAGAGTTTTCAGCGATGTTTAACATGCTTGAAAATTGCGTAATGTTTTTTAGCAGAACAATTTCGTCTCACAATAGAAGAAACTTTCTCAGCCTTCTATTTTCTGTTCGGCTATTTTAAGTCGCTGACGCAGACTCCGCCACCCCTATTTTTTTTCTACCGCCAAACGCACCAACTGAAATATGTTACTTAACGTACAGATGTTCTTTAATAAAAAGAGACAACAACATTTGTAGACATCACACACCAATCATGGGGTGAACAATGTCAAAATTATAAAATTGAAGATGAAACCGATCACGACATTCAAGCGCCATTTTATGTATCAATACAATCGAATAAAATGAGCCCTTGGGAAAATAAAACATAATCTAATGTATTTTCAAAACAAAAAATATGTTCTCTAAAGACTTTTTATTCGTAGTATGATAACAATGATGTCAATCTTCTCTCCTCACCCTTAAATCTGGTTAGATGAGAACAATGACTCTCTTTGAGGAGCTGAATCTTTTCTTTAGCTACTTAAAAAGAATCTGGGGAAGAAACGCTTACGTCTTTAGATAATAGAAATATGACAAAATAATGAGATTGTTCGTCAGATATTAAAGACAAGTGTTTAATTCGTTGGTATTTGAGCTTTTTATTGTATTTGAAATCAGTTGCGTCTTTGTTTAAATAAAGTTCATCGAAATTGTTGAATGTATTAACTTATTAGGTTTACATCAGATACCCGCCCTCTCCTTTTTCATTGACATTATTTTTTTACCTTTATTGTTATGATTTCTTTTTTGTTTTTTGTTTTTTAAAGTTATTATTTGTAACGTTGTTAATAATCATTGTTTATTCAATTATAACTGTTGTTAATTAAATCTTTGATTAATTTCAAATTTCCTAGTTAGTTTAAAAAAAAAGAAGAACATGTCATGTAGTTAGCCACATGTCACAATATTCGCGTTAAACACTTGTCAATGAAGCTCTCAAGGAAAGTAAGGTTTCCCCGGCCTCCTTCTTTCACCCCGCCCCCTTTTTTTCGGTCAGAGAATCACGACTCGACTGTTTGCGCTCTATCGATACTCTAGGTAAGTGCGAGGCATTTCAATTAAAATTCCAATCCACCTTTATCGATTTCGTCTCAAAAGTCTGCTGCTCTTTGTGCCCGTGACAAGGAAATTGCAGAAATTAACGACAATTATACCCCAGCAACGTTTTAGTCACTGCCGGGTTATCTAAATACTCTTTTTTTTTATAGTTTAAATGTCACCCCCCCTCTGTTCTGCTTTCCCTACATCCAAACCCTAAATTTTTGTATCGACGGTTTCTTTTCCCTCATCCTACATATTGGAGGCCCGCGATAAATGTTTGGAACATTCTGCCTCCTATGCATGTTGAGGATGTTTCATTAGCCGCAAGGGCTACTCATCAAGAATGCTAGAAACTGGATTTTGGAGGGCAGAATGGAATAGACACAATCACATCCAATGTTATCATCACAAATTTTAACCAATTTTAAATTAATTTTTTTAAAGTCACATATTTTCTTATTGCTAGGAGCCTAAACTGCCTGTCATGAAGTCGTCATTGTCTCGGGGAAAGATGGTTGCGTTTTTGTTTATGCTCAGCTGTGGATCAGACCATTTTTGTTTCTTACACTAGATTTGGCGATCCTGATATTTCCCCTTACGAAACCGAGGGTACTTGCTCTGTTGAACTTTTTATCGATAAGTTCGCCCCAGCCAATCTGTCTTTGCATGGTGTCACTGAGGTATACCTTTCTTAGAAAACTGGCATAAGCATCTGACCTTTATATTCATAACGTTTTTGTGGAGGTTTTCTATTTCTTAAGCCGTAAAAGATTTGACACTTGGCCGAATAAAATTCCATGCCCTTCTTCTTTTTTCAACTCATCTTATTAATGTAGGTATCGTTGTAATATCTTCAGAAGTCACAACATTTAACGTTATTACTCTACACAGCTTTGTTTCCGGTGAATGAGCATCCCTGGGAACTCAATTGTTACGACAGGTCATTGATAACTCTATTTGCTTCACTAATACATAAGATGTTTGTCTTCTTAATTACATTAACTTTTATTCTGTAATTAATTTTTGCAAATGACCACTATGATTGAATCTCATTGATATCGTTCAGGTAAATGTCCACGATTTGTGACTATAGGCGGCGGTCCGCTTAAAAATGATTAAATAATAAAGAAACTATTTTAATTTATCCGTCTGGCAGCTTTTCGATCGGTCCATTGAAATGTTATCTTTTGCGATTCTGTGCACTTAAAGGGCGTCCATTAATTTGTTTTGTATTTATGAATTCATAAGGCAGTGCAGACGAGCTAGAGTTAAGAGTCGGCATCGGACAGTCGATGTTTTACCCTCAAGTGCGCTCAGATATATTGGCGCCGTACATTAACCTACATGCATCCCCGGGCATACGTTAATGTACATATATTACTGGGCACATGTTCATGTACATATATTACTGGGCATATGTTATGTACATATATCACCGGGCATACGTTAATGTACATATATTACTGGGCATATGTTATGTACATATATCACCGGTCATACGTTAATGTACATATTACTGGGCTTATGTTATGTACATATATCACCAGGCATACGTTAATGTACATAAATCACCGAGCATACGTTAATGTACATATATCGCTGTCTCCAGCACGCAAGGAATCTATTTAATTTACAAAACAAAGCCACTAGTTATACATGCCCCCAGACTAAACCATGAATTATCATAACGAACACACACCAAGAGAACCCTTACTTAATACTTCAATTATTCATGCACCTCTTAGGCCCATACTATGTTATTCCTACAAGCTCCACTGTGGTATCAAACTACACCAGACCAAACCCGAAGATCCATGGTAGAAAAAAAAGAGATGGAAAGAAACAGAATTCATCTTGTTAACGTCATCTCGAATACATTTCTTCATCTAACAATCCATTATCGTAAAATTGCCCCTCGAGCTATTTATAGGACACATCTCATATCCCCTCCCACCCCCACCCCCCACAAACATTCTTTCTTTCTTCAGTTTTTCTCTTTTTTTTCCCTAAACCTTTTCCAAGATGACAAGTGAGGCCGTAATACAACTGGTCATAGCGTGTTGTCGCCAAACATCTCTGCTTTTAGCCCAGTAATAGCTTTGAGCTAACCTGGTCAGTGTTCCGAAAGTTAGGATCTTTTGTGAATTTCTAATACAGTCGGACCTCTCTAAGTCGAACTCAATGGGACCGGGGGAAAAATCGACTTACGGAGTTTTCGAGTTAGGGAAAATGGCGTAAAAGGCGCAGAATTTGGCCGGGACCTATCAATTAACTCGATATAGGGAGGTTTTCGACTTAGGGAAGTTCGACGTAGAGAGGTCCAACTGTAGTTGAGTATCTGTGTAGTCCGCTTCAATGTGCACTTGTGTAATGTCCATACTTTGGCATTGTGTATATTTATAGTAAAGTAATTATGTATTACTTATAGTTAGACAGATGAATATTGACCATGGTGGGGTATTTCGTATGTTAAGGAATAGAAATAAATATAAACAAATTTAATATTTTTTGAAATACTCTGCTCTGTTAGAGAATGAAAACTTTTTTTATCACAATGGCAATGCCCATTCCATTGAAAAGTAACAATACATTCATATGAAAAAATTGTCTCATAAGTTAAATGAAGAAGATAATGGTAAAATATTAATCCACACACAGACACAGAAAAATCGTGCAAGTCTTTCATATCTTTGGTACGTGCATAGCTACATGTGACAGTCAAGCGCCTTCTTTGTATTCAGCCAGTGACTTAGAAGTTCCTAGAATCAAACCTTAAATTTGAAAGGGCAAAGACATTCACCAACATTTCTTTATAACCTCCTGCTAAGTTAAACACAACAATTATTCTGAAAATCATCAGCCAGCACATCTAAAATATTTATTATTTTATGAAACTTAGAGACGGATAAAAAAAAATGAACGTTGCCATGGTGCTTTACGTTGAATCAAACTTAAGGCTATATCCAAGTCTACATGAGTGTTCGGTGTGCAACTTATGTATTAACTATACAGTTGGGCTCTTATGTGCTGTTTGGAAAGTTGCGGTGGGTGGTTTTGGGAAGGTCGGGTTGCGTGGAATGATAACTTTCAGAAACGCTTAACCCCCCCCCCTCCAAATCACACACTCGCTTTCACCGAACACTCGACCTAACCCCAAACCTGTTCATATCTCTTACACCCGGCAGATTCCCTTCAGCCTAATTGCGCTCATCGAAGTTCGAGTGCCAAGCCACAGAGTCAATACGCCACGGCTATAAGTACCCGGATCGAGAACCGACAAAGTAGCTCAACATTTACCAATAATATGACATTCTTGTCTGTATTGCTGCTTCTCTTCACTTTTTTTTTAAAAACCCATGCTGAAATTACCTCGCAGACTCATTGGTGTTTTCTTTTTCTTTTTTCTTTTTAAAATAAGCATTCCGATAGTCTTGACGTAATGACAGTTGTTTTTTTAATAAAAATAAATATTATGTAACAGCAAGACAAAAGTATCTTGGCAGCGGAAAAGGTATAGAAGCCGATAGATCAAGAGATTCTCCAGAGGCGGTGTCGGCGGAATGGCCATAAACTGCGAAAACGAAAACTCCAACACTTCAAGACGAGCCCTGAACTAGAACCCTATGGGATTGCGGGAAATAGGTCGTCCAAGAAACACTTGGCGCCGAGGGTTGGAGGAAGACATCAAGAGAATTAGCCGTACCCTGAAGATGCCGGAGAAACCGGCCCAAGACAGGGATGCCTGGATGACTCTTGTAGGCACCCTATGCACTTGCCTTGGAAGGATTGCAGACGACTACGCAGATCGACTGCTGCTCCTCGTGGACGAGATTGCTAAAAAAAAATAACAAGGCAATAGTAGCATCAAAAAATGCTCGCAACCTTTTCCCAGGAGTATCACTATTTTTTTAAAAGAAAAAAATATTAAATACAAATTACCTAAAAAGTGCAGTCTCTCTAAGGCACAGAGCAAACCACAAACATTAGATGTTACCCTAAAATGCAAGTTTAGAACAAAATTAATTCATGTTTTTGTTCCAGAGATGTGTAGCTTCCCGGGGAGCCTGTAAATACACAACTAATTAAACAATAGTGGCGTTACGAGAACTTCCCCTCTGCTAAAGTTACTCACAAAAAATATGCGGTCAAGTAAAGCGTTCCAGTTACGCCACTGCACATATTATTCACGCCACTGAAATGTATTGATGTATCAATGTCCCACCCCCATGTATACGGCAAATGTATACGTCAATATTTACCTTCTCTAAAAGAAATTCAATATAAGTTTCCGCTACTAGAGAAAAAAAATATTACGCATCTAATGCGTTTTGTGGTTATTTATTATTATTATTTTTTTAATTGATCGCATTTATTGAGAATTTGAGCTTGGTTTATTATAACAAATTACAGAGTCAGTCAAATATCAGGTGAATATATAAAGGATTGTGTCTATACAGCAACGACTGTTTTCATGTTGCAGATGCTGTTGTGTTCAAACTCAGCACACTTGAGAGTAACGTGTCGGGTTAAAAAAGTTTTTTTTTCCCTTGTACAATCTAAATTTAATCCTCCGGTTGCGAAAAAAATTAGATTTTTTTTGGTCAGTTTTTTTTTATGTCTTGGTTCTTAAGATGTTGCATTTCTTCTTGTACGCAGTAAACTTAATTAGCCGTGTTAAAACTAAAATTTAGATTTTGATTTGAACACACGGAATTTTGCAGCGGCCTTAAAGAATTATATCACATACAATAGAGCTAAAATTCTTCCTACTTCTATGAAGAGTACTAGAAATACGTCACTCCTTCATACATAATCACATGAAGAGCGCTTTAGAAGTCTCGTTAGACTTAAACGATTAAAACGTTTAAAAAATATAAATACACGCGTTCCATATAAATAAATTTCTTTTATGGAAATGCGTTTATTAGGAATAACTTATGTTATGGTAATGAGTTAGTTTTTATGGGAATAAGTTGTTTTTTTTATATCTGAATAAACCAGTTTTATATGAATAGTTTGGTTTTATTGGAGTAATTTTGTTTTACTGGAATAAAATTGATACATAAGTTTATAGATACTGTGCGGCTTTTAGTCGTTTTTCGTTTCAGTAATACACCAGACGTGATGTAGTCACCTCTTCCCCCTCTCTATCTCTCACATCCTAAAACACCTTTTCGGCATCACTGTAACTTCTATTTATCTATCCTGCTCTCCTTTTTCTTTTTCCTTCCATCCTCTCAATCACTTTTCAATTCCCGTGTCACATGTACGTGAAACAAACACAATCGCGCTGATCAATGTTATTGGACAGAATGAACTCCATTTATGTTCTTGGAGTTTTTGAGCTGGCAGTAACGACTCAATCAATAAATACATGCTATCTTATTAAATAAATATCTTAGGGATTTTTTTAATATTATTGTCACATAAATAAAACGCTGAAATTCTTATAAAACTAAATGATGGATATTAAAATAAATCTCTCTAAAAAATTGAACACAAAATATTTTTTAATACAATAAATAATTTTAAAAAAAAACAACATCGGAACGCAAAGCATTTCAGGACCAGCAACCTCTTGTTAAGAGGAGCTATCTAAGATAGCGGCGGACACAATCCTAGTGAGTGATATTGATAGCGGCCCCTGTTTAAGTGGAATTAGGGCTTCAACCTGATCACGGACCCAGCTGTGGTCGCGCATACCTCCATACATCATTTCCCGTGCGGGTGAAAATACGCAGCGCAAGTTGAATGGAACACTTTGACTTTCCGTCCGCAGCGGACTTCGCGCCTCCTAGGAGCTTACCCTGGGACTGCAAGGGGGTTAATGTAAGGCGTAAGGAAAGACATTAGCTCTATGCAGTTGAAACGATTCATTTAGAGAAACAGAACGAGAAATTGTCTGTATTTTTTTTTAAGTTTTGCGTTGATGGAGAGACTTACCGGTGAATAAGAGAAAATACAAGTTGGAATGGACGGATTTACGCAGAATTTCCATGGGCAGAGAACTCTGCCCCAACTCTCTCGTCTCGGTGTTTAAGTTGAAGTGATTAAATACTCATCACGAAGAGAAAAGTCGGTATCCCCCCTCCCTTTTTTTATACCCCCCCACTCACCTCCAAGCATAATACATCCTCTACTTTGTTCGTGCATTGTCACTGGTAATTTATGCCTGTTCCCAAACTTGGCGGATGGTTTATGGCAGAAAATAGCTTCCACTAATAGCTAAACAATAGTCCGACTACAAGTTGGTGTTTTTTTTCCCTACCAAAGTCTACACCGATGAGCAGATGTTCTGGAAACTCGCATCCTTGAGAAATTATCTTACCGAAAAATACCGCAGCCTCACCGGTCCCTAGCTGGCACATCAAATTTTTGGTCGAACTTTGTTTAAGTGTAAACTTATTCGCACTATTCCGCTGTTTGGAAAAGAATACATGTATTACGAGCCTTAAGAGACGCTCTGGTTTGGTGTTATACACGTATCTTCTATCATTATATAGTACTATTTATTATCCGTGGTAATAAATATATTGCATCACATATTATCACATAATATCACATTATTTCAACAGATATCTGTTGTTGCTTAAAATCATTTACGTTCACTTAGTATCGTCTGTTTTATAAATGTGGTATTACCTAGTAACAACTCTTTTAACGTATTAATTGACTCATTTAACTGGTGTCAAATGGACATTGCCCAGATTCACTTACAGCCTGGCTTTTTATATATAAAAAAAGATATAATTTATTATCGAAAATAATACATGTGATAATTCGTTCAGTTCGTGTGGAGTAAATAAATATTAGAACAAGATAGTTTAACCTTAAACAAAGACGACAACAAAGTAATTGGACGATTTGTCTAAATATCATATTAGGCAGATAGATAAAGGTCGTTTTAAAAAAAACAAAAACTATTGTAGTTAACCAATTTAAAAGAAATGCCAAGGACGTTGTTGCGTACAAGATTTTCCACTTCAACCCGTTGTTTAATCGTGTAACTTGAGTTTAATTGGCCAGACAAGAGAACGATGCACTCATTGGAATAGAGGCTCATAGTAGCAAGACTTAAATAGACGTTAGGTTTTGTTGAATTTTCATAGAAATGTAAAATGTTTCACATCTTTACAGTCAGGAGCAGTGACGTAAGAAATTTGGATATTGACCCCGGGCGAAGGTGGTATATTCCTCTGACCTCAGCTGTTTTTTTAATAATTTTTATATATATATATTTTTTAAAGTTATTTGTTGTAGAGTGAATTGCAGACACAATCACCCCAATTGGTGGCATTTATTTCAACTATGCGATTGGTCAAAAGCGAGACATACTATTAAATGATCGAGAATGGAGAGAAGGGGAAGTTTTTTTTTACTTTTTAAGTACAGTTATCAAAGATCTAACATAAAAATCTTGTCAACACCAACCCAACAGAGTGCATGCGAAGCTTTAAAACTTCTACCCACGTCTTAACGTATAGTTTTACAAAACTTTCTTTTTTTTTAAAAATCATATTTATTTCCGAGTAATAATAAAGCAGAAGGTCAAACAACAATGCGATATAAAATTTAACTTTTAAAGAAGTTTTTTTTTAATCGAACATGTCCCAAATGGTTCCATGTCAGTGAAATTAAATGTTATGTTGTGAATGTTGTAATTTAAAAAGTCATAATTTAACAAATATAAATAAAAAAAAGTAAAATTAATACAAGATTCATTGAAAATCCAGCGAGTTCTCTAATACTCTACTTGAAGGTGGGAACCTTCAACTGAACATAGATAAGAACTATTATAACTTTATAAATATATCGAACTTTGAAAGAAATGTAATATGTATATATATATATACAAAAAATATACCCGCACTTTGTAGCGGGACTGTGCTGACCCTTTCCCCCAGCATTTTTTGCCTAGTTATTTATCAGATTTATGTATTACCAACCATTTTGATAATAGTACCCTTAAAAACGGCAACTTCTTTGTACCACTCAGCTCAATTTAAGATGCATACACGAAAATATGCGCACCGTAATTTGACAATAAAAGATTTTTGCGAGCGCACCGCTCAAAAAATGCCGCACCAAAATGAACTCGTTTTGAATGTCCGCATGAAGCTGATCAATATGGAAATGAGATTTAATATTTCTTTCTTTGTCTCAACATTTTCTGATCTTTTAATTGATGGCTTTCGGGCAAAAAGGACAATTAAATATAAGTCAACCATCTGCAGGTTAAAAGGAACCGTCCTGCCAAATTTGGTCCACGTCCGTCATTTAGTTTGTCCGTGATTGTGGAACTTACAGTCGAAAAGTGAAGCATGCAAACATACAAACATACCCGCTCCGAATGGGTACCTAACACTACATGTAGTTAGGCGGCTGGGTAATGCGTGGAACCCACAAAGCCGTGGCCTGTGAATGCTGCATCACTTGCCAACAGATCATCTGTCATGGTCTGTGGACGCAACTATCTTCTGCATAGAAGGAGCGTCTGTATAGATAAGATAAGATACAAACACCAACTGAGCTTTATATATTAGAAGATATATAAATATATATATATAACGTGAGAAGCTAACCCACCTTAGGGAAGTTAATTTTCGGCACATGGTTGCATTATAAATCGTTACAAGGGTACTCGTTCAGGAAAGGCGCGTGTTTGTTTTGGCCCCAATTTCCGGTCCAGGGGCATTAAAACAAAAACCCCGCCGACAATGAACGTACACAGCACGCAGCCAGCCATCCATTGGGAGTGGGGGTGGGGGAACTTTTATCCACAGGCAAATTGGATTTGGCCTGTTACTGGGGATCTTATGCTTTCCTGACCAGATACATCAAAATATCGCATTGCAGAGGCAATGGCTCGGCTCGCAGTACAGCTTCCTTCAGTTTCCTGTAATAAGATCCCTTTAATCCACAGACATACGGAAACACACATTGTAGGTGTTATGTTTCTATAACAAGAGAAAAACCGCAACATTTTCATTAACAGAAAATTAATGTAAGACACTAAATTGTTAGCGTGAAATCTAGTTTTGTTTATCTGAGACCAATTTTGTAGCTAAAATTTTCAGCATTTTTTCGAAATTTTGATGTGTTATTCAATCTCTGATAAAACACAAACCTTGACCTCCTTTCATCCTCCTTTGGTCACTCCCGCATCTTGAAATGTACAGCGTTCCTCATCTTCGTATCACAAGACATTTTGTACACTAACTTACCCCGATAACAATGGATTCATTAGCAAGTATACATTAAATTAAAAACACAATTTTTTTCTTACTATTGTTGATGTCTATTTAAGGTAATGTTTAAAACAAAAAAAACAAAAACAAAAAAAATTAAATTAAAAAAAACAAAACAATAAAAAATAAAAAAAATGAAATGATGAAAATACTTAGGATTCCACAACTTCATAATCTCCTATAATATGCATGTGTCAATTCACGAGCATTGTATAACCCCCTTTCCATGGCGGACTATGGGGCAATTGAAGTAGCGTTCACAAGTTTTAATTAGCCGCCACTAACGAGCAAGGGATTGTGTGGCCAGCACAATGCCCCGGGGGCCATGACAACACCAAGAATGGAACCCTCTTCTACCTCGGTTCGGCAGTGCAGCGCGCTACCGCTAGACCACCGCGACCCATCACAGTTTGGAAAATATATATGTTTAACAGACCCCCCCCCCTTAAGGCATAGATGCATTCATTTATTGACTCTTTGTTTCCTGCATGTCTCAAAACGGCTCACGTGTCGTGTGAGACGATCGATCGTTTAACGGCGCCTTGTCGCTCTATGTCATTGATGCCCTGCAAATGTCACAATTGTCCCCCCCCCCACGCCCTCTATTTCATTGATGAATGAATGTTGCGTAAACATAGGTCTCAGTGGCCTATCATCTTTGACGGAGAAGTGATTTAAAGCCGTGATGCTACTGACATGGAGTTAAGCTTGGAATGGCCATGTAAACACTGAAGAAGGATTGTTTAAAGAAGAACTGCGTACAACCAGAAAAAAGACCCCGGTTTAAAGTATAACCTTAAAAAGCTAAAAATGTGTTCGTCTAGTAGAAGATAAAGTCTATTAGATAAAATAAATCTTGACAGTGTCTTGGTTGGTGAAGGGGCGGCGGCAGTTTCACACTCGATTCTAATTCCAGTTCTTTGTCTTTGATTAACTTTCGCTCTCTTGTTCCATGCTACATGCAATCCCCCTAATCCAACAACCATGTCCAGCCTGGGACATCCATCTATCAGTCAATGGATCGCCGGGGAATGTCCACACCAATCTCATCATCCCTCACACCCCAAACCACCACCACCCGGGCCTAGTCTCTCTTACTCAACCCCCCCCCCAACTCTGACTTTTCCACTGTTACTCACCCCGTCTCAATGCAGAGCTGTCTAAGGGCCAACCCCTGTATCCTTTAATTAGTTTGAATCAAGAGGACAGTTACTCGTCACGCCAAAGCCGTAAAAATTGATGGGCGCCGGTCTCATCCTCACGCCACGCTCGTCATCTCCTCGAATCCCAAACAACACCCGCCGCCCTTTTCAGCCCCACTCTTTCTCTCCCATTTTTTTCACATGGTTTCATACATTTTGCTCTGGAATCTTATTTGATTTCACATCGATCCTTATTTCTTTCTCGTTATCTTCAAACCATTTCCCCCTTCCTCGATTATCTCTTCGTCTACAGTCTATACATTATCGTATTCCCCTCCAACTTTTTTTTAATCTGCTAAATAATATAAGCACATTCGTTCAGAAATTCCAAGCGTAGTGTCCAGTCCCAGAAAACAAATAGTTTTAAGGGGAGTAAGAGGTGGGTGTTGCTAGGGGGTTGGGGCACAGCACAGTACCAAACCCATTAATCTGATTGGCTTCATTATTGAGATCGTCCAGTGGTCAGTTTTAAGGGTTTTCTATAGTTATTTAATTGCAGTGGGCGGCTTATCTCATCGCTGGAGGGGGTCTTAGGTCTTCAGCTCACTGACAGATCAGAGTTGCAAACTACGGCGATAACTCACTTCGCCTGCTGGTAATGGTTTGGGCGTATGAATGAAATGAATTTGATACTTTAAAGTTCTCTCTCCTTTTGTTGTTGGAGTAAGAATTATGCGTGACATACTTAACAGAGCTGCGTCAATTTACCATTAGCCGTCTGGCTTGTATTGTCCGGTGTCTCTTGTTGATTAACTTTAATTGTAAATGAATATTTCAAGCAGACAAATATGCCTATTTTAAGGCAATATACGATAAATTATAACTAAAGCTTCTGTTTTGAAACTAGTTTTGTTTTAAAAACTCTTTAAAATTTTTAAAAAAAATATTTAAAAATGAGTAGAGACTGATATATTGTCGAATGGAACCGTTCTCTTCCTATTCAAATGACTAAGATAGGGATCATAGAAATTTTAATGAATAATTTAAAAAATAAGAAGGTGAGCGCTCATTAAAATTCATCTCTTTTATTGGCAATTTGATACAATGGTTTAAAATCTTCAAGTTTCTTTCGGAGCAATTCACTGACGTCCAATGTCTCTCTTGTATCAACAACAGTAGCGAGGCTGCAAAAACACTAGAAGAAAACACCCTCATCTTTGTGATCCTCACGTTTTCCATAAACCCCAGACAGCACTACGCTCTGCGCCGTGTGCTTGGCGGTAAACAGTAATTTTATTTGGCCAAGGGTGTCTAAATCAATGAGGGAGGTGGGGGTGGGGGTCGGAAGCGGAATCCGGGGCGTGTTGGATTTGTTGATGCAAGTGGGTGAACTCAAATAGAGAAAAGAGCACGGAAGTTGTAGCAGTTTAAATATAAGCTAAGGGTGAAATTTGTGTTGACCTACAATAGTTACCTGCCCATAATGGTGGCGGAAGGGAATAACCTCGATTTGAAGGGTGATAGGGATAATTGAAATGCAATGGAAAACAATTGTAAAATAATGGTCTCATGAATGAGTTAAGAATGGATTATAAACATAGTCCCACCAGTGTATCACCCGTCAAAAATGACGGAAGTTTTCAAAATAAATACATATCAGATTAAAAAATAACGTAATACAGAACTTTAATTTTATTCATTTATTTATTCATTTATTCATTTATTTCCCCTTTGAACAATTTCATGTTTATGTTCGAAAACAGTTATTTTTTGGTGCAGTAATTTGGTGCGCTTTCTAAAATTAATAGCGTCATGGACAGGACAGACGGGACGTGATATGCATTGCAAATTATGTATATTGATACTTTAAACTTTAAATTAAAAAGAAATTTTCATATAATTGAAGAAAAAATTGATTCTCAAAATTATCATTTTTTTTATATAGTTCTCTAAAAATCCGTTCGCTGATGATATTGTATTCAAAATCCCCTTGAAACGTCTCGTCGTTCCACAATGTTCACTTCAAAACTCATAATCACAAATATTATTTAAAAACGTCCGCATCTTTTACGTAAAACATTATGCTTCAAAAGCACATTATATAAAATCCAAAGAGGCTAGCATAAGTTTTGATTATTAAAAAAACTATTAATTATCAATAATTGTTACAACGTTACTTGAATGCATGTTTTGTCAGGTGACAAATTTACACGTGAAGTGTCCCTTTGTAGCTGCTCCATCGTTTGACGTCTAATTAATTTTTCATATCATAATCATCTTTTATCGTGACAGCCCATGTGTGTGTGTGTGTGGGGGGGGCATCGGCCTGCTCAATCACTCTCTTTTAACAGATCCGTGAGGTTTCGACGTCATGCTCGAGCCCCCTGCAGCTGTGTAAGTGTTTTTTTTTCAAGCGCATTCCATCTTTTGAATCTTGGTTAGGCTTTTACCTCTTGGTGTCTATGATGATACCGTCTTTGCTGGCATTGTGTCAACCTGAACGACCCCATTTACTTTTAACTCTTGGTCTCTATGATTATACTGTCTTCGCTAGCCTTGTGTCCAGCTGAACGGCCCCATTACTTTTAAAATTAACACATTAAGCCTTCACAAGAAATGTCATCATTTTCTTAAACTCTTTTAACTTAAAAATAAAAGAATATATCTTTCTTTTTTTCTTTCCTTCTTTATATTCTGTTCTCGATTATTTTTTTTTCACTAAGCAAGCCCTTGTCTCGCATCCTTGTTGTCTGCTTAACAAGATCTTAAAAGTACATCATTACTATAAAATTCATGTGTTTTATTAAACAAAAAAAAATTTGATGTTTTTGAACTTCATAAGATCGTGTTTAAAAAAAAAGAAAGACACACACGCACACAAATAAAATAAGTTTACATTATCTTCAAGAGTTTATTCCGTACTTAAAAGGATACAAGATGTCTCATCGCATTGACCCTCTTCCCCCACTCCCCACGCAGAACATTTTTTGTTTATTGTAAATTTAATTTTAAAAAGTATAACCTTTGATATAGTGTACAATCACGTCTCCTTGTGTTGTTTTAATACGCGACCCCCACAACTATACCATTACTGTAGATCATCTCTGTTTATTTTAAACCACCTAAAACACCCTGAAAAGTTTATTTTCGTCGCCTCAGCATAAACACCATAAGAAGTGGCTCTTTGTGCTAGTCAGATTAATTACATCAATCGCCGGCACGGTTTCAGAGACCTGGTTAATAGCGCGAGTGGGTGGAACCGGAAGTAACAAAATGCGTTGAAAATGGCTACCGGGCATTGAACCTATGGCGGATTAAGAGGGGGGCTGAACGGGCTAAAGCCAGGGGCCCCCGATGATTTAGGGGCCCCCAAACTTAGCATATTTTATAATAAATGTGGACAAATGTATACATGAATTGCTGAAAATATGATAAATTAATAAAATATAATCTATTAAAATGATCTCTATTCCGACACGATAGTATTAGCAGTCAAAAAACCTGATTTGATAGGCTCAATAACAGAAATTATTAAAGAATATTATATTTTTTTTTAAAATTGATAACCCTAGTCCAGCTCTCGTGCTGAATGAGAAGAGTTAAGGCTTGTGGTGTAAGCGGTGGCGGGATCGATCCACGGGTGGGGTGTGATTTTTTTTTCCATTTGTTTTTTAATTTTACAATTTGTCTTTTACACTCAATTTTAGGATAACGGCAATTAGTTATTTCTTCGTGTTCGGTTTTTTTCATTAATAAACATTTTGGATGAATATTTACAAGTTACAGTCTCATATTAGCTGCTAGCAATCATTTTATCTAAAGGTACACTGGCTGGATAGGGCCCCAGCTTGAATTGCAGCCAGGGGCCCCGTGCAGTCTTAATCCGCCCCTGCATTGTACCAAAAATCTCCGTCCGTGGACAGGGAAGACTTGTAGATAATAAAATTCAATAACTGATAACGTCTTTGCGTGCGACGACGAGGAAGAACGGTGAGGCAGCAAATCTGCGTGTGGAATGGGAAACAAAATGCTGCCACAACATCGATGGAAAACTAGAAGTCTGCCGATTTCGTCATCACATACAGAGGATGGCAATTCCAGTTGAATCGGGTCAAGTACCATTTCCAGTTACCGGAAGTCGCTCAAAAGATAATAAAAACATTCCTACAGAAGAATCTAATACTTATGCATGAAATTTTGTCCATCTTTCTTAAACAGTCCTGAAACTATCGTGTTCACACTCACGCACACGAGCGCGCGCACACACACACACACACATACACACTCCCCCCCACACACACACATACAATCTCACACAAACCCCACCACCCACCCCCACACACACACAGCCACACACACACCCACATGCACACGCGCGCGCACACATACACGCGCACACACACACACGCACACACACACAGGCAATATTATAAAACTGTATTTCTTCAGACTAAGGACGTTTCTAAAACATCGAGATTCTTCAATTACGCACACACATATAGACAGACAAAGAAACTGGGTATTCCTACTCCGGAAGTTGTAACTGTAAAGCATCTAGATTAGTCAAAATCCCGACGTCAATAGTGAGCACGATTACAACACCCCCCCCCCAGCCCCCTTTCATTTTTTTCTTCTTAGTATACGAGAAAGTATAAAAAGTACATTCATATCAAGGAACATTAACGTTTTGAGTATAATATCTTTTGTGGCTCTACCATTGTATATAGAAAAAATTATGGGTTATCACTCTTGCAGTCGTATGCATGATATTTTCTATATAAAGTGTTTAATTATAAATTATTAAATTGCATAGTTTTGCATAGTTTTCCCTAAGTAATCATTGAAGGACATTAAGATATTTTTTTTTAAATCGAATTCTTACGCCGATTCAAAGTCCCGTGTTTGAACTCATGCAAGAGTTAGTTGGAATATTGCTTCTGTAACATCTTATTGAAATGAACGTTTTTTCAGAACTTAAAATTTTTTTTAAATACTAAACCTTTTGAAACAGAGATTTAAATAAAAATCATCAATAATTCATTAAAAGATAATGAAATAAGCGGAGAAAAGGTTCAATGGAAATTTTTTCAGCTGAATGTCCACTCTGATGTTGTGTTTGCTGTAATATGTTCAAACAGATTGAATATCAGACATACCGAACCTTCAGACAAAACGATTCACATAAAAACAGGCAAGAAAAAAAAAGAACGACCGAAAGACCGTTAAAAATACCAACAGTCAGACCGAAAATGCTTTTGGGTTCCCCTAGAAAAAAGTGAGAGCGTCAGTTTGAACTCGATGCTGAAAACTCTTGGAAACAAACGGAGACGTGCGGCAAACTACATAATTGCTAATATTATAATTGGACGATCTCACATACTGGAAACGCATTCTCCCTGGAGAAACTGCATGCCTCACATGACAATGGGATATTGACAATCCTTTTTAGCGTTTTGAAGAATAAGAAAAAAATAGAGACACGCATTTAATCTTTCAGATGTACGTAAAGATTGTGAAAGAAAAGGGATGAGTGGATCCAAATTATATTTATTAACGTGTATTTTAAGAGACGCATTTTTACAAAGTTTTCTAGTAAATAAGTGGGCGAGGCATGCAGTGGCGTAGCGATTCGTGTGTGTATGATTCAAGTTATTTAAAATTCACGTATTTTGAGTTTCTTAAAACATAACTCGTGAAGCTCTTTATTTTCATAATTTAATATGATAAATTTAAAAAAAAATGTTTTGTAAAATAGATTATTGGAGCATCGTCTGTATATCTATTTAAGATGTATTAATTGATTTATAATGTAATAATTTAGTAATAAAACTGTTTAACTTTGATTTATACAGTCACGTAATGCAAACAAAAATATATAAAGGTGGTAACCTATAAAACGAGTTTTTAAAACGTCCCTATCCCCCACCCTCCTCCCCCGTTTTAATTCCGAGAATTCCTTCCATTTTTTCCATTTGAAAACTATTTCGTCTGGAAAACAGCCAGAGATTGATAAGTTTTCAATAAGAAAGAATTTTCTCAGTCCATCACTTTGACTCATGTATCACATAACCTAACTAAAACATTGTATTTTCCGTAGAGCTCTGTAAGACAAAATGTGTATTTGTGTGTGCATACGTGCGCGCGCTCGTGTGTGCGTCCGCCCAAGTGTACGTGTGATTGTGTGTGCGAAAAAAGGCGGAAGGCTTGGCTTCTGGAGTAAACAAAAAAAAATTAAGTGGTAATTTTATTTGAAGCCATGACAGCTTTGAAGACAAGAGCAGCAAGGGACGGGACTTCAACTGGCCGAGTCAGCGAAACCCAACCATCAATCAAGCCTTCCAACTTGAAAAAAAACGTGGGGGGGGGGATCTTGATACGTCTAACGGGACTCTGGTCTGGGGCCCTAAGGAAAGCAAGGCCCTTTCACCATGATTTTTTTATTTTTTTTTAAAGCTGATGTTTTGTGCGTAGAAGGCAAAAGGCGCTCATACGAGCCCGATTTGTAGGGGCTAAATATTTCTGTCGTTGGGCAAGCTCTCTATTTCATGAACTTAAAATAGTAAAGGAACCATTTACTTTACCCGGAGTTATACGTTTAACATACGATCAAAGCGTTCACTTGTTCATGAGGTTTTCTCGTGAGGTTTTGAATTTTTGGAGACTTGCTCACACTCCTGTTGACGCCCCCCTCCCCCTCCCCCTACTTACTCTACTCACACTTACACCCTCGGGGTCAACACTCCAACCGGCCCATCCACATCTACCGGTCATCACACCAAACTTCCGCCAATATTTCCTGAACGCTCGAGGCGGCGACGAGAGAGACTTGATGCTGTCAGAGCGCACGGGGCCCGAGCTCACGTTCATCACATACGAACCAGATATCGGGCAAGTCTTACTGAATTACGGAGACCTCATAACCTGATTAGGGCGTGTGCTTTATTGGAAACCCCCGGAGTGGCGCTCCTCATTTAGAAATAATCTCGCCGTGATTACTGCGGCTGTGCCCCCGTGCAAATATATTCTTATTTGTACTTGACGTTTGCGGTGGGGCGAGCCTGAACTAAAGAGATTTAACATAAGAATAATTATTATTCATGATCATAGTATTTTGGAGTTTCTACTAATGTTAATAGAGTGTATTTATTTATTTAAAAAGTTTAAATATATTAATAACAATAATAAACATCAATTGATGCAGCTTCTATCAATAAATATGTGTGAGTTTAAAAGATTATTCTTGTGGCCAAAATGCGCCAGATATGGTTAGTGTCTGAAAAGTTTGCATTTAAAGTGATGGGAAAAAATCTACAATGATTGTTTCACACAGCTGTCAAGTTTTGAATCCAACGCTTTTTAATCACAGAAACAATCCCACCAAAGTACTGGGTTTGTTGTGGAAAGTATCCTTCATAAATCTAAGAAATTGATATCTTCAATCAGCCTTAAATAATTTTTAATGCGGAAAAAAGGCGTTACGTCCAAATGAAGGTTTTTCGGGGTTGTTTTTTTAAAGTGATTTTATTTATTTGATTTTTTTGCCTTCAGCAAGTGTGGTTTAACAAACATTTCAAAACAACAACATACATTTTAAGGGCTACTTCTACGATATTTGGGTCCCTAGCAAATCAACATTACGGCCTTCCCACCCACACCCACCTCAATAACAAATGTACGAATAATTTCATCAATTGTAACAATTTCCGGCATTGTGGCACTCAAGGCGGACTGGCCCAGGTCATTTACACGGCCGACTTGGACTTTGTTCGGCCCTGTCATTGATATAGAGTTGTTGTTGTTGTTGTTGTTGTAGTTTTTTTTTAAATAAATTACATAAGTTGCATTCATGATTTATCCGTTAAGTAATACTGAAATACTTTGGTAGCTACCGTACATGTTCACAGAGGATACATTTCTGAATTTACGAAACCACCTTGGTCTAGGGCCTAGACGATCGTTCACCAAACCTCAATCCTTTGGCCAGTGCTGGCTGAACATTTTGTCAAGAAACTGAGGGGAAAACCTGCGTGCGTGAGTCTTCTTTCAAACAAATCCCGTTAACCCAAATTGTCATTTGCCGATAATACCACAAGTTGTACGCAACAGGAGGATGGATAGCTGACGCTACGTGCCAGTGTAACAAGCAAGATTAAACCCCTTTCCTGAATATTCCCGGGGCTAGGCCAGAATATAACCCAAGGGTTAAACTGGCCATTGAAATATTATATATTGAATAGTTTATTATTATTATTTTATTTTTTATAAAACAACTTCACTACTTTATAAAAGAGTTTAACTTCTCTGACAAAGCAAAAACACCCATAGATTGTCTAAATTGTTTGTAATTTATCAATTTATTACGGTATACTCCTGTTATCAAAGGGGTATATTCTAGCCTCAAGGGGTATATTTTGGCCTATATAGGCCAGTTTACCCCCACCCCCGGGATATAGAATAGCCCCGGGTATATTGTGGACAAGGCACGTTACACCGGTACGAACCTTAAGAAATGTCAACCTAATATTTATAGTTATTTGACCACAATAAAGACGATAAAAGAAATGTGTTTTATTCTTCTTCATATGTTTTATCTTAAACTGGTAACACCAAGTATTGTTATTTTTGAAATTAAGAAAGGTATCTTAATCTTACATAACCTTGGAATATACACGTGACGGTTGGGCAAAGCGTTGGTGTGGCATACTTTTCTATTCCTTTGACTGTAAAATAGTCATGCAAGTTTGTGTCTTTTATGTTCAAGCAAGACATTTTCATACCAAAGGAGACACATAAGCGTTTAATCATTCAGTTGAGTCAGAATTTGAGGGACGTTTGTCACACCTCCCCGGGTACCATTCGACGCACGTGGTCATTGGCCGAATGATAGTACTTAAGTTCAAGGACATGGTCATGGTCACCGCCTGGCATTTCACCAACCGTGACATTCCATCCTCCGCTCCCCTTTGTAAAGTTCCAATTTTCTTAAGGTTCCACAGTCCGTAGACTTAAACCATCTTTAGTGATACATCGATGTTGCGTTCCAGCGCCCATAGAGCTCCACCAACCTCGAGACTCCACCATTATTGAAATTCCTCAACGCTTAGGGTTCCGATAATATTATGCATGCGTTAGTAAGAGTTACAGACATCACTGTTGAGGGCTGAAAGACTTTTGTGACCCAAGGTGCCATATAATTTTTTATAAAAAAATTTAAAAAAAGATTTTTCTTATCATCTTAAGTAGTCTGATCATGATAGTTTTTTGTTTTTTCTTTCCCGATGACAACTATAACCTTACCAGCATCTTTTAGGATCATGTCAGACAAGTCCCTTATTAGCCGAAACTGCCTTGACAATTCTCAAATGCACCAATATATTTGAAATAAAATCATCAAAATAAGCTTTTCCTTTGCTTACGTAAATCAAATTAGTACCCACAAAAAATAACTTAAAAAAAATATAATTGATATCATTTTATTTTCTCATCTAATTGAGCCCTATCATTTTGTCTGGATTAAGATTACAACCTATTTAACTTACATATTATATGGCGAATAACAAAAATTACTGGGCAATCTGGCACAGGCCCATGATTCATTTCAAAACGTGTCCACGAAACTTAAAAGCTTGGGAGCCTCTGGCCTGGATTGGTTTCATTATGCTTCTTTCTTTCATTTCCTTACAAACTGAAAGTGCTAATGGTGCTCCACAGCGACCCCCTCGGGGTCCTCCCCCAATCGCCACTGGTCAGATTTACACTCACTTAAACGGTTTCCCCAATCGATGAGGCCTGGTGTCCTTGGAGTGGACACGTCTTTGTATCGAACCGCCACCGGACAGTGGCTAAAAGGTTGGACCATTTTCTCCGCAATGTAGAGCCAGGATAAACGTTAGTGTGCCAATAGGGCTCGGTCACCCGGGACCCACTCCTCACCAGGACCCGCTTTTCAACAGGTCATAATTATGTGCTAGACCAAATGTCCAGAAGGTCATGTTGATGAGCTATATCCAAATGCCAAACAGCTTGTGTCTATAAGCCATATTCAGATGTCCAATAGGTCGTGTTTATGAGCAATATCCAGATGTCCACCAGTTCGTATTAATGTGCTAGAACAGTTGTCCAACGTCGTTTTTAAGGATAAACAAAAACAGGTGCCCGCTGCGTCACATTTATTGGCCAACTCAGGTCCCAACAGGTCACACACATGAAGAGACCTTACCTCATATCCTCCTATATAATAAAAGGCTATGTTCTGTGCGGTCATCGATAGCGATTGGTCCCTCAAACACATATGACTCCTACAGCCAATCATATTGAACACGTTTACGCGGACGTTCAAAACGAGTTATCTTTGGTGCAGTATATCTTCCAAGACTTTATTTTGAGTTATGCGCGTTGGGATTTATAGTCAAAAGCTCTGTTTTTACGAGTTATTTATTTTAACTATAATGAAAAGTATTTTTGATGTCATGCACATGTATGCCGGTCGAGACAGCTGTTGAAGGGGAGTTACAACATGCCACCGAACGGTGGCGGAACGTCCTTGGACGGGCTTTGTTTCTCGTATATTTATAATTGTATGACTTCTGCCCTATGGGGCACGTATGTAAAATAATGAATATTCGAGGATGGAACATGAAGATGGGCCACTTCCAAAAATAAATTTGGCATAGGGATGACATGTGAATATATTTCCACGAATTTTACTTTAGGGCTGTTCTCAAACATTCCAAAAAAATGTATTGTAACACAGAAAAATGTGTTTATGATCGTCAGATATTCTTTTAAATTGAGGGAAAAGTTATTCGTTAAAAAAATGTCCCGATTTTTTTTTGAATAATAACTTAAGACCTTGCAAGAATCCTTGAATAAATAAAATTAAAAAAAACTCTTGTTATGAAAGATGTATGGCATAAATATCCCTTGCCGCACCTAACACCTGAAACAAAAACAAGATTGAAATTTTAAGAAAAGAAGAAAGAAAAGAAAAGAAACATCAATACGACTTTGAAGTCCGGCTAGAATTTACAACGTGCCCCAATATATCTCCGCTGTCGGATTAAGCTCACGATGCTAACGCTAATATAACATCAAACCTTCCTCAAAAGACAAATCATCTTCATACGATCCCCCTCCCCTCCACGTCGCCCTATGCCACAATCCCACCTACCCCGACCCCCACCCCCCTCCTTTTTCCACAAAAATCTTTCCTTAAATTATTTTTCCCCCTTTGCTCACCAGTCCAAAGACCAGTTTGAAACAAGAGCAGCCCGCCATCGTTCCTCCCCAAGTCACATTGTGAGCTGTGATTAACCAATAATAGACACGGCCGCCATTAATCAGTCTGGGGCTCTTACAGAGTACAGAGACAACGACGCTAGGATTTGGGCGGACGGGGGAGGGGGGGTGTGGAGTGGAACTGAAAGTGGGGGGTGGGAATAATTCTTGTTTGTTCTTAACACCCAGACAGTGATCGCGTGCAGGGACATATATTGCTGGGGCGCAAACCGAATGGATGCCCGAGGGGCATGCGATTTCGTCAACATTGTCTTGTCGCGCGCTCTCCCTTTCTCCCTATTTTCTGTCTATTTCTCTCTATCTCACTGCTCTATGGCTTTCTGATAACCTCCGATGTCCAACAATGACTTCCCGTAAAACATTATCTCCATGAACTACTTACTCGCGCTCTTCACATGAACGATATATCCTTCCACACTGAATTCCATTTGCTCTGCATTCTTCGTTTTCCATTTTTGCTGTCACTTATCATCCGTTTGTAAATCCATCCATCCATCCATCAATCCATCCATCCATCCATCCATCCATCCATCCATCCATCCATCCATCCATCCATCCGTCCATCCATCCGTCCGTCCGTCTGTCTGAATTTCTGTCTAACCTTTCGTCTGTCTATAAAACCTTCTGTCTGTCAGTCAGTCTGATCTTTCTCATCTATCTAATTATTTTATCAGTTTTATAAAATCAGTATACTGCATCTTTATCCTCTATTTCTTTCCATTTAATCTCACTTTTTAAATCCATTATATTAACTTAACCGCCGTCTCTCTCTGTCTCTCTGTCTGTCGTTCGTCGTCGGGCGGGCGGGGAAAAAAAGTAAAAAAATAACCCACTTCCCGTGATGCCATCGAGCTGAACTTTAGCACATAGACTCGTGTCACCTAACAATGCATCGTATCAAAATTTCAGATCGATTGAACGTACTGTAATTAAATTAATGCATTTTCAGTTTATCTCTATACAACGTATGTAATTCAATTTCACAGTTTGTTTTTATTTTTTTTTCACGTGACAGTTCAGTTCGCGCGTTGACGCCATCCGCCGATGTATCGGCGTGCTTTTGTTTACATTTTACGTGTCCCGCTGAGCTCGGTCCAGCGATCGGTGACCAGACCTTCCCCTCCCACCCGCGTGGTTACAAAGCAAAGGGGAGTTAAGACAGATTCAGTCTGTAAATGTTTGTCGCGCTTGAACATAATCAATACTTTTAGTTATATCTCATATATAAGTTATTTATAGTCAAAAACTTTGTTTTTACGGGTTTGTTTTATTCGTCTCTTTCCTCCCCCTACACCCGTTTGCTCTTACTATAATGTATCTTGCATATTTTCTCGGTTTTTTCTTTCCATTTTGTCATCACAACAATCTTTTCTTCTATTATCTTTATTACCCCCCCCCTCTCAATCTCCATTTCTTCTTTATTTTCTCTCTCTCTCTTCTCCTTATTTCGCCTCTACGTTCCATTCATCCCCCGTTCCTAAAATTTAATGGTAAGGCATTTTTAGAGATTCTCCTCCACCGCCTCCACAATAAAAATAAATAACAAATCGAGAATACCCCCACACTGTGACTATGATTAATTAATCTGTTATTATAATTTATTAAAAAGTTATGTGCCTTTGTTTCATGACAGTTGTTTGTTGTTTTGTTGCTTTTTTCAATTTTGTTTTTCGTTTTTTTTAAATCTTCTTTATTTTCTACTTTATTAAATAAACCATTATTGCAGCCTCCTTAAAAAACGTCCACGCCCTAACACTTATCCAAGGAAACCCAAATACTTCAGTGTTCCGAGCCGTCTTCACGCGGCTCTCTGTAAATCTCCAACTATCAACACCTCCGCGGGTCTCCTCTCTGGAAGGGGTCCTCAAACACTTCATCGACGCCTGCTTGCTATTGGAGGGAACCGTGTAGTTTCAAACATGAGTTACCTCGTATTTTATTTAACTAGCTCTATTCTTCTAATTCTTAAGTTTAAAATCGATGGCATGTTTTTACCGCTTCATTGTTTTGCGTTATATCTTTCTGTTTCTCTCTCTCTCTCTCTCTCTCTCTCTCTCTCTCTCTCTCTCTCTCTCTCTCTCTCTCTCTCTCTCTCTCTCTCTCTCTCTCTCTCTCACACACACACACACTCTTTTCTTCTCTCTGTCTCTCTCGATGCATAACTCAATCTTTCTCTCTCTTTTCTATTTCTCTTTCTTTCCATCTCAATCCCTATTTATTTATTTCTCTTTTCCCCTCCCTACCTCTATCTTTCTATTGAATCCCCCCTCTCTCTATTTCGCTTGCTTCGTTTGTCTCACTCTTGTTCTCTCTCCATTCCTCTTTCTCATTATTTCCCCGTCTCTCCTCCTCTATCGCTCGTTCTTTCCCCTTCAACTCTTTCAGTGATGTGAAATTCCTGACAACAAAAGCTTCTCAAAGGGAACTCTGAAGCCAGACAGATTTAACCTTTACAGGGGTCATAGAAATAAACCCTTCCGGATAGCTTCCTGTTGTTCAGTCTAGGAGTTAACCAATTTTTTTTATAATCATTTATCACGGATACGACCTGGGGACACCCGTAGTGTATACATTGACAACCTGGCAACGTGAGGTGTTATTGCGTTGGTTTATATGTTCAGTATACATGTATCCATCAATACTCCTAGTACTTACGCGAAGATGACTTGGGGGACAACAGCTACCCCATGTGCAAAGACTGATTAGAGGCCACATTATCCTAGCAACAAAAAGTATACATCTTGAATTATAAATTAAACAACCCTGTAAAAACATAGTTTTTGACTATAAATCCCTTATATATGAGACATAACTAAAAGTATTGATTATGTTCAAACGCAAAAAACATTTACAGACTAACTCTGACTGATATCCCCAGGCTTTAAAACCGGGGGAAGGGGGGACGGGGTGTGGACATCGATGGGTGGCGTCAACGTGTGAACTCAACTGGCACGTGGAAGAAAAACAATAACAAACTGTGAAATTGAATTACACATGTTATATGGAGATAAACTAAAAATGCATTAATTTAATTACGGTACATTCTATCGATCTGAAATTTTATACGATGCATTGTTAGGTGACGCGAGTCTATGTGCAAAATTTCAGCTCAATATCATCACGGGAAGTGTGTGTGTGTGTGTGTGTTTTTTTTTCGGCTTTTGTTTTTCCGCTCGCCCGCGAACGACAGAGATCACGACAGAGATTACGACAAGATTTCGAAGTTAATATAAGCGATTTAAATATGCCAAATTTTGGCGGCGTCCCGAAGATAGCACCCTGCGCGGGTGCCCCTTGTTCCTCCCCTACAAGGACCAGCGTATACTAAGAAAAGAATAGTTCAACAATTTCTAAAGATTAAATACAGCAGCTTTCTTTCGGGATTTTAACAAAGGGTAAAGGGGGGGAAAAGATCAACAACAACAAAAAAAAAGTTAATCTCCCAATACCTTAGTCGTTATACAGTCATCAGAAACAGACGGAAGTTGTACACTTTGTGAAGGTTTCAAGCCAATAGATCACGGCTGTCCACAGGGACCTCAAAGGCTCCAGGTCACGTGGTGTGACATCCAACACCTGGGGGCAACTCAACTCAAACGTCCGTCCGGTAATTGTCCGACACCCGGTGCACCGGGTCCATCCACCGCACCGGTGGAGAAATAGGGTCATTTCCCAAGGTCGTCCATCAGTGTCTTCCACGGGCAGACGGCCGGAGATCGTTGGGAGTGAGGGTGGGGAGGGAGGTCGGAGCTAATACGTCCACTGTCTCACGTATACTCTACGGGGATTAGGCGTTGATGGGCAGACAAAAGTTGGCAAAGTCTGAGAGGATCGGGAGAAATTTCTTCTTGTTACTTTTTAAATATTTTTCTTTTCTGTATTTTTTTGTTTGATTGTTTTTGTTTTTGTTTTTTTGCTATTTTTTTGCTATACTTCTATCAGGACAACTTGGCAGTGCGTTGATAGCATCAAGTCGAACATGTGTTTCAAAAGTCTTAATCCATCAAATTGTTTTTCTTTGTATCGCTCTTCCAGGATATTTATTTTATTTTATTGCTTTACAAACTATCATAGCATTTCAAATTATCGATGCCGATGAATATTTTCTAAAACTATGAGCAAACGCTTCTATTGGTATCGCGTTATTCAAGTGAGCCGCATTTCGGTATCGATTCCGCATGGCCTCTCTTAATTTGCATTGTTAGGTGATCACTGACTTGCCTATACTGCCCTATTTGTCTTGTGTTAAGGTTTAGATGTCTTCGTGAAAAAAAATTAAAAAAACAAAAAACATTTTGTTTAAATCATAGAAATATTGGAAGTCGTCATGGAAATATAATTAATTATCGAGCCGAATTAATTGAATATGATATGAATTATGATCAACACTACTGTTGTTGTTTTTTTTCCAACATACAAAAGATTGTTCATCCTAAAAGGAAAAAAACAAATTTGCCTCAAATTAATACCCTACTCTACATTGCAAATATTGGAAGTACTGCACTGCATTTCCAGAAGTACTACATTGTATTTACAGAAGTACTACACTGTATTTACATAAGTACTACACCGTATTTACATAAGTACTGCACTGTATTTACAGAAGTACTACACCGTATTTAAAGAAGTACTACACTGTATTTACAAATGAATAATACCATATCCGTAGAGGTACTACACTGTATTTCACTGTATTTTTTTTTAAAACATTCGGTTTAAAATTGTTTTAAGGAAACTCTTGATTTAAAAAAGCATCAATCAATTTTTTAATATATTTCTCAAATAGTTCTTCAAGTGACCTTCATTTAGTTTCTGTAATATGTCATATCACTTTTTTTTGTATAGGTATTTTTTTCCCAAGATTTTACCAGAAATAATTAAGATCAAATCTGGTTTAGAGAATTATTTCCCATATAGTTAGTACTTCAAAATATCAAAATTAATTGGCTTGACAAGAACATATCAGCGTCCTTGTCCAACGGCTATCTAAGATAACAGATATAAAATTATGCACTAAGGCGTTTAATTGCCTTTTTAGTGTTGAGAAATATATATGGTGATTTTTTCTTTTTACGTGTTAGTTCCTCCAATTTATAAATTTGATATTTAATATATTATGTATTGATGTATGTGCAAAAATAAATAAATAAGAATAATAAAATGTCATGAAGGAATAGTTATATGTCTGTTAATCTATTAAAGCATTTATTCTTACTGGTATTCGTTCAAAAGTTCTGTGTGAATAAGTGATAACACAATTATAAAATACTCAAATAATTTGTTTGATTCCGGAACATTTAAATATAGTCTAGTCAGTATCCCGGCTTTGACTGTTATTTCACTAAGTCTTAAATGCTATTTTCATTAAGGTAACGATCTGTCACCACCTTAAACGTGAAAAATCTCCGTAGTCGCTCAAAAATAAATAAATTATACAGTCCCAACATGATGGCAATGTCCTGCCTTCTCTTCCTACGTCACCGCCTTGGTGATTTTTGGTAGAATTACCTATAAATCCATGAACTGTGACTTGAATTCATGGGATTCAGTACTCTTGGCAGTTAGATATCATACGATGGGGTGCTAGACTCGAGGTCGGCACACACTTAGGAGAGTAGAAGTACCTAACCCGTCCAAAAGAAACACAGAGGGAAATGCTTCCGACTTTCAACACCACTAGGAACCCCGTTTTCAGGTTCAAATAAATTGGACCCACAATAGGAAACAGACAACGATTTAGAGCAGACCTGATTTCTCTCAATGCTACGAAGGCCTTGATATTCTAGAATTGAAAAAGAAATATATTATTTGATAAAAGTAATGATTTCATTTTTTAAAACAATTTTTTGGGTTGGGGGGGGGTAGCATTTTTATTTACTTGCTTGAAATGAGCTGTTAAAGTGGAAGTATTCAGTACAGACACCACCTTGAAGTCTTAAAAAATTAGGGAGGTAGCGAGAAAGAAGGTCAGAGAGAGAGAGAGAGAGAGAGAGAGAGAGAGGGGGGTAGAGAGGCAGAGTGTCAGATCGAGATATATATTGAGAGAGTTTTTTGTAAATATTTGTTAGGGGAAGAAATAGGAAGAAGTCTTACAATGACTTCTGGTCAGTTCTTTGAAGTAACAACATGGCGGGCTTCATCTGACTTCCCGCAAAATTCAACACGAAGAGAGCAATCACACGATGCGCAGTGCCAAGTCAGGGTGGCACCACACCTATTTTTTACAATATATCTTTATTTTTCTTGCTACAAATAAATTAAGACCGTAATTAAAATCATGTAACTTTAACCCAAAAAATTAAATTTAGTTTCGGTTGATTCTTTGACTTACAGGTTAAGAATCCACGTTTTAGTTTTGTATCTAATCTTTCACAGCCTTCTTCTCTTCACTCTTTGCCCAATGACAAATGCGTATATATTTACATACTGACCTAATAAAAACTTAAATTAACCTATTTACAAATATACGTATCTCCACATTTACCACTCAACATATTTACCAATCTACATAAATTTCCCTGTCCCACCTTCCTCTTCCAAACCACATGTGACACCAGCCATTCTTTAGAGTCACCTCGTTCACTACAAACAAAATCGATGAATTAAATAAAAACAACCCGTAAAAAACCAAGTTTTTGACTATAAATCCTTTACGTATGAGACGTAACTAAAAGAATGTTCATTATAACACGCAGCGCAAGACCATCCAAAAATACAAAATTGCAGTTGTGTCGTAAAACGTGTTTAATATAATGCGCACCGATCAGGAATAGGTTTATAAAAAGTGTTGTCAGTAAAATACGCACCTTATTGCGCGACAGAAAGGTTGTTCAATATAATACGCACCGCGACGCTCTATCTCAAAAAATAGCATGATACATAGGAATAAATAAAATAATCTAAAAAATCAATAATTTAATTACGGTACATGCGATCGATCTGAAATTTTGATACATTGTTTTTATCATCGGTACCAAACTGCCTGCAAAATTTCAGCTCGCTATCTTGCGAGCAAGTGGGTTAAAAATCGATCAAAAGTTTTGGCGACAAGCAAGCAAGCAAGCAAGCAAGCAAGGTCGGTCGGTCGGCCGCAGACACCACGAGTTAATATAAAGGATTTAAAAACACAAAAAAAACACCGCACTCTCAAGCACATACACGTGCATTTAAATATTAAGAAACACATTCTGAATTCGCCTGATTTACATTAGAGAATTTAACCTGTTTATTTATATTTTAAAAAATAATAAGGCTTCACATAATAATAAACAGCTTTTTATTTTGTTGGAAACTCCGCACATCGTTCTTTGAACTGTAAAAGTTATAATTCAGGATAAACTGTTTCATATAAATCGACTTTCAACCTAGATTTAATTGATAGTTTCACCGAGAATCAAGGTCTGTTTTTAAATGTCACGTTAACCTATTATTTAAACGAAACATTACAAGGTTCATCATTGTGACAGACATTTAAAATATACATGGAAACTGAATCTTTGTTCAGACCTTGACCTTAAAGTGATCGAGGTCACGGCCCAACTCTGCCCAACTCTGCAGGCAAAATTTGGAATACATTGATCGTTGTGGACATCAATAAATTTCGTAAGACGACCCCCCCCCCAAACCCCGCTCCCCACCCCAAAATACGTTGATTGAGTTAAAAATCCCTCTTTCGGAGAACAGGGGTGGTTGTGGTGGTGGTGTAATCTGGTGCAACGATCAGGTCCACTCCGTGACCCCAATTAATGGTTAGACTTACCTCCGGGTGGCTATTGGCTCAGGGTTTAATGGCAGCGGTAGATAGCTCATAATTGATTGTGTGGGGCGTTGTGTGTGTGCAAGGAACAATTGTGTGGGGTTTGAGTGTGTACGGGGAACAGTTGTTTTGAGATTAGTTGTGTGCGGGGAATAGTCGTGTGGGGGTTGTGTGTGTGCAGTGAACAGTTGTGTTGGGGCTGTGTGTGTGCGTTGAACTTTTATTGGGGTTGTGTGTGTGCGGTGAACAGTTGTGTGGGAATTGTGTGTGTGCGGGGAGCAGTTGTGTGGGAATTGTGTGTGTGCGGGGAAAAGTGTGTGGGGGTTTGTGTGTGTGCGGGGAACAAGTGTGGTGGGTTGTGTGTGTGTGGTGAACTGTTATGTGGGGGTTGTGTGTCTGCGGGGAGCAGTTGTGTGGGAATTGTGTGTGTGCGGGGAAAAGTGTGTGGGGGTTTGTGTGTGTGCGGGGAGCAGTCGAGTGGGGGTTGTGTGTATGCGGTGAACTGGTGTGTGGTTGAAGCAGGTATGGTGGTGTGAGGGTGATATTCATGTGGTGTATTTTATGTGTGTGGGTCATGTGCATATGGGTGGGGGGGCATGCATTGTTGTATTTGATTAATTTCTGGGCATGTGTGTAGTTAACGGTCTTTTAGAAAATTTTGTATCGTGTGTATTTTGTTTTAGGTGAACGGTCAAATAGTTAAATGTGAATGATGGTATGTGTGAGTTAAAAGGTCCAACACTTGTTTGAATTTTTGGGTTGGAAATTGTGTGAACAGTCATATTGTATGTGTGGCGTGGGGGGGGGGTTGTAAGAGAACAGTCAGTCGTATTATATGTCTGGTGTGGGCAGACACCCCAAATGCAGCACAACTGGGGCGGACGTGGGTGTTTGAAACGTTCCTCATTTATGCATCAAGTAACGGAACTTGATAGGAACGTCAAACCCCCACGAAATAGAAGACAAATTATAAGTGTCCCCCTCAAACCGCCCTATGCGGAATGCACACGTCCCGAAATACGTTTGTCTTTGACTGACACGGCGGTGACGAAACGCAGCCCTGAACATGTACAGAAAGCGGCTGCCCTTGAGACGATATTAGAGGGGTTCGCGGGAACCCAAGTGAAAGTGTTCACGGATGGGTCTGCCAGTTCAAGTGAAGGAATTGCAGGATATGGTGCGCTCATCTTATACCCAATAGGAGGGCCACCAAAAGAAGAACTTCTAGGTCCCTGTGGGACTATGGCATCGAATTACGATGCGGAGCTTGAAGCTATACACAGGGCCCTGGAAAGTGTGCACCGGACACTGCAGGGGTCGGAAATTTTCGGTTTCGACACGGTACTGTTTTGTGACTCGAGATCAGCCCTCGAAGTCCTGGCTAGTGAGAAGCGTAGTACCCACTTGGTTGACGCCATCTTGGAGGACGTGGGTAGACTCGAAAGACTTGGAGGTAAGGTAATAGTGCAGTGGATCCCGAGCCACGTGAATGTTAACGGCAATGAAAAGGCAGACTCCCTGGCCAAATCAGGAGCAGCCCTGCCCCAACAAGAGGCCCCAGTCACTTATCTTGGGGCTAAAACCTGGCTAAAAGACCACTTCCGAAATAAGTGGTACCAGGAGTGGGCTGACAACACGACAGCCAGAGGGGTGTTCGCTAACATGCCCAGGCCAAGCCGTTCAGACCAGTGGTGGAACCTGAGTCGCAAACACCAGAGTTTGGTGACTCAGATGAGAACAGAACATTGCCCAACCAACTCATACTTTCACAGGCTAGACCACAACAGGGACTCGAACTGCCGTCATTGCAGCCAAGTCCCCTGAGACAGTCGTACACCTGGTGACGTCTTGCCCGGCGCTTGATATAGCCGGGGGGGGGGTGAGGGAGGCGGAAGAGTCCCATGTAAAGACAATGTTGTATGGCAATGCTCAACAGATGGAGCAGATTGCCCAGGTACTAGCCAAGGCCTTAAGAGATTAGTCTCAGGCCTACAGAATATGTGTTTAGTTTTAAGTCTGATGTGGGCCTGGGGAACCGTTGGTATGGGGAAACTATCTTATTGTATGTGTGGTGTGGGTGTGGGTGTGGGAGCTATCATTTTGTATTTCTGGTGTAGGCGTGGGGAACAGTTGGTGTGGTGAACTATCTTGTTGTACGTGTGGTGTAGGTGTGTGGAACTATCATATTGTATGTGTGATGTGGGTGATGGAGCTATCATATTGTATGTGTGGTGTGGGTGTGGGTGTGGGAGCTTATATCATATTGTATGTGTGGTGTGGGTGTGGGTGTGGGAGCTATCATATTGTATGTCTGGTGTAGGCGTGGGGAACAGTTGGTGTAGTGAACTATCTTATTGTACGTGTGGTGTAGGTGTGTGGAACTATCATATTGTATGTGTGGTGTGGGTGTGGGGAACTATAATATCGCATGTGTGGTGTAGATGTGTGGAACAGTCAGTCCTATTGTATGTGTGGTGTTGGTACGTGGGAACAATACCATTGTATGTAAGGGATTTGTGTGTGGAGTAGGGAGAACAGTCGATCGTTAAAGGCATGGAGTGCGCGAAGTGCGCATCAGTTTATCAACGAAATAGATCACACGACGGCAAATGACACCCTGTCATGAAATATTCACTACACCACTATTGATTGACCACGCGCTACACTAGGATCACATCATTACTTCACCAATAAATTGGATTTTGGTTTTTTCGCAAGCGGTTTTATTTGGGTTACTGCCTCGGCCGTCTATTTGTCTGAGCGTTTTTTTTTGGTTTTTTTTGGGTTTTTTTTTGTTTTTCTCCTCGGTCTGTCTGTTTTTAAGGGTCTAATTCTATAGTTTAATTTGAATGTTGACCTACTTCAACCAAGCCGGTGTTCTTGAAAGAGATTGGTCATTTTGGCAGACAAAGAACATTTTAATCGATTTTGATGTTCAAGCTAATTTCATGACTGTATTTAGAAAAGATTTGCGCTTGCTTTTTCTCTTTTCAAAAATAAACCATAGTCGACTTATAGTAACTGTGAAATCAGGTTGATTTATCATAGAGATGCATGATTGCAACATTTTTTTTGTAACGACGACAAGGCTGCTAAACCTCATGATGACTTAGGCTCATGGCAAATATTTAGCTTCCCTCCTCCACCCTTCCACTTTTGTCTCACATAAAGTGAACTTTGGGGGTGGGGGTGGTGCTATGAGGATACAAATAAAATAAAACAACATTTTTTTTTCGAAATGTTACCTGTGCATTCTTCTGAAATGACTTCACTGGGCCTTTCAAAAAAAAATAAATAAATCTGGATGACCCAATCTTAACCGCACGAGTCGCCCTGCACAGAGGCGTTTGACGTGGCCGCAAGTTTTGTTTTGTTTTGTTTTTTATTTTGTTTTTAAAACCGCAACGATCGGATAAATGATTGATGATTCTCAAAATTTATGAGGAATGGGCTACCTCCCTAACGGCACGCGCGTGTCTTGCCTGGCGCCCCGTCGAATTCGAACTTGCCTCAAGCCCCATGGCACTGTTTGCACGCTGTCGTGTTTGAATTCCTGTCATCACGCGTCAACCCAGACTCCCTCACCCCCCCTCCCCCTTAAACCCCACTCCTTGTCAAACTGCTACAAGTTCCTGTGGGGCCAATGTTCTTCCTTTTTTTTCTCTTTCCAGTAGTTCCCAAACCTTTTTAGAGCTAGCTCCCGGTGAACTTGTGGGGGATGTGGGAGCGGGGGAGGATGGATCACCACTACTGCTAAACACCATTAAGAAGTTAAACACAGGTTTAGCCCAAAGGGCTCCCCCACCCCTACACCCACTCCTCCTTACCATTTGAATCTAAAACATTGGCAACCGGAGTGAAGAAACATAATAAAATGAACTTTATAAACTTAAAATGTTTTTTTTTCAACTTTCCTCTAACCTCATTTCTTCCGTGAAGTCGTAATTAAGCTTCACGTTAATTACTAGCCGCTGTCGTAAGGAAAACCTTGGAAATTATATCATTTTTTAATACGCAATTTCCCTCGTAGGATATTTTTCCCCATCCATTGTTTAACCGGGCGAAAAAATTAGGATTCTTCTATTTATAGCTCCAATAAGCTTAGTT
>CALYLW010000415.1:135608-428108 GCA_944989445.1 Ampullaceana balthica
CAAGGCCTTGTCGTTTTTTTCTTCTTCTTTTTTTCTTTTCTTTTTCTCTATTTGTTCTGATGATCTTAACATTTTTAACACACAACAAAATAATAACAACATAATGCCTACTTTAGGTGGTCTTGAGACTTCTAGATGCATTGCTCCAATATAAAAAACGAAAACATTGTTGGTGAGAGCTGGTTTCTTTCTGTCCTGTAATCAAAGCAGTCATCACTTCAGTCATCCTCTAAACCAACGGTGGTCAAACCGCGGCTCGCGAGCCATGACATGCGGCTCTTCTGTGTTCACATTGCGGCTCGCGTACAATCAATAAAAATATGTTACAAGGATTAATGGAAGATTTCCAAGCCAGTTTTAATGACCTGTAGTGCTTCAATGCGGCTCTCAACATTTTTCATTTCTTTTTAATATGGCTCTCAGTTACTACAGGTCTGGCCACCCCTGCTCTAAACTCTAAAGCAGGGGTCACTGGGTCACCATCCTTTTTGATAGTGTGAGCTACTTCGTGTGGACTGGAATCGTATGAAGGGCTATCAGTTTGACTCACTCTTCTGGGAAAAAATAAATTCACTTATTTTGCCCTTGTACATTTACACGGGCCGGCGGGCGACTCTTGTGGTCTTTGAGAGCCACCTGGTTGGTGCCCGCGGACACAATGTTGGTGACCCCCCTTGTTCTAAAGTCTAAAGGCTTTGAAAGTTGTCCGATTTCCGGCTCCTGTGAGTCATCCATTAAAAGAATATATTTGAGACTCATCTGGTTTTGAGAAACGTTTCCGTTTATATTTAGCAAAGGTCCGTCATTAATGTGCGCCAAAGCAGTACAGATGTGCGCCAAAGCAGTACAGATGTGCGCCAAAGCAGTACAGATGTGCGCCAAAGCAGTACAGATGTGCGCCAAAGCAGTACAGATGTGTGCCAAAGCAGTACAGATGTGTGCCAAAGCAGTACAGATGTGCGCCAAAGCAGTACAGATGTGTATAATTTTGCAAAACGATTGTTTTTATTTCATTAAAATGTATTACTAAATTTGGTTCATGCTGAATATTAAACAGGTAGCCAGCATTGTAACATCTACGCATTCCAATTTTTATGTATGTGTGCTTTTAAAATAATTTTTAATTAAACATTTCAATTTCACTGCGATTGTTTCAAAACAAAAATCTTAAGCAAGATTCAAATTTTCTAGATAAATTTATTTTTAAACACAGTGATTGATGAAGGTTAACCGTACCCTGGGTGGGTGGAGCATAACAAAATGAAACAACGGGTAAAGTTTATGATTGGGGGGGGGAGGGGGGACAGGAAACGATAAAGGCTTGGAGTCAACCAAAGGGTATTAGTAACTAACGGTGCAAAGGCTCCATGCGACCTGTACAAAAGTTTAATGCGGCCCCTTAAGACCTTAAGAAAATTGTATTAATTTTTTTGTTTCACATTCTTTCAAATTGTGAAACGACTTTGTAAATAATATTTTTAAAAGTTTAAACTTATTCGACTGACATAAATACAATCAACTTTTTTTAATGTATTGTTTTGCTGATTAGATTCCTGGAAAATCTTATCGCGCTAAACTAATTAAAAGTAAAATTAAAAAAAATTAAAATTAAATCATTCATAGCGGCCATGTGCACAAGACGTTTGTAACCTCTGGAGAAGGGAACTGTTAATAATAAAGGGGGGGGGGAGGATGTGAAAGAGGATACTATTATTGGATTGATCAGAAAGGCAATGTGGGGGAGAGGACTAGAAATAGCACGGGAAGAGAAGACGAGTGCGAGAGAGCGTACGTAAAGCGATAATCTTGCGCTGTTTTGGCGGACATACACGCAATTAGAAAACTTTGGACCAGCGTCTCTCAACGGCGCGATGAGTTGAACAAACATCAATAAGAGAACGAAGAAGAAAAACAGCGGAATTGTAATGGCAAAATTGTCACACACTGAATTATTCTTCTCAAGCGCCCAATACTTTTTGTCATGCGGCATTAAAAGTAAAAGAATCGTTTCATGTGTCTTTGTTTTACTGTTTACATGCCTGTCATCCCTAGGCTTCATATTCTTGAGAACAGCTGAGGATTAATTATGCATTGGGTACCGAGACAGGTTGCTGAAAACCGTCGCACTGTTTCACGCTTAGCCAGTTCTAGTTTGGCGTCAATATTTGTTAATCCTACATTTGTGTTATTCCTTCCGGGGTAGATCAGAAGAAGAAGAAAAAAATTCAGAGTGAGAAAACAAAAAACGAAAAAGGCACAATCAAAAGTTCGTGTTAACATTTTAGAATATTTTAAATATATTTTTAAAAATATTTTTTTGTATTTTGTAATTCAAAAGGTTCTAATAATAATTTATGTTGTGTCGCCAAGGAATGATGAGGTTTAATTAAAGGGGAGATATACTGTGTTTCCTTTTTTTAAAATAAAATATAGATGATTTAACAAACTGGATGCAAGCTGCCAGTAGTTACATCATTAGAATTGTTTAAAGTAGGGGTGTACCTGATTTGAGCTCCGGCGAATCCGGAATCCTGCCATTTTTTACGAATCGGGCTCCGGCAGAATTTCCCTTCATAAGTCCGGCCAAATCCGGCTGGCCGGTAGAGCTCAAAATACATATATAAATATATATATATATATATATATATATATATATATATTATATATATATATGTATATATATAATGGCTTAGGCTCCGGCAAATCAGGAATCCGGCCATTTTTACAAATCCGTCTCTGACTCCGGATCCGGCCAGATTTCATTTAATAAATCCGGCCAAATCCTGCTCTGACTGGATTTCAAAATTGTGAATCCTGTACATTCCTTATTAAAAGTATTCTTTAGAAAAGTTTACTGTAGAAGTCAAGATGGTCTTGTTACTTTCATAAAGTCTCTGTGGCATGTTTAATATGTGGCGTTTCTGGTATAGATTGATTGCTGCCGGACTAACTTATTGTTGGTGTTGAAATGTTGTTTTGATATTGAAACAGTGGGAAAACGTGATGAAGTCAAAGGAAGGCCGTTGAAGCAATTATTTGTTATTTCAAAACTCAGAGGTTCTTACAATATGAGTATAGCCAGCAATTGGAGCTTGTGGAGATTGTCATAGGGCGTCAGGGAGAAAACCTTGATGCACGCACGGGACCACTGTTCCAAACAATTATGAGAACCCTTGCTGTAATTAATTCAGTTTTTCTTCCTATATTCCGCGTGTGCGTGTCCGTGTGTATCAGTCTGTAATTTTGTGTGAGTGTGAATGTTTTTTTGTCTTTGTGTGTCCGAGCGTGAGTGAGTTGCGCGTGTCTGTGTGTGTTATGCTGTTATGCGTGTGCGTGTGAACTATTTTATTTGGCGTGCTTGCCCCCGGTTGAAGTATTTGATGTGCCGGTGAAAGTATTAAATAACAATAAAGTATCGCCCTCGTATTTGCTTTCAATTTCCACTTGTTGTGTTCGCGCGTTTCTTTTTTTTTCCCCTTCCCTTTAATTATCATAATTGACGTTTCTATTTTTAACTTTAATTGCCCACCATTCGGCTTTGATCGCCAAGAACTGAACTGCTCATTGCCTTGTTACTGACGTTACGATTGGGGCAGAGGGGTGGAGGAGGAGGGGGGTTGGGGATTTCCGATTAACCTATTGATGGCAGCCGGTGATGATGCATTGTTACGATCAATAACCCGTGGCTTGTCTTAAACCGCAGTGGCAATAAGAGGTTTTCTTTTTGAGCTCGGGGACGAGCCCATCAAATGTTACTGTTACGGAAGGCAGGATTCATTGCGTGGCTGGGGTGGGAAGGATGTTGCAAATGTTTACGGCTCTACATCGATTCCTCTTGCTTTAACAGTCGATTTATATTGGATTTGACTGTCGTAAAATGTCTTTGTGTTTATTGTTGTAATTATTCTTCCCTGCCAGTAAATGGCGAGTACGGTAATTTGATAACAGATACAAAAGAATAAATTCGTTTAATCCACATCACATCGACGGGTGAAGTTGCAGTACACTCACCAGAACAGGAAGTAAAAATGTTAATGTGCCCCTTATTGTTTTTTAGGTCTAAATGTTATTACATTCATTGTTTTATAGGTTACATAAACTAATACAAACGCATCAATTGCTTGACGAGATTAGGGTGCATGCGCAAGAACATCACAAAACTATAATTTTCTCAATTTTTAATAGAGAAAAAGCGCACACGAAATGATTAAACCTTAGGGCAAGAAAAAGAATGAGATTCGTCCTAAGGGCCGGAAATGGGGGAGGGGGCGTTGTTTTTGAGATAGCAGTCTGCAATTTCAAATTATGAATACCATGTGAGAAGAAATATAAACTATAATAATGAGAAAGAAGGCGTGACAATGAGCAAGATTGAAAGATAGAGGTTCAGGAGTATTGAGGGAGGGAGAGAATCGGGAGGATAATTGGGAATCATGAATGTGAAACAAAATATGTTTAGAGAAATTTCCGCTACCAATCTAGGAATATATGCGCAAGTAGCTCGAGAATAAATCACAAATATAAAGACAGATTGTATAGGCTACCCATTGAAAAGCAGACGTCCCGATCCCTTCGATATTCTACCTTGTTACGAATTATTTCCACTGAGTTTCGGAACGTTTTATTATTTTAAAAAAATTCTATTTGAAATAATAGAAACTTTTAAATGATAATTTGTTAAAATAAATGTGTTTCAGTGGGGGCGGATTAAGATTGCATGGGGCCCCTAGCTGCTATTCCACCTGGGGCCCAGTCCAACCACCTTTATTATACAATATAATAAGTTTCGGGCCCTTAAATCATTGGGGGCCCCTGGTTTTAGCCCAATCAGCACCCCCTTTAATCCGCCACTGTGTTTCAGCATCAGAGAACACTTATGGTCAACTGCTTGAGAAACGTCCTGTGCACGGGTGAATCCTTATTTATTACTTTAGGCAATGGTTGACGACAAAAGGCATGGCCAATGTTTTGATGGGGCTTTCGTATCTGTTTATTGAAAGCAATGCCTTGAAATTAATTTACTCAAGACTTGTAAGCTGTATATTAAGTAAATCATGGAGATGAAGGTTTGCCACTGACCGCAATGTTGTTCAATGGAATTCGTGTTTGAGTGTATTGATTATTGCTCCAATTTCAATTTTTCGTTGTCATTGTAAACATTTTGAAGAAAAAAACTAAACTGATGTCCTGCAGCAGTTTTTCTAAAGATAGTTTTAAAAAAATAAATAATTCTGATCTCATCTCTCAAACTTTATGATTTTTATAAAAAAAAATATTATATATTAAAATCATCTTTGGATTTGTTTAATAATTAAAAAAATATATATATGCCTTTTTATTACTGTTATTTTCTTTTATTATAACTATTAAAAATTCCCATATCAGCTCAAAAAAAGTTAGATTTTTTTAGCGAATGCAGCGAAATTTCACAACGCCCTCAAACAAGGGATAATGAATGCAATCCTGAGGCCGTGATTTGGATAAGAAGAAAATTAGATTAAATCTGTATGCTGCAAACGAGATACATTCCAAGCCCATCTCGCCTGGTCGATCCTTTTAAATACAAGTAATTAATTACTGTCCAATCTTCCCACTTTACTTGATAGATAAGTTTCTGTTAAAAGATACAATATATATTTAGTAAAGCATATTTACTTTGTGTGTATCTCTTATTTATCATTTTATGATTACCTAAAAGGATTCATAATTTAATGCACCATTTTACATGTTATTTGATATATGCCTTCATTTATCAAAATTTTATGACTTAAAAGTGTAACTTCGTATGCAGCTGAAAGTTGCAATTGATTTAGTATCTCATGTATCACTTAATGTATCCCTAAATATTTATCATGTAAAGACTCACTTGAAATCTCATTTAATTTGAAACTGGGTCTTATCACTGTAATATTGATTCCGTTTTGTAAAATAAATTCTTGACACATACAATAGTTGTATCTCCAAGCATCTCTTTAAGTGTATCCTTATTATTTCACTGCTGTCCTATTTCATTTATCCGTCTGTATTTCTGCTCAGCACAGCAACTGAATGGGTAACTTTGGAGCCACCACTGCAGATTGTTTTAAACTTTATGTTGTTGAAAAGCTCTCTGACATCATACATTTCATAACTAATTAACTGGGAATGAGATTTACTAATTTTTTTTTATTGTACACAAGCAACAAAGTCCGTCCAAGGACGTTCCGCCACCGTTCGGTGGGATGTTGTAACTCCCCTCCAACAGCCGTCTCGACATGTGCATCACGTCAAAAATACTATTCATTATAGTTAAAATAAATAACTCGTAAAAACAGAGCTTTTTGACTATAAATCCCAATGCGCATAACTCAAAAGTCTTGGAAAAAATACTGCACCAAAAAATAACTCGTTTTGAACGTCCGCGTAAACGTGTTTAATATGGTTGGCTGTAGGAGTCATATGTGTTTGAGGGACCAATCGCTATCGATGACCGCACAGAACATAGCCTTTTATTATACAGGATTCCCTATGGGTGGTTCAGGGTGGGGCTTGTCAGGGGGTTTGATGTTTGCTTCACAAGGGGTGGATTTAAAATGTCGACCTTGGTCCTCACAAAGTCTCGGCACACGGGCCTGTCTATCTGTCTCTCGGCTTCTAAACCCTCCTGATTTTAATGACCTGTGGGCCATGTCGCACATAAACCTTTAACTGTTGGCATCGCGCCTTTTATCGACCAGCTGCTCGGTTATCTGACTTCTCACACGAAGTGGACGATGGGAAGACTGACATGGGATCAAATAGTCGTGTAAGTCTTTGTAGAGGGGTATGGGGGGATTGCTCTGGAAATATTGCAAGTCAGGGACGGAGCAAAATGTTACAAGCATTGTTCCCTCCAACGTTCGTTGGTCCGTGTGCAAAGTGAAAAAACCCTCGAGTGCAGAGTTCCACGTCATCCTTTTTTTTTGTGTTTGTGCAATATTTTACAAAAATGACCTGCGCGGCGTCGGTCAGATATCTGCGCGACCGCGCATGTTAAAGGGAATATTGGTTACAAGCCATTACATTTACAGGGCACAAGCTTTTAAAAGCCATGATAAGTTAGAAGAAATGCCAATGTTACAAGTCAGGAAAATGTTTCAATTCGAAAAGGGGAATGATTATTGCAAGTCGGAATGAAAATGTAAGTAAGAACTACATGTTACGGGCGTTTACAATATTATAATACGAAGCACAATTTTACAAATATCAAGACAAAGCAAAATGTTAAAAACCGGAAGCAGAGTGTTGCAATCTGGTTCACGGAATCGGATCAATTGCAATTATTTTTCTTTTCTCTTGTAAGCTCGCTGCGTCTTGAATTGTCTGTAATAACACGGCTTTAGAAAAAACAGATCATGTGAAACACAATTAATAGGTTTAATAGATGAACTATCAAAAGGCTTAGACAAAAATGATCAAATGGACACAATATTACTAGACTTCTCAAAAGCATTTGACAAAGTTCACCACCTTAGTTTACTTAAAAAACTTAACTACTTTGGAATCTCAGGTTCCTTACATCACTGGATCCAAGACTTCCTTTTGGGCAGGGAGCAAACTGTAATAATTAATGGATCTAAATCTGCACCAATAAAGGTTAACTCAGGAGTTCCACAAGGAACTGTGCTAGGTCCCTTACTCTTTTTAATTTATATAAATGATTTACCCAACAACATCTCAACAGGTACAAAAGTTAGGTTATTTGCTGATGATTGTATAATCTATAGAACAATTAAATCAGAACAAGATAGCAAAATTTTACAAAAAGACTTAGATGAATTGATAAAATGGGAAACTAACTGGAGTATGTCTTTCCATCCAGAAAAGTGTCAACTGTTAAGAGTAACAAAGAAAAAGAAACAAATAAATTCAAAATATTACATTCATGGAAAAGAACTGACCCAAACTAAAGATGCAAAATACTTAGGAGTCTTAATAAATGAGAAACTATCATGGAATCCCCATGTCAATGAAGTTATTAAAAAATCAAACAAAACCTTAGGCTTTATAAAAAGGAACTTTAAAAAATGTAATAGAGATATAAAACTAAAATGCTACCTCACTTTGGTGAGACCTGTACTAGAATATGCATCTTCTGTATGGGACCCATCCACCAAAGAAAACATTGATAAACTAGAACAAATTCAAAAAAGAGCTGCCAGATTCATTACTGGAGAATATTCGAAACTGACAAGAATAACACCATTAGTTAAATCATTAAACCTTGAAACACTAGAGGATAGAAGAACCAAGAGCAAAGTAGTAATCATACATAAAGCAATTAATTCTAATTTAGAAATACAACACAAAGATAACTTAATACAACCCTCAGATAGACATAAGGATAAAAACACCTTTCTTATTCCGTATGCAAGAACAAACACATACAGTTTTCCTTCTTCCCGTCCGGAATTCGGGCGTGGAATGGGTTGCCTGAAGAATCCAGGAAAACCAACACTTTATCAACATTTAAATCTCTAATAAAAATGCAGGACTAAACACAAACCATAGATAAGCGTAGGACGCAATAATCTTCTGTATAGAAGGAGCGTCTATAAACAGATAAGATAAGATAAGATAATAACGGAATTACCGCAGTCAATACAGACACTTATCGGGACGAAGGGTGGAATGGGTGCAGCATCAACGTCTATTTGTGATATCTATCTCCGAGCCGCCAGGATGTTGCGTTACCAGCTGCAACAGAACGTAAACATCACATGGAACCATGCACGTCTCGTAGCTTCTCCGAAACTTAAGCACAGCAAACATTGAGCCCATGTACTCCAGAGAGCTGTTTGGACTCGCAAGCTCCACTCACACATTCGCTTTATCTGCGCCCCCAAAATTACACAGACGCAATGGACGTGTGTACTCAGAGTGTGTACACATCACACATATTAAATGTCTTTATGTACTTCGTGTATGGCTGGCTCTCCCTGACATCTACAAGTGCCGACTATTTTTGTGTACTCCCCAAAATCACAATATCGAATGGCTTTAAGAATGTATAGTGTGTCGCACTCCCCAATACAAACAGACGCAATGTCTTAATGTATTCTGAGTGCGTGGTACTCTTGACAACATCGCTGCAATATGTAAATTATGACATTACTCCGCAATTTCTATCCTGAAAACAAAGTATTTATATTAAACGTTTCTATCTATAGCGAAACATTTACATCATACAAGATACTAGCTGCTTGTTGCCTTGGAAGAGCTCCTTCCACCCAGCTAATTATCTATCTTTGGCTTGGGAAGAACCATGAACAAATTCCAATCTAGATATTATTCAACTCTACAGCTTGACCTGATGGTGTGAAGAGTAAAGTTGTTTAGAATACGATTGTTAAAAGTCCATGTTTCTGCTAAATCCAAAATGATACAGTTGCCTCATTCAAACCAGGAAAACCAACACACTATCAAAATTTAAAACTTTAATAGTAATTAAAGACTAGACATAAACTGTCAGAAACCATGAATAAACGAAGGCCGCAATAATCTTCTGTAATAAATAACTTTAAAAAAGATAAGGTTAGAGGTTTCCTTCAATATGACATCATCCCGATGGGTGCTTCACAGTCAGTTTCTTTTTAAATATTGCACTAATACAAGTTATGTTTTATTCCCTGTACTTTCGCATTGAGCATCTTTTTTCGGTTCAAGAGGAAATCAGCTTGCATTTTCGGAACCTTTCATTCATTAATTCATGTAATAAAACAGAAAAAATGTGGCAGCCATTGAGTAATTATGAAGAAAATTTTACGAGCCTGTGTCGTCCCATGAGAACCCATGCATTTACAACGCTAAAAACCACATTAATGTGATTTTGTGTATAAGTTCCGAGGAGACAACGCCGAACAGAATGAGATCATATATTATAATGGCAGCGTCATGGCACTAGTTAAGCTAGTGAGAACCCTCGCAATAACGGCAGCAGCATTGTACGTGTATACCAAGTGAGAACCCTCGCAATAACGGCAGCAGCATTGCACGTGTAGACCAAGTGAGAATCCTTGTAATAACGGCAGCGGCCCGTGCTAATATTACCCGTGAACAATCTATGAAGACGTGATCTGCAGTCTCGCCCTTCTCCCCCCCCCCTCTCCGTTGGGCGGTACATCACCTCTCAAACACGGAGGGATGCACAAACATAGCAGACACTAAACAGCCCCCGAGTCCACATGTGACGTAGTCGAGTAGCACAGACATTGATGACCAGGGGAAGGAGGGGGACATCATCCTAAAGATCCATTGAAATGAGAAGCCAGACTCACTCGGGAGAAACCAAAGTCCGCTGTTATCTGACGGTATCTTGGTTGGGGGAGGGGGGCTGAGATCGAGAGATAAGCAAGTATCGCGTGACACTTTTGAGTGAGAAGTTTGGTCATGATGCCAGATAGTTTTTGAAATTATATGATATAAAATTTGAATTGAAAGTGCAGGAAAAAATATTGAAGTCAAGGCGTCTATCCTTTAAAAAATATGCAAAGCTATGTTGTACTTTTTGAAATAAATAAATACTTTTTTAAATGGGCTTGCAGGGCTCATTAAGAAAAAACAAAAATTCTCTTGGTAACAAGCCTCTGAAATGAGTGCCACTATTAACAGGTGACACTATGGGGTTGCGGATTGGTGCGGACCGCACTAAGTGACACCGATTTTTTAAAAATTCTGTATTTCTTTATTTGGCAGTGGCAGACTCGGAGAAGTCTTACTGGGTTAGTTGCTGGAGGGGGTGACACCATGAGTTTTGACGCCTCTGCTATTATAAATATTCTAAAAGTGTGGATGTGTTAAAAAATGTAAAAAAGTAATATACTTATGGGCGTGAAAAAAGTTATTGTGGCGTACCTAAATATCCTACATGTGGAAGAAAATCAGCAGCCCCGAGCCTAGTGCTCTCCATGGGTCTTCCCAAAAGACCCTCTCAGCTATCTGGCCCCCTAAGGGGCTTAACAGCTGAGAGACCCCCCCCCGAACGGTCGCTTCTGAAGCATCCAGAACATAAAGTCGAAGATGCCTCCGAAAATCGACCTCACAATGAGGGGATGAATTTTCCCTACTTCTACTCGCTACCACTTCGGCGCCACCCCGGCAAAGCACACGAGTCTCAATGGTTAGGACTGCCGCAAGGCTGGGGGATCATCAATAACCTAACTAGGGTGTGACCCCCACTGGATGGTTTCCTCAGAGCTGGCGTCCGCAGCGTTCTTCGCGGTACCTTTTGCTAATCCGTACTGGCGATCCTGGCCCTAAACCGGCACCGCTCGATGGCATTGCTAGTAAAATGAGGGGGACGAAACGGTCGCTTTGAATTAACCCGACCTTTAACGGGTACTGTGGTTTTCATCATCGGCATTACATATAATGCTCTGCCTAAGATCAGTACAGCGACTGTAAACATATGTGACTAGCACCTAACACCCAACATATCGGACTGCGGCAATGCCTGCAAGGAGTTGTCGGTTTTAGGTTGCGTCTGTTACGCAACCCTACTCGTCTGTCGAGCCACGTGGAGGCCAACCCCTTTTCGACAATTTTTGTGGCGTAATCGGAAGCCGTAATTGTTATTGTGTTACTCGGGTGATTGTTTTAAGAAGTAATTCAAGTTTTTGGTAAGCTAACGTTTTGTGAACACCGTCATTTAACGCGTTATTTCTTACGCCATAGCTTGGCGAGTTATTTCTAGTCTTTAAATATTATATTGCCCCCGTTTCCAAAAATGAACAAGGTGTAATTTATTTTAATTACAATGTTATACAAAATTGTTACTGAAGCATTTCCAATCCATATTTAATATTTTGATCTACTTACGCATTGAACTTATACTGCGCACACCAACTAGCAGAATTGCCTCACGCGGGAAGAGCATGCTCTACTTGAAAAGCAGGAGTCCAAAAATAATAAAACTAATATTTCACGCCGAAAAAACAAAAAACACCCTTATAGAAAAAAAATCAATTAGGTTTATAAATTCTTATAGTTTAGGGAATTTTGCTAAAATTCTAACGCAATAAAGGGGTTACACGGTCTTCATTTGTTTGTTGCGAGGCGCCCGTCTTTCATTAAGCTGAAACTGAACTTTTCGTAATTGAGAGTTATGTGGTCGTGGTTTGTCAAGTGGCGAAATAAAGAGAACAGACAGAAATATATAGTCAACGTAAGGTTCTCAGCCAACCCAATTTCGGTTATATTATGGCGTATACGGTACGACAAATATTGTGCTCCTTTTCTACAAAGGAAATTATTACTTGAAGTATTTCTCTAATATGCATTTTGTTTCTACTTGATTTTAATAGAAATTTTTTTTCATTTTTTTAAAATGTCAACTACAGTATTTCTCAAGCTTGACAATGTCGCTAATTCAGCTCTGTTCCAGGTAGCCAAGCCTTGGTTTTAATATATTCAATCCAAAATAAAAATTAAACTTTAAAAAAATTATTGTTATATAAAGCCCAACTAATAGTTAAGATTAACTTTTCATCCTCAAATGCTTTTGAATAAAACAAAATATTATAAATCTGACCACTGATAATCGCGTCTTGATGTGACAAGTAAAGTGCGATAGCTGACTTTCCGTGACCTCTTCTAAACAATGTCTTTGTATATTTATTTTTTCCTTTTCATTATCCTGTTTTGAACTTGTAGATTGTAATCTAGTCCGTCAATTATTTATTTAAAGATATCCCCAAACAATGAAGACATTACAGCTATCTCATGTTACCTTCAATTTACGCCACGTCAAAGTTCATTGTATATGAAAATGAAACCAGTAAAATTAAAAAAACAGACTTCTTTGGCGTGTGATTGCTTTCATCAGATCAAATTTCCAATATGTAAGATTAGTGAAGGCCATTTGTAACTCAATCTATGGAAAGTGAGGGTAAAAGACGGGAGGTGGTGTGTGTGTGTGTGGGGGGGGGCGTTATAGGGTTGTGAAAGCATAAAACTGAGGCGAGTGGATCACGTGACTAATTTTTAAAATCACGTGCCAACTAGATGACATCCGGGTATCCGATGTCAACAATCTAACCAGATCAGGAATGACAACTCTTCCGGCGACCATATTCGTGGTCGTAAAGTATGAAACTGGTCATTCAACACCGACCCTAACCAAACCCTGCCCTCCCCTATCACAGCCCTATAACCTTTTCAGTATTTCCCACACTCCCCCTCTTTCTCTCCCCCCTCTCTCTCCCTCTCTTGACACCCGCCACCTTCGACCCCATTTGACTTGTGATTTACAATTAACTCACAAAGAGGTTCTCACGTTAGCGCCATGAGTACTTTAAAACAAAACTCCCCCAGTAATTCTGGTCTTCGTTCCATTACATGTGTCATTGAAAAAAAAATAACAGGCTGTAAAGATAGTCTGATAAAATATAACTTTGTCGTTCATTAAATCGATTCTGTCATCAGCAAAATTAAAATTGCAAAACTTTCTTCGTGTACTTTTTACTTGTTTAAAATAATAATTAATTGAAAATTGTTGCTTTTATATGACTTTAGTTTTTCTATATATTTTATCCTGAACAAACTTTCATATGAAAAAAATGTCAGTTGTTTTAATAATTTTCTGCTAAGCCAACATTCTAAAACATATTAATTTTTCCGAATATTTTGATTTGCAGTAAAATTTTCATCCGTCAAACTTGTATAAATCTCTATTGTAGCCGTTCTTTTGAAAAAATGTGCAAAATAAACATAATTGCCCTAATTTTTTGTTTAGAAAACATTAAAACTAGATACGCCCCGTGGCGTAGCATACGCCGCAGACTTACTCATGGATAGTGTAAAGAAAAGGGGAAAGAACGGGCACAAACTACAGCACAAAGAAATCAAAACAACTGAGTGAACTTCGGTGGGGGGACCACCGACGCATTGTTAATCTCGAGACATTCGCACTGCGGTTATCTATCCCCCCCCAACAACCCTTCACCAGCCTAGCTTGCAAACCATAAACTGTGATTGGCCGACCCTAGCGATGTCAGCTATGTTCGCAATTAAAAACAACCCGTAAAAACAAAGTGTTTGACAATAAATCCCTTATATATGAGACATTAAGAAAAGTATTGATTATGCTCAATATAATACCCACCGCGCGACACACTGGCATACCATTCACAGACTGAAAGTGACTGAACACCCCGTTCTGTAAATCACGGGGATGTAGTCGCCGGCTGACCCGTGGAGGTCAACTATAGCAGACGGCACACATGCTACATAGAGATACATAGAGATAAACTAAAAATTCATTAATTAATTACGTTACATTCGATCGATCTGAAAATGTTGATACAATGCATTGTTATGTGACACAAGTCTATGTGCAAAATGTCAGCTCGATAGGATCACGGGAAGTGGGTCATTTTTTACTTTTGTTTTTCCGCGACCACGACAGAGAGACAGAGAGAACGACCAGATGAGAAGTTAATATAAGGGATTTAAAAAGGGGGAAAAGAATGGGAACAAAAACACATTTTAAAAAAAATTAAAAAATAGTATTTACGCCGGGGCTTGAACCCAGGACCTTCCGCGTGTAAGGCGGACGTGATAACCACTAAACTATGAATCACATGATATTCTGTGAAGGGACAGAGGGCGCAACTGAACGCAAGAACCGATTGTCCTGGTCTCGAAACCGTGAACAAGGGATTGTTCCCGGGGCCTAGGGCTCCCTAGTCCACCCCGCTCCGAATGCCTAAACTTGTAGTAGCGCTGGGTATTGCGTCGAACCCACAAAGCCGTGGCGTGCATGCTGCATCACTGCCATCATTGCACTGTAACCTGTGGACGCATTATCCTATATGCATAGAAATGGCAATGTCTTCTTATAGATCCGGTCATCTATAGCGATTGGTTTCTCAAACACATATGACTCCTACAGCCAATCATATTGAACACGTTTACGCCATTTACGCGGACGTTCAAAACGAGTTATTTTGGTACAGTATTTCTTCGAAGACTTTATTTTGAGTTATGCGCGTTGTGATTTATAGTAAAAAGCTCTGTTTTTACGAGCTTTTTATTTTAACTATAATGAATAATATTTTTGACGTGAAAATTTTAAACTTGCACGGTCTTTTGGTTGTGGTCTTTTTTTTTATCTACACTTTCTAGGCCATCCCGTTTAGTGCTCTGCTTCATTCACATGACTTGAATGTAGTGTAGTATTTGCTATAGCACCATTGCTGTATCGTCTTTACTCTGGTAAAATCAAGATATTACACTTATAACATACAAACGATGTTATCTTTACCAAAAATGCAGTACCCCCTTCTCTGGAACTCCCTGCGAGACGGTGGCGAATTCTGAGCCTATTAGGGTTTTTAAAAATGAACTGAAAACTCAGTTGTTCAATGCCGAGTTGACATTTAACAGTGAATTACTCAACACTCGTATTACTTTTGCCCCCCCCCACACACACACAACTTTCTCTCCTTTTGTGTAACTCTATCTCAGTCTCTCTCTCTCTCTCTCTCTCTCTCTCTCTCTCTCCTCTCTCTCTCTCTCTCTCTCTCTCTCCTCTCTCTCTCCCTCTCTCTCTCTCTCTCTTCTCTCTCTCTCTCTCCTTCTTTCTACTGTCTTTGTATTATCCAAACACTTCCTTCTTTCTATCCCCATAGCTTGTGTTTTGTTCACTCGAATTTAAAGTAAGTTAGTTAAATGAAAGTCTATGATAAAAATGTATTGCATTCGATTCATAAATCGTTTTTGAAATCTGTACGTTAAATATTTCAAAGTATGTGCCCTTGGTAACAGTCTTTCCTTTTTATTAAGATTTTCTTTCAGTTATAACAATAAGTGTTTTTAGCCTGACAGTTTGTTGTAAAAAGAACTTGACTCGATGCTTCTTCCATTCTTTTTTAGTCTCCTTTAATTTTCTAACGTCACGTTTTATTATACAAAAGCTTTCATACTTAGTGCATGTATTACGTAAATAATATAATAGCCCAAGTCACTGGCTCACTGGATGGATCATTGTAACCTCAACCCTATGACGTCATTTTTGAGGTTATATTTTAATACATGGTATGCATCAAGAGGTGTGCAAAAATATTAATTTAAGACTCGGCGTAAAAAATAAATTATATGGCGTCATTGTTTTAGCTTATATTTTAATTTTCGAAAAGGGAAGGATGTAAAAAAAAGGATTTGAGGATTTACACTTATAAAATACTTTGTGTACATTTCAGGAAGTTTAATATTTAGTATTTATCAAACAAGGATAAGTTATTTGGGCTTTTGACAACCCGTAGTTATATGATAGTAAGATAATACGTGTCATATGTTGTACATTATGTGACAGTTGATACTCAGCGGCTTCACTGCCTCGAGTTCACGTTCATATTTTAAGATAATGTTTGTTTACTCGCGCGAGATCATCCACCTATGTGGCTCAGGTAAACAGATCACTCCCAATAATAATCATACACGTATAATCACGGCCCAACCTGCCACGCTCAACTTGAACTGGCGCGTGGCAGCTTATCTGGCTAGCAACGGGATGCAACTCTCGCAGCTCACAGATAACTGGGATAATCCTGGGGGTAGAGGGGAGAGAATGTCGAGGGAAAGGGGTGGAAGCGATGTGCTAACTGTGAAAATACTTCATTAATCGTTGGCTGGCAGAGAAAGATAGCATTCGTCTTTTTTTTCCTCTCTATTTTGTTATCATTATTTATTTATTTTTTTTACAAATGAAAAGTGGTGCGTGTGAAGAATCTGGAAAATTTGACAAGAAAATTTGTAAAGGCTGGTTATATATGTGGTTTGGTCATAACGAGCGATCTGTTTTGTGCAATGCCTAAAACATGTACACACCCCAAGTCTCTACCCAGCCCACCATCACGTTCTGAGACGAATGATTGGACCAATGTTAGTGCAGAGTCGTCGTGAAAATGGCGAAGGGAGCGTATCTCCTGGGGGAGGGGGCGGGCTTGGTGGCCGAGGCACAGGGGTGCCAAAATGAGGCCTACAGCGTTACATCATAATAAGTGAACGAGGGTAATCCTATATAATAGAAGGCAAGTTTCTGCCCTTTCTGTCCCTTCTGTCCAGTCATCTATAGCGATTGGTCCCTCAAACACATATGACTCCTACAACCAATCATATTGAACACGTTTACGCCATTTACGCGGACGTTCAAAACGAGTTATTTTTGGTGCAGTATTTCTTCCAAGACTATTTTGAGTTATGCGCGTTGGGATTTATATCAAAACGCTCTGTTTTTACGAGTTATTTATTTTAACTATAATGAATAGTATTTTTGACGCGATGCGCATGTAATGCCGGTCGAGACGGCTGTTGGAGGGGAGTTACAACATGCCACCGAACGCTGGCGGAACGTCCTTGGACGGGCTTTGATGCTCGTTAATTAATAAATGTGGTGTTTTGTTCTATTTTTTAAATTTGGTCCCCGAGCGGAAAATATTCTAGCTACTCTTCTGCTTTATTTTTTTTAAAAACATTTTTTTAAAGCCACAGACTCAAAAAATAATTTAAAAAGCATTGAATATATATAAAAAAAAATTAATTTCACTGCATTACAGCGAATTGATAGAACAGCGGGGGGAAAACAATAAAGCATAACTGTTTATAAAAATATAGTGTAGTCTTTATTATTATTGTTTAAAATCTTTCCGTTTATGTCACTGTTTTGAGTTGAATTGACATTGTAAACAAAAATACAAATCCATTTTAAAGAATTAATGATTTTAAAATTTCTTCAGATATCTTTTTTTTAAACCGAACGATCCCTTTATTAATGGTGGAGCTTTGTATCCCTGGTCACCAATGATGACGTGTTTCAGTGTCCAAGATGTAGTTCTCATTTTAACCGTATCGTAGGTTGTCATGGTGACGGGGTTACATCGATTCAAATTGTTACAAATGGCATAAAAATGTCATTGGATTATTATTCATTTATTACGAAATGCTTTACTATGTTCAAAATAGAAAGTATTTTTTTAAAAAAGACTGGTTTCTGAGATTTTAGGCGCATTCGGGCTATACTATATACACATTGCTGTTACATTTTGTAATTGACATCACATCATTGATGGTATTCAAGTACTTTCAACAACATGTTCCCAGCTATGCTAAGCCAATTATAAGCTAAAAAATGTGCCAATTAACCATTAAGGTATTGTAAGGTTACTTGTAGATAGTACTTTTAGAGTATGAGAATTAATTGCGTTTAGGCTGAACATTTTGGGGATTGAGTTTTGAGTTTTGAGGGGTACTCTGAGACGAGTTATGAACGTAATCGTTTGAAGAAAATCGATTTTTTAAAAACAAATAAGGTATGTAAACGTATATTTTGTTTAACTACCAAGGCGCCACGTTTAGGAAGAATCCTCATTACAATAAACTTCATACTACCGGATTAACCCTAATAAACTACCCATTATGTAGCCAGCGGTTTCTCCTAAAACGGTTGGACCCCACTGGAAACCATCACCAAATCAAACCCGGGCGAGATTTCTATCTGCTGTTTCGGCGTTCAAGGAGATTTACCGAGAGAACCAGGGGGGACCTGGCCACCCTGGCTAGCAAAGTCTGTCTCATGCTAGCTTGCATTCCCAGCAGGGGGGCAGACCGCGACAATGGCGCCAGACTAACACGGGATAGAATTTTTGTTCGCAACGTTACGTCACGCAGAGCGCCGTTGGTATGGAGTGGGAGGGGGTGGAGGGGGGAGGCAATCGCCACTCTGTCGAGAGTTGTATGCGATGTATGTCGAAGGCGTAATTATTTCAGGCAGTGCACCGTGTGTGCCCTTTATGGTGATACTTGGAAAGAGATTGAATGTATGTTACATATGCCAACCCACATAACGTTTCTTATTCATGTGTAATAGATATGTACAAAAGATTACTGCGTCCTGCGCTTATCCATGGTTTATGTCTCGCCTTTCATTTTTATTCGAGTTTTAAATGTTGATAGAGTGATGGTTTCTTGGTTTTATCAGACAACCCGTTCCATGCACGAATTCCAGAACTAGAAATTGTGTGTGTTTATTTTTGCATATGGAATAAGAAATGTTTTTTTTTATCCCTATGTCTATCCGAGGTTGTATTAGATTATCCATGTTGTTTTTCCAAGTTAAAATTTATTACCTTTTGTATCTCTACTACTTTGCAATTAGTTCTTCTATTTCTAGGTTTAAGATAGACATATAGACCATATAGACAGACAGAGGGACAGAAGAACGGACGCACGGACGGATGAGTGGATTGATGGATGGATTGATGGATGGATGGGTGGATTAGATGGATTGATGAGTAAATGAATGGATGGTTTAAATGTTGGGTCAACGAATGGATGGGTGGATGGATTGTTAAAGGTACACATTACCTGTATGTTTTTAATGTGTTTTTACTTACTAATTGTTCTATCTATAAATATGTGCTTCTACAAAATTGGGATCTCTATAATTATATACTTTCATTAAATATCCCTTCAAAATAAATACAAAATGCATTGAATATTACAACAACTTTAAAAAATATATATATCTCGTTAAAGCAAGGTTGTTGGGTTTTTTTTTGTTGTTTTTTTTACATTAAAAGTCTGCTGACATATTATTTTGTCTTTGCGCCTTAAAACCCCGACAAAAAAATAGAAGAACATTTCGGATTACAAACTTTCCCCTGATAATTGCCTCTCGGAAACAACAAAAATCCCTGTCCTATATGACGCCCAGACCAAAAACAGAGTTTGAAAAATACCCTACTCCTGTTTATGGCCTTGGCATTTGTCTCCGTATGTGTTCTATATAGGCTGGTTGCCAGGCAGTGGCATCTTGTTATCGAGACCTTCAGACATGCCAGGATGGACTCCAAATACCAGTCAGACATTTAAAAAAACAACAACAACAAAACGTATGTGCTGTATTTACATTTAAGTGTATATGCTTGCACGCGCGTGTATAGATATACGTTATGGTGCTGTGTGTTTGCTGACTTATGCGCAAGTATGTATCACCTTAAGTACTTATTTTCTTTTATCACAAAAAATTAAGTTTCATTTTTACAAAGAAGTGATTTCTCTCAGCGTATTAAGACAGTTGTTCATTTAAAATTTAATATTGTACAAAGAAGAACCAATGCTACGTTCATTATGATTCGTCTATACTACTCTACACCCTTCATCGTTTACATTTATTTGCTATTCATTTTTTTCCCACAGACAATTTTTATTTTTCTCCCCCATCTTTGTTTCATTTTTCTCCCTTATTCTTCACTGGTAAGCTTCTTGAAATTGTATAGCCTTATCGAATTAGCCAACTTGGAAAGAAAAAAAAATGGGGGGGGGGATTTAAGAGGGAAAGAACGATAGGGAGAGATGTCTGATGAGAAACCCTGAATTTATCCAAAGTAAATATATTTAAGGAAACGGGATAGAAATTAGGATTATTCTGAGCTTCTTGTTTTTTTTTCTTTTTTTTATATTTGTTTCGTTTATTTATTTTATCTCTTGTCATCTTTTAATATAAAAAAATACCGTCGTAAATATGGATCTATATATGAGAAATAAATCTGAACACAACTAGGTAAACAAATGACAACAAAGAGTATTAACAAGTGTATGAAGGTGTGGTTAACTTATTGCAACTGTTAACAAGTGATGAAAAGCGATGGGCGCATCATAGCATTTGGATTTGGTGAAAGCGGGGAGTTTGGGTTGAATTTAATAGCCGCCTGGTCGACGAGATGACGAGAAGGTCTTTTTCCCCATCCACTCCCTCCTTAAAGGTTGAAATATGCACTGATCTCGCTCCATCAAATTACCAGACTGTGACGGTGATGCGTCAATTTGTGAACATTTATATATAATTCCATGTCTGTGTCTATGTTTAGGAAGATTTAGAGTGCAATGTGTTTTCTGAAGTTGTTGAACTTGTTTGTAAAGCGATGTGAGCCCAGCCGTAGGCTGGGATACTGCGCTGCATAAGTGAACAAAATAAAACAAATTAATACATTTATAGGTGTATAGTTGCTGCACTGCTTTACATAGATCTACTTACCTTAAAAGTTTCCTTCTCCATCCATACCCATTTTATTTCGCATCTTTCTTCACTTCCATTTCTGTAATGGTCTCTCTCCCCCCCTCTCTCTCTCTCTCTCACACACACACTTTCTCCACAGAGTCTCTGTTTCTCACATCTCTCTCTATCTCTCGGACCCTTATTTCTATTTTTCTTTCCATCTTGCATCACTATGAACCATTCATCACTCACATGTGTTAAAAATGTGATATCATTAGAATAAACAAGGATATAACACCAACATTTCACCTCGAGATATCATTAGAATCATCAAGGATATAACACCAACATTTCACCTCGAGATATCATTAGAATCATCAAGGATATAACACCAACATTTCACCTCGAGATATCATTAGAATCATCAAGGATATAACACCAACATTTCACCTCGAGATATCATTAGAATCATCAAGGATATAACACCAACATTTCACCTCGAGATATCATTAGAATCATCAAGGATATAACACCAACATTTCACCTCGAGATATCATTAGAATCATCAAGGATATAACACCAACATTTCACCTCGAGATATCATTAGAATCATCAAGGATATAACACCAACATTTCACCTCGAGATATCATTAGAATCATCAAGGATATAACACCAACATTTCACCTCGAGATATCATTAGAATCATCAAGGATATAACACCAACATTTCACCTCGAGATATCATTAGAATCATCAAGGATATAACACCAACATTTCACCTCGAGATATCATTAGAATCATCAAGGATATAACACCAACATTTCACCTCGAGATATCATTAGAATCATCAAGGATATAACACCAACATTTCACCTCGAGATATCATTAGAATCATCAAGGATATAACACCAACATTTCACCTCGAGATATCATTAGAATCATCAAGGATATAACACCAACATTTCACCTCGAGATATCATTAGAATCATCAAGGATATAACACCAACATTTCACCTCGAGATATCATTAGAATCATCAAGGATATAACACCACATTTCACCTCGAGATATCATTAGAATCATCAAGGATATAACACCAACATTTCACCTCGAGATATCATTAGAATCATCAAGGATATAACACCAACATTTCACCTCGAGATATCATTAGAATCATCAAGGATATAACACCAACATTTCACCTCGAGATATCATTAGAATCATCAAGGATATAACACCAACATTTCACCTCGAGATATCATTAGAATCATCAAGGATATAACACCAACATTTCACCTCGAGATATCATTAGAATCATCAAGGATATAACACCAACATTTCACCTCGAGATATCATTAGAATCATCAAGGATATAACACCAACATTTCACCTCGAGATATCATTAGAATCATCAAGGATATAACACCAACATTTCACCTCGAGATATCATTAGAATCATCAAGGATATAACACCAACATTTCACCTCGAGATATCATTAGAATCATCAAGGATATAACACCAACATTTCACCTCGAGATATCATTAGAATCATCAAGGATATAACACCAACATTTCACCTCGAGATATCATTAGAATCATCAAGGATATAACACCAACATTTCACCTCGAGATATCATTAGAATCATCAAGGATATAACACCAACATTTCACCTCGAGATATCATTAGAATCATCAAGGATATAACACCAACATTTCACCTCGAGATATCATTAGAATCATCAAGGATATAACACCAACATTTCACCTCGAGATATCATTAGAATCATCAAGGATATAACACCAACATTTCACCTCGAGATATCATTAGAATCATCAAGGATATAACACCAACATTTCACCTCGAGATATCATTAGAATCATCAAGGATATAACACCAACATTTCACCTCGAGATATCATTAGAATCATCAAGGATATAACACCAACATTTCACCTCGAGATATCATTAGAATCATCAAGGATATAACACCAACATTTCACCTCGAGATATCATTAGAATCATCAAGGATATAACACCAACATTTCACCTCGAGATATCATTAGAATCATCAAGGATATAACACCAACATTTCACCTCGAGATATCATTAGAATCATCAAGGATATAACACCAACATTTCACCTCGAGATATCATTAGAATCATCAAGGATATAACACCAACATTTCACCTCGAGATATCATTAGAATCATCAAGGATATAACACCAACATTTCACCTCGAGATATCATTAGAATCATCAAGGATATAACACCAACATTTCACCTCGAGATATCATTAGAATCATCAAGGATATAACACCAACATTTCACCTCGAGATATCATTAGAATCATCAAGGATATAACACCAACATTTCACCTCGAGATATCATTAGAATCATCAAGGATATAACACCAACATTTCACCTCGAGATATCATTAGAATCATCAAGGATATAACACCAACATTTCACCTCGAGATATCATTAGAATCATCAAGGATATAACACCAACATTTCACCTCGAGATATCATTAGAATCATCAAGGATATAACACCAACATTTCACCTCGAGATATCATTAGAATCATCAAGGATATAACACCAACATTTCACCTCGAGATATCATTAGAATCATCAAGGATATAACACCAACATTTCACCTCGAGATATCATTAGAATCATCAAGGATATAACACCAACATTTCACCTCGAGATATCATTAGAATCATCAAGGATATAACACCAACATTTCACCTCGAGACAAACACACACACACTCGCACGCATGCACACACACACGCACGCCTACGTACTCACACCCACACATACACACACACAAAAACACACGCACTTTGAAATAAAGATTCAATGGCATTCACTTTTATCTTGGAAACAAATTATAAAACATGTATCGGCCTTTAAAAAGACATAACTTCCATTATTAAAATAATAAATCTATAAGGAAAATGTTCAGCGGCATAAAAAATTAATAGGTATTTTTTTTTAATATACAAACGAATAAAACACTATATAATATCTTCATTTTTAAAACAAAAAATGGAGATGTGTGTTTGATTATGTTTGATTATTCGCCAATGGCGTTGAAGATGAAAGCCAAAGTGGGTTGGGGTGATTCAGAGAGCTCATTTAGGTAATGGGGAAGAGCAGTTGATGTCGTTGTTTGATGCCAGCATCGTCTGCAGTATTGATGTCACGCTGAACAACAAGGAAGTTTTCATGGTTTTGTGGGCACAGGGATTATCAATGACATCACAGAAGTTTCAAGATTAGCAGGGTATCTTATAGATTGGACATCTTGAGGGGATCTTATAAGTTCGAGATATAATGGCGATCTTAGGGACTGTGAATTTAGAGGGGATCCTAGAGGCTGGTCATTCAAAGGGGAACCTAAAGGCTTGGCATTTAAAGTGATATTAGAGGCTGGAAATTTTAGAGGGGATCCTAGGGGCTGTGTATTTAGAATGGATCCTAGATTTTGGACATTTAGAGGGAATCTAAAATTCTGGGGAATCCTTGAGGTTGGGACCTTAAAGGCTGGAAAATTCAAGGGGATCCTAGAGGTAGGGCATAGAAGGGATTAAAGAGGTTTGTCATAATTTAGAAAAGGGATTTTATAGTTTTTATATTTAAATTAGATCTTAGATTTTGAACATCTAGAGGGGATGTTAGAGGTTGGAAATTTAGAAGTGTTCATAAAGGCTGGGGGTTTTGAGGGGATCCTAAATGTTGACCATTAGGATGGGATCTTGGATGGAGTATATTTTAAAGGGATTAAGCTGGGCCTAATGATGTGATATTGCGATATTGAAAAAAACAACATATAAGCTTATTACTAGAGGGCTGGCTCGAGATGGCAGATTATGGGAGAGGCAGGGTCTGGAACAGTTTTTAAAAAAAGACTAAAACAAGAGAAAAACACATAACAAGTTTTATTAACAATTCCGACATAAAATATCCAGAGAAACCAGTCGCTCAGCGACAGGTGGGATTGACGCGCACTTATACAGAGACACATACACACAGAGACACATACACACAGAGACACACACACAAACAAAAACACGCATACACACGCAGTGTTTTATTTCAAGTTTAAACTCACCGCCTCTGGTGTAACTGGCAGCGTGAAGTGGGGGGGGGGTGAATTGGTTGGAGTAAGTGGGGGGGGGTAATCAAGACCGTGCCAATACCAGACTAAACACCCATCTCATAATTGTCGTGTTGTGGACCATTTCCCATCACCGCCTCCAGTAGTTTGTGATCGGGGCATTTCTTATTTTAGTATTATGTTATTGAGGGGGAGTCGTCCAGATCCTCACCGTGTGTGTGTGTGTGTGTGTAATTTGCTGGTCTCCGGGGTCAAATAAGTAAATAGAGAAACTAATGGACTCCTCCAATACTGACGTTTGTGTTGGCTCGTGCTACAAAGTCGGTGAATGGATGGGAAAACATATCTTACATCGTGCGCCGTTTCTAATTTACAGCTCACTGAACTGTAGAACAAAAATAAATAAAGGTAGAAAAAATGATTTTTAAAAACCACGTTTTTACAAGCGGACTAAAAAGAAGAAAATAATTTAAAACTTGTAAGTTCAGTACTTACATTTAATATGACTAAAAACGTGGGGCGGGCGCTTATGAGGTTTAACATATGCAACTCACTCATACTCTCACTTATAGATCTCTCTTTTGCCTTCTAAATTAGAAATCTTTAATTTTTATACCAAACACCCGCCCCACGTTTTTAGTCATATTAAATCTTAGTACTTGAACTTACAAGTTTTAAATTATTTTCTTCTTTTTAGTCCGCTTGTAAAAACGTGTTTTTTAATAATCATTTTTTTACCTTTATTTATTTTATTCTTTGTAATCCACTAATAAAAACTTTGTTTTTAACAATATTTTTTTACCTCTATTTATTTTACCAAACACCTCACAAGCGCCCGCCCAACGTTTTAAAAACATTGTGATGTCGTCACGGGGGGAACTCACGGATGTCAACAAAAGCCAGACTTATATAGACTATAGATAAACTAAAAAGTTCAATAATTTAAAAACGGTACATTCGATCGATCTGACATTTTGATAAAATGCATTGTCATCCAAGATCTATCTGTGGTAAAATTTTCAGATCACCAGGACCATCAGAAACGGTTCAATTTTACGTTGGCAGATTTGAAAAAATCTTGGACAAACCAACAAACAATGCCACAACAACGAAAGCGAGTTAATAAAAACGTGGTAATAAAAACAGTGTACTGAAGATACAATGTTTTAAGCTTCATACTGTTATGGCTTAATATGTACGGTTACATCGTAATAAATTCAAAGTAATAGAAATCAAAATAAAAAATTATATTCATTATACTAAACTGAAATGCGTTTTAGTACTTACCACTGTACCCCAAGTTAATAATTCATACACGCCACTGGCCACTACACTGTAACATTGTAATTTCCCACCAACTAAAATGTCATACACCCCGCTCCGCTACAATGTAATATTTTTGTATTTCCCCACTATTTAATAGGTCATACACTCGACTGCATTACGACATCTTTGCGGAGTCTCAAGATCAGTGTAGCATCTTAGATAGCCGCCGATTTGATTTGCCTTACAGTCAGGGGTGGATTAAGGGGGGGGGCGGCGGCTGATGGGGCTAAAGCCAGGGGCCCCCAATGATTTAAAGCTAAAATTAAGGGCCCCCAAACCAATTATATTGTATAATAAAGTGGCTGGACCGGGCCCCATGAGGAATTGCAGCCAGGGGCCCCGTGCAATCTTAATCCTAGCTCTCTTGCTTACAGTCCACTACGCTGTGATATCGTAGCAGTTGCCCGCAAAACATTACACACAACAGAAGAAAAATGAAATAAAAATAACCTCTTACAACTTTGATCAATAAACGATGCGCAGCCGATGACTGAATCTAACGTCTCTAAAGACTTTGTTTAAAATCCCGCGAAATCGTGAATACGCGAAAAATGAACCGCGAAGTAGCGAGGGGTCACTGTATAATGTTTCTGACATAGACTTGAATTCTCTTAATAAATTATCGGAGCCTGCATTTAAATATTATTCTTATTTGTACTTAATTGATCCACTGTGCTCCCCTTCCCAATGGCTGGAAAGCGACCCGTTCATTACGTCATTAAGATGTTAGCAATACACTGTAGAGTATCTTATGGTAATGATGCCGTCACCGTGCGAGTTAATCTCATTGCTTTTACACCATCAGGACCGAAACGCCCAAGAGAAATAACACAGGAGCATCTTAGAAATTATGCATGTGAGAAAGGCAGAGTTAATACACCTGAGTGTGCGTCTGCTCATTGGATGCTCATGTTGGTGGGTCAGAGCAGAGCCTCGCCGGGAAAACATGTCGGTAGTTTTTTCCCGGTTGTTTTTTTGTAAAGTGGATGTTGGAGAGAAATCGCAAAATGGAGTATGTTTATGGTGATAATCTTCAGGAAACTGAAATGACGCCAAGATATCTCTTCAACTAGAGTGTGTTTTTTTTTATGAAACAGTGTTGAAAAGATAAAAATTTTCTGTAAAAACTCTTTTACAAATTTTTTTTTCGTTGTGCTCGCAGATTTGTCCAAGTACAGTTCACCCACCAAGAACAGCGGTGGACCACAACTGGACGCGGTCAACTCAGTCTTCGTCTGGCAGGAGAACATCGTCACCGCGGCCCCGGAGAGCATGGCTGTGCTTCCCTGCTCGGTCCAGCACCTGGGAGAGCGACAGGTAAGGGAACGTGCCTTAACTAGAGGTCTTTGTAAATGTGGGCGGTTTTAAGTTGATTAGTTGGGCGGGTGTGGTTCGGCTTGTCCAAGCCCAAGACATTTGCAGCTTTTTTTTGCTGAAATTTTCCACAGATTTTTAAAAGGAAATTTTTTTGCATGGCTTTATGTTTGTGCGCATTTATTGTAATTGTGCGTGTGTGTTTGAGTACAAATGTGTAGACGTGAACTACATTTATTGCATATGCGTACATTCATGAGGTATGCGTGCATCAATATGTTTGGGCACATGTGAATGTACATTAGTTTTTAATGTACATTTTTATTTTTCATGTGTGCGTATTGTATCTATCATAATTTATTGTGGATGTGAAAATTAGCGTCGGCTTATCATTGGCTATGTGCACAGTTGATAATGTTAATACGTGAGCAGATAAGCATGTATGTAAGTTTGTGTGTGTATGTGGCTTCTTGAGGATTCCAGTGGCGTCTTACCACAAGCCAATCGCTGTATTTCACAGAGCTATTTATCAACCTACCTCTCATCTCTTATCGCCAGACAAGACGCCAGTATTCACACAAACCCTTTCTTTGTCCCCCGACTTTTCTTAACTTCTGTATTAAAAAAGAAGAAAAATAATCGTAATAATGAGGATCAGAAAATTTTCTCAGTGACCACGCTTGTCAATGACTTTCATTGAGGGTTACATCCCTTGACCCTTCCAGACGCGGATTGCTTCCCACTTCCTGTATGTGCTGAAGAAGAAGGAAGGGGGGAAAAACAGCCCAGAAATTCTTGCGCTGGTGGCCGGGGACTCACAATGCAGTGATCGTGAATAGCCACTAGAGGGGGTTGGGTGGGTGGGGGCACGTGGGTCGAGAGCCTGGGAGAAAAGGGAAGTTAAATATTTAATGACCAGAAAGAGGACTTCGCAAGGACTGGTTAATTCAACCAAGTCTACCACTCGACCCCCTGTTACACAAGCACGCACAGAGGGAGAGAGAGGGGGGAGAGAAGGGAGAGAGTCTATGTATGTGTAAGAGAAAGAAAAAGTGTGACTGTGACAGAGAGAGAGAGAGAGAGAGGGAGAGAGAGAGAGAGAGAGAGAGAGAGAGAGAGAGAGAGAGAGCGTGAGTGGAATAGAGAGAGGTGAAAAAGAGAGGGAACTTAATTGTGAATGAGAAGAAGAAAGAAAGAAGAAGAATTCAGTGTGAAAAATTGAGATTAAAAAATAGTGTGAGAGTAAAAGAGATAAAGAGACAGAGAGAGAGGGGGGGAGAGACAGTGTGAAAGCGAGAATAAGACAAACGGCGTGATTGTAAAAGAGAGATAGAAAGTGGGACTACTTTCATTTTCCCCCGACAGCTGTTTCAGTTGTAAAATAAGGGAAATGGCCTTCAAGGTCCTTGCGGTACAACTGTAAATAACATGGCCGCCTTGAGTAGTCTGCTGCTCAAAATCGATACCAGAACTGAATGGTAAATACTGATTATTGAAGCAAGAGGAGGTGGTGTAGGGGTGGGGGCCAGGAAATAGTCTTCCTGAATAAAATTATAGAATATAACTTTTTATTGAGTTCATTAAAAAAAATTTAATTATATATGTTTAGTTTTTAACCTGATGGAAGCCACATTTATAGGATAGAAAAAAAAGTGTGGGGGGTGGGAGGATAACTTAATTAAATATATAAAATGAAACCATTCACACAGACATAATACATGTGTGTATAGTGGGAACAGCACTCTTAGAGGAATATTCAAATCTGTCGTTTAAATGCAGCGTTGAACGATTTAGCACTATTACTTGTATCACTAATTTCATTCAGTGTTTTCGGTCGTGTTCATTGGCATGATAAATAGCAATGTCACTAACTTGGAACAAATCACACATTTTCATATTTTTTTTTGTTGTAAATATATGTGTGTATACTGTATACAGTCTCACCGACATATATATTTGGGTCCCAAACATCATCATTGAAAAATCAAGCAGCGAAGGGACCCTTCTAACGTTAGGGCCCCAAACCTGAGTCCTATTCGTCCCTCTCCGCTCTGATAAAATGCCTAAGCAGCAAGATTTATCCAAAGCGAACCAAATACCCTATTGTGCCGTATATTAAATCAGTTTTCCTGATACTGATATTTATTGAACAGATTATTTCTTTGACTTGCAAACTAAATGAATGATTGGTTGTTTTTTCCCAAATGACTTATATACCCCACTTTCTAAAATGTCTAATGAGATTTCATGCCAAATCCTTGAAATTTTAAGACTTTACGAATATTTCTCAGCTGGTCACCATTGAAATTACACCTTTTTAAAAATTATTTTATTGTTGTTGATTTTTCTACAACAAAAAAAAACAACATATATTATGGGTTTTTTTGTTGTGTGTGTGTGCGTCCCATAACCTCGTGGCCGTAGGGGGTTCTAATGTTTTCGTTAGACTTGGCGGCGCCCATCTCCTCTCGCCAGATCTCACGCTACCTCAGCTTGTGATGCGAGCGCACTACTGACTTCGCTATCTATCCGCTATACTATGTTAATGAGACTTAAAAGGAGTGGAGTAAAATGAAGAAGAAGTAATCTAAAGAGTAAACGACTTACTTGATTTTTTATTTTTTTGTTGGGTAAAAAAATTAACACGGACAATAAATAAAAATTGTGAATTTAAAACTAACAATCGAGGAATTTTATTTTAAAATCTCTAATCTCATAACGTAATCCTTCTGCAACTTTTAAATGTTATTTTACTTGTCAAAGCTTAGCTCCATTGTGAAAACTTCCGTATAGCCCTATGGATAGACAGTTTTTGTAATGATGGGAACCTTTTTGTTAATTCATGGAAAGGAAAATTGTTTCTCTTTCTCCCGTTATCTTTTTTTTTCGCTCTCTTTTTCTCATCTACGTATCATATCGCCTCTCTCTCTCTCTCTCTCTCTCTCTCTCTCTCTCTCTCTCTCTCTCTCTCTCTCTCTATCTCTCTCTCTCTCTCTCTCTCTCTCTCTCTCTCTCTCCTTCCCTCTCCCTCCATCTCTCTCTGTGTGTGTGTGTGTGTGTGTGTGTGTGTGTGTGTGTCAGCGTGTGTGTTCGTGTTAGTATGCGTGTGCCGGCATGTATGTTTGTGCGAGTGCGTGTGGGGGTGTATGTGTATTCAGGTGTGAGTGTAGTTTTCCTTAGTGTATATGTGAGTGCACGTATATATGTCTTCGGCGGGATCTCATTTAGTGGACGGGAGTCCTTTCTAGAGACGTAGCTTTATTTTATCAGGTAAATTTATCTTGCAACACTGCCGGAATATCAACAGAATTTATACCCTGACAAAGCGATGAATAAAAGATTTTCCACGGGAGCCCATAAAACTCCGCAGGCAAAGATCGCCGCGAAACCTTGTTCCGATGCTTTATTGAATTGTTGTATACATTTGTATCGTCCGGGCTTGTGCGATCAATACCGATGATATTTTCCTCCCACAAAACCTTATGACCGCAATCTTGTATCTAAGATCTCAACCCAAGGGGAACATGTAACGTTGAGCGCATCAATTCCTAATATTCCATCAAAGATTCCATGATTAGGTCTTGCTGATTCGAAGACGTTTCTAATGAATAAAGACCTAACAAAGGAAGATAAGCCAACGCCAAAGGTTGCTGTTGGCGGATGCACATTTTTCGGGCAAAACTTCCGCCGCGGCAGCGCTTATCTACACCAGCTATAATATAATTGTTAACTACAAACAGGAAGGGAAGAAAACACGGTGGCAGATCTATTGAGAAGAACCTGAAAGTTAGCTCTACCCGTGTGTTTTTTTTAAAAACGTGGTTAGTTGAAGATAAAGGCAGAGAAGCGAGAAAACCGTATGATACCTCAGTGGGACACAATGCAAGACCCAGTGCGATAGCAGCTGATGCTAAAGCTATCCCCGGAAATAAAACGGCAAAAATCAAAAATCTTGACACGGACCATCTTGTAGTATAGTTGAAGGGGGGGACAGGATTTGATACACACACACACACACACATATTTACGCCTAAAAATTCAGTAGAGAGAGATGGTTTTTACGGGGAGGAGCGCATACAAAAGGGGTTTTGGTGTGGGGGGAGGGGGGGAAACACATATATCACATATTGGGGGTGGTTAATGGTTTCGGAGGAGATTGGGGTGGGAGGTGGGGGGTGGGTAGAGTTATGAGGAAGGTTATGTTGTGAGTGTGAGTGATGGGGGGAGGGTAGGAGTGTTTGGTGGGAGTGTGTGTTAGGGGGGTAGGGTGTGTGTTAGTGGGGGTGTAATGGTGTTAAGGAGAGATGAATGATGGAGTCGAGTGATTTGGTGGAGGGTTTGGTGATGTGTGTGGTTATATATCAAGAAATTGAGATAGATGTGTTGGTGTGTTGTATTGAAGTGGGTGGGGGTGTGTGGTTGGGGGGGGTGGGGAGAGAGAGTTGGGTGGTGAGTGGGTCTAATTGTGTGTAGTGTGTTTGGGGGTGTTGTTTGGGGTGGGGTGGGGTGTGTGTGTTGTGGGTTTGGTGGGTGTGTTTTTGTGGTGTTTGTATTGGTTGGTGGGTTGTTGTTGGGGGGGTTGTTGTTTTGGTGGTTGTTGTTTTGTGGTTGTTGAGGGGGGGGGGGGGTTGTGGGGGGTGTGGTTTTGGGTGGTTGTGGGGGTGTTGTGGGTGGTGAGGTGGGGGGGTTGTGTGGGGGGGGGTGGGGGGTGGGGTTGTGTGGTGTAGGTTGGGTGTTTGGGTGTGTTGTTGTAAGTGGTGTGTTGGGTTTGGTGTGTTGTGGTGGTGTGTGTGTGGGTGGGTGGGTTGTGGAGTGTTTTGGTGTGGTTGTGGGGGGTGTTTGTGTGTGGTGGTGTGTTGTTGTGGATGTAGTTTTGTGGAGTCACTGTTTGTGTAGTGTTGTTTGGTTAGATTGTGGTGAGTGTTTGGTAGTGGGTGGGGGTTGGGGGTTGTGTGTTTGTTTTGTGTTGATAGGGTTGAGTATTGTGGTTTGGGTGTGGGGATGAGTTGTTGGTTATATGGTGTAATTTTGATGATGAGAGAGTGAGAGGTTGTAAGTGTTTATGGGGTGTTTTGTGGGGTGGTGTGTGAGAGATTTGTTTGGTGTGTGGGGTGTGGTGGGTGTGTTGAGTGTCATTTCAGGCACCCCAGTGTGGCATATAGAAAAGAAGGCTACATTTTTTGAGCCAATGTGTATGTATTTCTGGCTGATAGGAGGCTGTGTCATATAAGAAAAGTTTTTTATGCCCAAGATTAATGATGTGTGTGAGTGTAAGGAAATGTGAGAATATCAGAAAAGAAAGATGTGTATGTCTTAAACAAAAGATGTGTATGTCCTAATGGAGAGATTTCTATGTCTGACATGAACAATTGTATACCTGAAACAAAAATGTATGTAACATGAAAAGAAAGGTGTGCATTTCTGCGTGTTAAAAAGAAAATGTGTATATGTTTTGATCCAGCAGCCAACATACGGGTCTTGTATTCACCGTTTTGGCAAATGTTCGCGTGAAAGGAAAGACGCGCTTGTCTAATATATAGAAGGACTTAATAATTAAGTTACGCCTCTACAAAAAGTAAAGCCGCACTATGATAAATCACGCATGTTAAAATCGTATGTTAAAAAAAATACGTTTCGAATCTGGAAGTTAACAAGCAACAAGCGAACTTCTGGCGCTATGGCATTCAACAAATTAGACATTTTCTATTCGTTGCATTCAATGGCAGGAAATGATCATTTATTTTTATAAAACTGCTCCTTTTTCTGGTAGCTCAGGTAGAGTTTCACACGATTTCGTTTTAAATAAACATCTCTTTTAATCTTGTAAGCCGTTTCATGCCTGAGGAACTTCTTTATCTATTTTTTTTTAATTAAAATTTTTTAATTATTATTATACATTCGGACCTCTCTAAGTCACACTTCCCTAAGTAAAAAACCTCAATATGTCGAATTAATTGTTAGGTCCCTGCCAAATGCAACGCCTATTACACCATTTTCCCTAACTCGAAAACTCCGTAAGTCGAATCTTTTTCCCGGCCCCTTAGAGAGGTCCCACTGTTTATATATATATATATATATATTTAATTTAGTTTTTTTGTTTTTAAGAAATCAAACGAAAAAAACAAATAATTTTTTTTTAAATACTCGAACATAAAATTGGTCAAGGTTGCAATTTGAAGCACCAAGCAAAGCGAGACATACAAATAAAGATTCAGCCCTTTTCGTCGTCATTATTGTATAAACAATAAAGATAATATTCATAATTTATAACAAAACTTTTTTCCGGTGATAGAGCCCACCTGTATCAGGTCGGTGGCGCTCTTTTTTGCCAGAGGACAAACGCCTCAGACAATGAAAGAGTTCTTTCTAAACCTGTATGGACTGCTTCAGCGGCGGCACTTTTTCATTTAATTGGCCCTCAGTGACGTTCATCCAATTAAAAGAATGTGTCGTCAAGTCTCCAGTAAACACGACTTTGGAATTAGACGCAGGGAAGCAGGCCATTCAAAGATCATTGCGAATTGTATTGAGAATGAGAAAGTCGGACAAACTTCAACCGGCACGTAAGGATTTACACTGTGTTCCTGTGGCTGAAAGAATTGAAAATAAGATTCTTTCACTATCGTATGGCTGTATGGCTGTATGGACGGATCAGCGCCGCAGTGTTTTATGGAATCAAAGTCGGTACTATTAAAGAGGACGTCCATTGGCGTGTGCTCCTTTGAATCGGTGGCACCAAAATTGTGTATCAGTAACAGTCTTCCCTATTTATTTTCATAACGCATGTAAAAACAAAGAAATATTTAAGGACTTCCTTTATTTTCAGTTTTCGAACATCAGAAGGCATGCTTGTCTAGCATGGATAGTGTTAGCATCAGAAGGCATGCTTGTCTAGCGTGGATAGTGTTAGCATCAGAAGGCATGCTTGTCTAGCGTGGATAGTGTTAGCATCAGAAGGCATGCTTGTCTAGCGTGGATAGTGTTAGCATCAGAAGGCATGCTTGTCTAGCATGGGTAGTGTTAGCATCAGAAGGCATGCTTGTCTAGCGTGGATAGTGTTAGCATCAGAAGGCATGCTTGTCTAGCGTGGATAGTGTTAGCATCAGAAGGCATGCTTGTCTAGCGTGGATAGTGTTAGCATCAGAAGGCATGCTTGTCTAGCGTGGATAGTGTTAGCATCAGAAGGCATGCTTGTCTAGCATGGGTAGTGTTAGCATCAGAAGGCATGCTTGTCTAGCGTGGATAGTGTTAGCATCAGAAGGCATGCTTGTCTAGCGTGGATAGTGTTAGCATCAGAAGGCATGCTTGTCTAGCGTGGATAGTGTTAGCATCAGAAGGCATGCTTGTCTAGCGTGGATAGTGTTAGCATCAGAAGGCATGCTTGTCTAGCGTGGATAGTGTTAGCATCAGAAGGCATGCTTGTCTAGCGTGGATAGTGTTAGCATCAGAAGGCATGCTTGTCTAGCGTGGATAGTGTTAGCATCAGAAGGCATGCTTGTCTAGCGTGGATAGTGTTAGCATCAGAAGGCATGCTTGTCTAGCGTGGATAGTGTTAGCATCAGAAGGCATGCTTGTCTAGCGTGGATAGTGTTAACATCAGAAGGCATGCTTGTCTAGCGTGGATAGTGTTAGCATCAGAAGGCATGCTTGTCTAGCGTGGATAGTGTTAGCATCAGAAGGCATGCTTGTCTAGCGTGGATAGTGTTAGCGCTGGAAAAGAAATAATTAATTCATTCATATAAGATTATTAATATATATAATTTTAACTTAACATTGTGCACGATTTTCAGATGCGCGTCATTTCTTCAGTGCGTCAATGATCCCCCCCCCCAAACCGCCAGTTCGAGGTTTATTTCGTCACGATGGCCTGTCCATTACGTCCGAGATTTCCCCGTGATTGTCTGAAGTAATTAGGGCCAAGTCCTCCCCGCTGGACAGGGCCCGAGCCGTCTGGCCGGTTAAATGAGATTAAGCCCCCCCCCGGCCGCTTCTCTATCTCACGGACATCCGGTCCGAGGATTTGAGGAAACCACTGGCCTAACATCTGATTCACACTTTGGGGGGTCAGGTTAGTTGGTTTGTAGGTTTGGTGAATGTGTTTGTTGGTCTCGGTTCTCAAATCAGGGATAGTGTTACAACAATTAAGCCACCATAGTATGACTCTATGCTCTGCCGGTAGTTAAATGGCACGAAATATAAAATGTAACAGATCTCATCATGTGCGATCATTCTTGAGGTTTCCGCCTGCGTCGACAAATCTTCGAGTTAATGAGATCTAAAATACATTAGTCTAATGGAATTTGTCAAAAACCTAACAATTAGTTCGAATTAGGGAGGTTTACAACTTAGGGAAGTTCGACCTAGCGAGGTCCGACTGTATATTGTAGAAGATCTGCCTTAAGTGTCTTTCATCTACTTCTTCTAGTCTCGTTCAAAGCAATAAGTCCAACACGCCACTAACCAAGTCAGTTCTTTTATTTGCGTACATCACTTCTCATCTGGCCGTCACTACGTTCTTAGTCCTCAGTTTCTCTATCCGTACTGCGTCCTCGTGGCACCCCGACTCCAACTAACACGGCACACTAGCTCCCTGGCCTCCTATCTCGCCACCCTGGTTTCGTACTAGTGGCTCCCTGGTCTCGACTCCCGGTCTAACATTTCCCTGCCCTTATATTGTCCACTTGCTTACCCTGCATTTAACCCTAACATTCTTGGCTGGCCCCATACGCGTCTCCAACGAGTTTCTGATTGGTTAAAAGTTACTTAGTTTATGCTAATCTACAAACTTTCCCACTAAGTTATTTAGGTCGCTGAAATACAATATTGTTTCTACCCCGACTTAGACCATGGGTCACTCATAGGGCAACTCCCCCACCCCTTGTGAATTTCCGCCATCCTGTACATCTCAGTGACACTTTGGGTTATTCCACTGTCTTGCCCCCAAAGTTGAAATACAATCCCTGTGAGATAGCAGTAGACCTGTCCCCTGGGTAACCTGTCCCAATCACCCGTACGCGGTTCTCTACAATATTATATATAGGTGCATTTACAAGATAAAAGAAAATGGCAGCAGCACACCCAGTAACAGAAAAGCAAAAAAAAGAAGTCCTTAGCAGAAAAGTTGCTAGCCTAATAAGGGATCTCTCGGACTTTGAATGGACACAAAGATGAATGTTTATACCGTTATGACCTGAATTAACTTAATAAAAAAATATATCAATTGTTAAAATACTTATTTCATTTATTTGCTTCCAGTCTGTATTGCTATTTAGGATCTAACGTTAAAACAAGGGCTGAATTACTAGGGGTGGGGTGTAGGGGTGCCCTAAAATGCGGGGTGAGCTGGTAGTTATCGTTTTTTTTTAAAATAAAAATAACGTTAACTTGACGTTAACGGTATCCTAAGAGTTTACCACATTCCGTTGTAAAATAACGGTTAGTCATTAACGGTAAGTTATCGCTGCGGTAAGTTATCGTTAATGCCCCCACTTTACGTTATCTTAATGGCAGCTGGTACAAGACAATCTACTGTTGTTTTACGGTAAGATTTTTTAAAGTGTTATTATATGAAAATGAATGCTATTAAAATACGTTCATAGTTATTTGACCCAGTCCGTTGACCCGGACACCTCTTTTTCAAGTCCGTGCGACATTCGCTTTGCTCCTTCTGTTTTCACTTGAAGGATTGTTTCCCCTTGGTCTTCATCCTCCCTCAGTCGTCTCCCCCTCCCCCCTCCTATTAAAAGTGATTTCGCGTGCCTTATCGGCCCCTGAGTGACGTATATGGCACACTAAGCCGCCGCCAACCTAGCGACGGTCAGCGTTTTTCCCGGGGATCTCGATGTCACTGGAAGAAGTCAATTTGTGCCAGCCTCGGTCTGGAAGGCGAGAAATTATGGAGAATATTCACGAGATGTGCCACTCGGGTTTTTACACGTCTGGGCACCGAGGGCTGATCGAAGGGGCGTGCGATACCGATATCGCGTTCAACAATTTAACGCTTGAGTATTTGATGAGTACTATGGCTAGGGTCTTTAAGAATATCGATGAGGGAGGTCATCTAAAGTCCCGGATTCTCGAAGTTTGCTGACTGATTACATCTTGCGAATAACTTAGAAAATTTAATTACTGGAGTTTTCTTTCAGATGTCTAGACCAGCAGCAAAAAGGAGAGGTTTTGCCTACAGGGTAGCCCGTAAGATCCAAAATAATAAAAAAAATCAACTGAAAACGGAGTGGACCACAATCACTCATCAAACCTGGGGTGGGCCGCAACACTCCTTTACTACCAAGAGGGTCCGCCATCGCAAGCTCCTTCCATTTTGTATTAGTTTACGTGATTTGTGTATTAGTTTACGTGATTTGTGTATTAGTTTACGTGATTTGTGTATTAGTTTACGTGATTTGTGTATTAGTTTACGTGATTTGTGTATTAGTTTACGTGATTTGTGTATTAGTTTACGTGATTTGTGTATTAGTTTACGTGATTTGTGTATTAGTTTACGTGATTTGTGTATTAGTTTACGTGATTTGTGTATTGGTTTACGTGATTTGTGTATTAGTTTACGTGATTTGTGTATTGGTTTACGTGATTTGTGTATTAGTTTACGTGATTTGTGTATTAGTTTACGTGATTTGTGTATTAGTTTACGTGATTTGTGTATTAGTTTACGTGATTTGTGTATTAGTTTACGTGATTTGTGTATTAGTTTACGTGATTTGTGTATTAGTTTACGTGATTTGTGTATTAGTTTACGTGATTTGTGTATTAGTTTACGTGATTTGTGTATTAGTTTACGTGATTTGTGTATTAGTTTACGTGATTTGTGTATTAGTTTACGTGATTTGTGTATTAGTTTACGTGATTTGTGTATTAGTTTACGTGATTTGTGTATTAGTTTACGTGATTTGTGTATTAGTTTACGTGATTTGTGTATTAGTTTACGTGATTTGTGTATTAGTTTACGTGATTTGTGTATTAGTTTACGTGATTTGTGTATTAGTTTACGTGATTTGTGTATTAGTTTACGTGATTTGTGTATTAGTTTACGTGATTTGTGTATTAGTTTACGTGATTTGTGTATTAGTTTACGTGATTTGTGTATTAGTTTACGTGATTTGTGTATTAGTTTACGTGATTTGTGTATTAGTTTACGTGATTTGTGTATTAGTTTACGTGATTTGTGTATTAGTTTACGTGATTTGTGTATTAGTTTACGTGATTTGTGTATTAGTTTACGTGATTTGTGTATTAGTTTACGTGATTTGTGTATTAGTTTTACGTGATTTGTGTATTAGTTTACGTGATTTGTGTATTAGTTTACGTGATTTGTGTATTAGTTTACGTGATTTGTGTATTAGTTTACGTGATTTGTGTATTAGTTTACGTGATTTGTGTATTAGTTTACGTGATGTGTGTATTAGTTTACGTGATGTGTGTATTAGTTTACGTGATTTGTGTATTAGTTTACGTGATTTGTGTATTAGTTTACGTGATTTGTGTATTAGTTTACGTGATTTGTGTATTAGTTTACGTGATTTGTGTATTAGTTTACGTGATTTGTGTATTAGTTTACGTGATGTGTGTATTAGTTTACGTGATTTGTGTATTAGTTTACGTGATGTGTGTATTAGTTTACGTGATGTGTGTATTAGTTTACGTGATTTGTGTATTAGTTTACGTGATTTGTGTATTAGTTTATGTGATTTGTGTATTAGTTTACGTGATTTGTGTATTAGTTTACGTGATTTGTGTATTAGTTTACGTGATTTGTGTATTAGTTTACGTGATTTGTGTATTAGTTTACGTGATGTGTGTATTAGTTTACGTGATTTGTGTATTAGTTTACTCGATTTGTGTATTAGTTTACGTGATTGTGTTTTAGTTTACGTGATTTGTGTATTAGTTTACGTGATTTGTGTATTAGTTTACGTGATTTGTGTGTGCACACGTGTATGTTTCAGGTACTTGTTATTGTCGTTCATCTCCCTTCAGTACCTTGGTAATGGTGCCCCTCTCACATCTTCTCCTTTAAAGAAGTGCCCCCACATGCTATTCCTAACAGAAGTGCCCATCTCACCTGCGCTTCCTAACAGAAGTGCCCCTCTCACCTGCTATTCCTAACAGAAATGCCTCTCTCACCTGCTATTCCTAACAGAAGTGCCGCTCTCACCTGGTATTTCTAACAGAAGTGCCCCTCTCACCTGCAATTCCTACCAAATGTGCCCATCTCACCTGGTATTCCTAACAGAAGTACCGCTCTCACCTGGTATTCCTAACAGAAATTTACCTCTCACCTAATATTCCTAACAGAAGTGCCCATCTCACCTGCCATTCCTAACAGAAGTGCACCTCTCACATGCTATTCCTAACAGAAGTGCCCCTTTAACGTGTTCTCCCTTACATAAACCCCCCTCTCAATCATCCACTATTCTTTACATCGTTGCCCCTTTTGTTTCTCAGTCACGATGACAGCTTTTTGACGACTCACTGTTGATTAGTCCCCATTGAAACAATGCCATGAGAACCACTGCAATTATAATGTCACAATTTAATCTGTAAATTTGCTTTAATTTTTAAACTTCAACAAACAACGTCCCTAGTTTTGTAAATATAACTTTTTAATTTAATCTTGATGAAATAATACTTGTTTTTTTCCTTTAAATATTAAAAAAAAATTACCTTGAAATTAACACTTTCAAAATGTTGTTTATTTTTCCCCAACGTAAATCAGCTTCTTGATTCTTAACCCTCCTCCACTCGGCACACACCCGAAATATAATTTTCTTTTTGTTTATGTCCACCCCCCTCCCACAGCTAAATATTGAAGCTAAACACATTCCTACAGTTTCACCCGCGAAAATGTGAGATTCGGTTTGAATTAATGGCCCGGGACGTGCTAGTGAGTCGGTCTGGTCGACCTGGTAGTCCCCGACCGACGATCCCGTTCAAGATAACGGTAACGAGCGTTGAACATGGGCGCGTAGTTAGTGGTCATCACCTTCACCGGTCTTATCTCACGGGCCGGTCCCCTCTGTGTCCTGATTTTCTGTTTTTTCGACATCATCGCCCCAGGTCTGCCGGCGATGATAAGGTAGAGAGAGAGAGAGAGAGAGAGAGAGAGAGAGAGAGAGAGAGAGAGAGAGAGAGAGAGAGAGAGAGATGCCCTTGATTGAACGAATGGGGCGTGAAAGCGGGAAGAGACGTACGCGTGTAAATTCCCGATGTACGAGCCGGGGGCGTAGACGCGGTGTTATCGTAAACAGTGTTGACGTGTAGGTTCGAAGGGTCTCAAGTTGTTCTTTTTTTGTGACGGGATTGGGATGAGAGCTGCGAAAGAAGTTACCATCTTAAACCTGTTGTTACGGTGCTAGAATTTGAGGACCTCTGTTAAGGTTGGCCGAGTAATTTTCAAGTAGAATAAAAAAAATATGAATAAAGTATTTTTATTTAAACCAAAAACAAATTAGAGCAACAAACTTTTAGTCAAAGGTATGAAAAAGAATGATTAATAAAACAAGAAAATATGATTACAACATATATAAAGAATTCAGCTATTTTGTTGGTTTTTTTTAAATATGGTAGGTGTGGTTAACAAGCAAATGATAGCGCCAACCAGTATTGGTCAAGTATTTCCACCACTTTCACTGAAAAATTGTAAAGTCCGCTATAAGTGCTAACCATTAATTTAAGGAAAAAAAGTGCCGCCCAGGGCTGACCAACCTAAATTCGCGGGTTGAAAAAACACCATAAATCTTACATGGAACACCAAAAATGCCAGCAACACTCATCAATCATAGACTTTGATTGATATCCAGTAGAGCAGAGTTCCATTCTGAGCAATGGAATCAATAGGCTTATTGTCCTAAAATGTCTCAAATTTATTATTTAAAGAAATTTGTATATTTTATTATTTTAAAAATATATATATTTTAAAAGTACATTCTCAAAAACTTATAAGGGTTGAACAAAACAAAAATCAATATACGTAATTCCCGTTGTCTGTCTGTATGTATGTATGCAATTATAGTTAGGTGGCGCTGCGATCGATTTTAGAAAGCAGAGCACCAAATTACTGCACCAAAAACGAACTCTTTTCGAACGGCCGCATAAAATTGTTCAATGAGGAAATAAATGAATAAAATAAAAAGAAATGAAAGTTCAGTATTACGTTATTTTTTAATCTGATGTGTATTTATTTTGAAAACTTCCGTCATTTTTGACGGGTGATACACTAGTAACATCATAATTTCTAACGTTTTGTAATGTTCAAACATGCTAATTAATGTCCTTATTCCAAGTGCAATTAAAATTAATTTGAAAGTGATTATAAATCTAGTTTTAGCTTTCAGAATCACATATATCTCAAAATAAAATATAATTCAAACCGCCACCAATAGCCTTTAATGTAGTTCTCTGCGCATCAAGTAAATTAATGTCTTTTTGGCATTTTTGTTTAGACTTGGAACAGTCGTGTCAAAAACTTTTGATGCACTGCCCCTCGAGCCCCAAAAGACCCCAGGATCGAGCAATGGAATTTAACTTTGGTTATACCTGCTGTATCAATAACTTTGTTGAAATAATATTGCGGTTGTTATAAATGCATCATTACACTTTTTGAAAATGAACTCCTTCGCGGGTTTGAAGATGAAAGTTTTATGGGTGTTTTTTCCGCTTCTGAAATAATTGTATTCGATTTATTTATGCATTTACTTGACATTTATAACGATCTAAGTAAATATCACGAAATTATTTAATAGAAAATTGGAATGACAAACAGCCCTTTCAACAACGAAGTAAATAACAAACAGCCCTTTCAACAACGAAGTAAATAAACAAACAGCCCTTGCAACAACGAAGTAAATAACAAACAGCCCTTTCAACAACGCAGTAATTAACAAACAGCCCTTTCAACAACGAAGTAAATAACAAACAGCCCTTTCAACAACGAAGTAAATTAAACAAATAGCCCTTTCAGCAACGAAGTAAATAACAAACAGCCCTTTCAACAACGAAGTAAATAAGATTGTCTTAATTGTGTCTTTCTTTTGTCTTTTCGTTTGTACTTTGAGGGGTTAGACGGGTATGTGGGTATGATGAGGTGTTGCAGACCGTCAACATTTAACAGTGATTTATCCGTTTGAGTCCGTGACAACAATATCCGCAAACATGCTCGTCTGCCTGTCACCATCTGTAGTGGCCAGCGTCGTGGGGTTATCCGGTGGATCTCCTCTCTGGAGGTATTCCGACAGTGCCAACAAATTAAGTGCTTCATGAAAGCTTCATTTGTCACGTACACCATGAATTATTACGAAGTCATTTGTTGTGGGTTTTTTTTTGGTGTTTCTTGAATATTTAGAGGCAATCAGTTTGAATTGCTGAAATATGTGTCTGGCTATGTGACACGTTGCGGAGCCGAAGCTGGGTACACATTTTGTACTTGTACACAGTTTCAACTAAACTGTATCCTCTCTTTGTTACCGATTCCCAAAGTGTGTGACGTTAGCATAAGTGAAATTGAAAGGCGAACCCTTTTCGTGTTTCAAGTCATGGGAATATATTTTGAAGGATGAATCACCAGTAATATATATCGCACGTTCAGAGGCGCAACAACGACTTGGCATCGGGGCAGTTGCCAAGGGCACCGAGGGCTAGTCATTTAATAATCAATCATTTATTCTGTATAATTTAGTTTTTCCCTATTTCTCAAGGGCGCCAAAAATGAATTATCCAAGGGCGCGGAAAAAACAAGTTACGCTTGTAGGCACGTTATTCATAAAGGGGATAACTTTTAGTTCAAATCATCAAACTTATGTCGGAAATGTTATTCTTAAAATTGGTAATTTTTTATAAAGATCACAACCAACATTTTAGCGTGTTGTAATTCTTAAGGAGATATTTTTTTAGTACTAATGACCAGGGTTGTTAATATTGCAATATTGTATTGGTATTGGTAGTATTGCCAATACTTTTTTAAGTATTGGGACGATATTGCAATACTTCTTGAAATTTGATATTGGTATTGGTATTGCCAATAATTATTTTTGATATTGGTATTGATTTTTAACCAATACTAAAAGCAATATTCAATAAATTCTCTACAACATTGGTTGTGAATAAAGCTGAATATAATAAATTTTTCTGTGTTGTCGCCATCTTGCGAGTGACATTGCCAAACAATTTTTGAATGAGACTGATCGATGAAATGAATGATAATAGAAATCAAATCATATATGATATCTTTGGCAATGAGCATTGACCAGTGACTTACCAAGGCCAAGGCTCGATTAAGGCTTAGCACTTTAGGCACCGTGCCTAGGGCCTACAAACAAAAATAAGGCCAAACAAAGAAAAAAAAATTTTTTTAAAATTTATATAATATTAAATTTGTTGTAATTATAATTATTTTTAGTAGCGTGAATGCGTCGTTCTATTTCGTTCATAACTTTTCAATGATTGCGAATATTATGGACTGATAGGTAATACTTTCAAGATCTTGATGCCATTTTTTTTCTTTGGTCAATATTTTCTTTCCGATTTCCTTTTACAGAATTTCTTGCTTGAAAGTGAGTCAAGTTAATGTTTTGTTTCATCCAATGCCAATGTAGACAGATTTTAGATATAACTCATGAATTTAAATTTTAAACGTATTTGCGTTTTATTTGTCGAATGACCCAAATATTGGTATTGGTAAGGCAATAATAAATAAATATTGGTATTGGTATTGCAATACTGGTTTTAAAATTGTATTGGTATTGGTATTGCAATACTGGTTTTAAAATTGTATTGGTATTGGTATTGCAATACTGGTTTTAAAATTGTATTGGTATTGGTATTGCAATACTGGTTTTAAAATTGTATTGGTATTGGTATTGCCAATATTTTTTTTTAGTATTGTTAACAACCCTGCTAATGACAATCGATATGTCTGGGAAAATATCCCTTAGGAATATGTTTCTAAGTGTTTAAAGATTGAAATAGCATGAAAAATGCATTGGTTGTCAGAATTTTAAATTAATTTTTTTGGATTGAATAAAGATTTTAAAATTAATTTTTTACGCCACCAACAATAATTTTCAATCGTTCTAACAAAATGTTTAAGAATATTTTTTTTTAAAATGATACGAAGGTAATATATTTTTTGTTTGTTTTTTTTTAAAATAAAAATTAGACAAACACGTTTTAAAAATTAAGCAAATGAAATATATGCACTGACATTTATGAGAATAAAAATGAAACTCTTTACCTGTTAATTTTATCCAGAGGAAAAAAACTGAAAGCAAGCTTTTAAAATCTATTTTTTAAAAGGCTTTTATTTAGAATTCACTACATGAACTAACATGTTACATTTATAAAAATTCATTACATCTAGACAGCTTGTGCAAAACTGGAGACTTGAATCTATAAGTTAATAATTAGAATTTTATTTTATTCATACATTTTGAAAAAGGTTAAAAGCATTTCATGAAATTTGAATAAATTTCAACTCTGAATAGCGCAGTTCATATTTAAAAAAAAACTATAAATATTTAAATAAATGAGAAAATTAAAATTACTTATTCTTAAAAGAATGAATGCTTACTAAATCCCAACAGCTACAACCTCTAGCTCCGCTTTCAATTAATATTCATTTCAAAATAAGGTTTGGTCTCTCCTGCCGACCCCTTCCCTCAACGAAACCCACGCCCTTCACCCACGATATATTTGGCGTGGTGAACTACCCAAGCTGCCTAAACACAAATTATGTAATAACTAAGGTTGGCTGTTCAATAATTAAAACTGAAGAACAAGATGAATATAAAAGAAGCAAGAAATATATTTTTTTTAGCAAAACAAACTAGTTCGGTGGGAAACTGGGTAAATAATAGCAATCTCGCATTCATTTTTAACAGCGTTAAGTTAAAATTAAAACATATTATAGACACACACACACACATAAATAATAAAAATTAAAAAAAGATTGGAACTTGATTATTCAAAAACTGAGTATTTTATGACGTAAGCTCTCTTGGCACTAAGTTAAGGTCTCCAGCCTGAATGTCTTACATTTCATCGATTTGTCTTCATTTGAGCAATTAAGTGCATTGCGTCTTATTCACCAAGAAAACAATTGGGAAGAGGAATAGCACTACAATACACGTTTATCATCATGCACGACTGTTTTCATATGACAACATTTCCAGTGCTCTGACCACTGTACACGTCTGTCTCAAGGGAAATAATCTGACTGAAGACGTTGACACAACTGACACACTTACCTTCTTTTACGTGCTCCCCGTGGACTGTCTGGGTTTCTGCCTTGCTCTCGTTTAGGGACAGTAGAATTTTCCTCTTTTTTTTTAAAGGAGTGCTCTAAAGAATAAAAATAAGTACAACTCTGATGTAGTTCTGTGTTAGGGTGATAAGCGTATGATGAGCAGTTCAGGTAGATGACTGGATTTGACCTTAGGCGACTAAAAACATTCATAGGTGACTAGCAGTGGTAATATCTGACTATCACTGGTGCCAGGTCTCTAGCAGTGTTAGTATAGGTGACAAGAAGGGGTGGTGGGTGACTTGCAGTGGTGATAGGTGACCAGCAATGGTAGTATGTGACGGAAAGGGCGGCAGGTGACTATCAGTGGCAAACATTTTTTTTTAATTTAAAAAAAATCCAATTTTTTCGCTGGGGTTTGAACCCAGGACCTTCCCCGTATAAGGCGGACGTGATAACCAGTACACTACGAATCTCACTTTATTCTGAGAAGGAACAATGCAAGTGAACGCAAGTACCATTGTTGGTCTCGAGACATTGGTCGACCCCAGCGAGGGTCATTCGTCATGCTCGTTTGTACATTCTCGCTTTGGTGAAGGGGGTGGGAGGAGGGTTAGAGAGTCGGTGTGCGTGCGTGGTGTCCCGCATGGCTGGGCGACGTAGAGAATTATATATGCAGAAGATATCCATCTAGACTGAGTTTTTTTTGTGGAAATATAAAACAAACTTGATGTTGATACACGCTAATGATAGTATCAATTCAGAGACTTGCGCATACGAATAGAGTCGTCGCCGAGTTTGGAAATTCCCCAATATATGTTGCTCTTTACTCCTCATATTTATTGTATATTTCACGATGCAAATTTGTTTCTTGTTGTTTTTTTTTGCATAATTTATTTTAAGCGTATAGTTTGTATCAGGTACCTAATTTAGGTCAAATTCATAACTCAAGCCAAGTTCCTTTAACCTTAAAAAATAATAAGTTGTTTTGATGTGCAATATTTAATTATGTCTTTACTTAGCAAATATCAAGTTCCTTTGATCGAAATTATTATTTTTGAAATTGAACCAGAGGCTGTAGAATGATGGGTAAATCCCTCTAGAAATATTCAAACACAGCCAGGAAAGAGGTGATCAGACAGCAGTTAGTCTTATCCTATACTCTAATCTACACGATGCTTCCGGGTCGGAGTAAATCCAATAAACCAGATTCGCCGGCAGCCAAAGAGGAAAGAAAAGGGAGAGAAGATGGAAGGGGGAGGGGCTGGGAGAATAAAAGTCCGAGTGGTCAAGATGCTGTCCAGGGGCATTAAATGGAAGCTGAAAAGAGTTAATGCAATAAGGCAGGTCCATTAACTCACCCTCACGCGGCTTTGGATTAAACACGTTAAATAATCTCTTGACATTCGGCATTGCTTTCTCGCCAGTTTTTTTTTCATCTTGCCATGTTGAGCTTTAATTTCTCAAAAATTTAATATGTTCATGTTTCTGATGATTTGACTTTCTGATGAGTGGTTTTGATGGGGATGTGTACGAACGATCCCGCTTAAATAGAGTTATTGTATTTTCTATGACAGTGGTCCCCGACCTTTTTATCGCCGCGGACCGGTCACCGTTTGAAACATTTTACCGCGGCCCACTGATTTTGATTTTTTTTTGTGGGGGGGGGATTGTTAATATTTTTTTAAATTAATAATTTTATTTAATTTGATTTTTGCAAGCCTTTTTAATAAAATGCAATTATACCATAAAATGAATATAAAGTTATTTAACTTTTTAAATCGCCAGAACGCTAAATTGATGAGAACCCTGAGCGTGTTCCCTTCAACGAGACGCTACCTTCTGGGGGAAATAGAGACAATGACACCCGAAATGTTTTGTTATTTTCTGTATATTTCTTATTCTTTGTGTTGTTTTGGTTGCTGTCACCGCAGAGAACATGTCTTCAAACATATAAGATGTCTGAAATGGTATATGCTTTAAGTGCCATGATGGCAATCTCGGATATTCCGCCATCACTTTAATTCGGAAAAGCGGGAAAGTTGTCTCGATGTATATTTAAGACTGTCGCTTCGCAATGTCAAGCGGTTGATCTTCTTCTTTTATCGACATACTGATTCGCACGTTGTTGAGAAATGGCTCCCGGATCTAGTATTTATTTTTTGTATCTTACATACGTCTCCCACGTATTATTATTTATTTTGAAGTGCATACGTAAACAAAAACGTTTTTCTTCCTTATTTCTTGCATAGCAGAACGAATTTGCCGAGTTACGTCACAACATTTGGGAGCCATGGAATTACCGCGACTTAACCAATTTCGCGAAATAATGAATCGCAACTTAACGGAATCTATATATGCGTTATATAATCAATAATTAATCAAAATTAATCGATTAATTATTTTTTTTTACTTAACGCTATATGCTTAATGATTTTAAGGAATTAACAACTGGCATAAACTAAATCCATAAAATAAATGTACTTATGTATAAGTGCTCCACACTTTTTGTTGTTCGTCCGTCGATTCGACGAAGACCACTCTAGTCATCCGAGGATTGCTGGGACTGGCTTTGTTTGTGCGTGCGCAGATAGCTGCTCCACACTACTAAAGTGTTCGCAAATAGAATAAATAAAGGTAAAAAAATGATTTTTAAAAACCAGGTTTTTTATAAGTGGACTAAAAAGAAGAAAATAATTTTAAACTTATAAGTTCAAGTACTTCTATTTAATATGACTAAAAACGTGGGGCGGGCGCTTATGAGGTTTAACATATGCGGTTCACTCATTCTCTCACTTATAGATCTCTCTTTTGCCTTCTAAATTAGAAATTTTTAATTTTTATACCAAACACCCGCCCCACGTTTTTTAGTCATATTAAATCGAAGTACTTGAACTTATAAGTTTTAAATTATTTTCTTCTTTTTAGTCCACTTATAAAAACGTGGTTTTTAAAAATCATTTTTTTACCTTTATTTATTTTATTCTTTTTAGTCCACTAATAAAAACGTGGTTTTTAAAAATATTTTTTTACCTCAATTTATGTTACCAAACACCTCATCAGCGCCCGCCCAACGTTTAATAACGAAGCGATGAGGTCACGGGGTGAACTCCCCACGTGAAATTAAACTACGGCAGGCGGGTACAGAAGCTTATATAAAGATAAACTAAGAAATGCATTAATTTAATTACGGTAAATTCGATCGATCTGAAATTTTGATATAATGTATTATCATCCAAGATCTATCTGTGGTAACATTTTGAGCTCTCTAGGACAATCAGAATTGGTTTAATTTTACTTTGGCAGATTTGAAAAATTGAGTTTCGGACAGGAACGAAAGTGATTTAATAAAACGTGGTTAAAAATAGAAGGAATGAGAAATTTGAGAAAAAAGGAATTGCCTATTTAAAAAGAGCGATAAAACGTTCTTGTAAAAAACTGTAAACAAAACGAAGTGGCAAAAAGTTCTTTTTACAAATTTTGACATTATTATTGCCAACTATACGCCCCGCGGCGTAGCATACGCCGCAGACTTGCTCATGGAGAGTGCAAAGAAAGTGGAGAAAGAACGGACACAAACTACAGCACGAAGAAATCAAAACAACGCGAGTGAACGTCGGTTCCGGGGTCGCTGCCAACTCATTGCTGGTTTCGAGAAATTTGCAGGCGAAATTCGGTACACCCCTAACTTCTATGCAGTCAGGTATAAAACGATAATCGGTTTAAAATCGGAAATACATAATCGATAATCATTTTTTTTAAAAACAACAACAACACGCAATTAACAACCATAAAAATGACTAACCCTCGCTAGGGTCGGCCAATCACAGTTTATGTTTAAGGGATGGTAGTATTAAAATTAAATTGGAGGCGGGTAACAACAACCTCAGTGTGCATGTCTTTACGTTTACTCGCTATTTTTTTATTAAATGCCCTTATATTAACTTGCTTTGTAAGTTTAAGCGATCGGACTATCCGAACATTTGTTTATAATTCTTTCAAGTGACAGTTTAGTTCACGCGTTGACGCCGACCGTCGATGTTCACACCCCCTACCGTCCCTGCGCCCGCTTTTAAAACCAGGGTGAGATTATTTCTGTTTCAGTCTGTACATGTCGCATTTAAACATAATCACTACTTTTAGTTATGTCTCATATATACGGGATTTATAGTCAAAAACTTTATTTTTACATCTATTTATTTACTTAGTGTAGCTGTTTTGTGTCTGTACTCTCACCCCTCACCGTTCTTTGCAATGTCTATGATGAGCAAGTCTGCGGCGTATGCTACGCCGTGGGTCTCTCCAGAGTCCCTTCTTTTCATTCACTCAAAGTCGTTTACACAAACCCACCCCATTTTGACAACTGTGTCTTTCAGGAAGTCTTCACCCGTCACTAAATCATTAGCGGAGTATGCTACGCTGCGGATCAGCTAGTGTTAGCAATAAAGTGATAAAGAACGGGCACAAACAGACATTTGTAAGAAATTTCAACAAAAAAAGAAAAAAAGTTTTCGCTGGGGCTTGAACCCAGGACTTTCCCCGTAGAGCGGACGTGGTATCCAGTATACTACGAATCTCCCGTTTCTGTGAAGGAACAATGCAAGTGAAACGCAAGGACCATTGTTGCCACCCACTCCCACCCCCCTTTTTTTCTTCTTTTCATCCCACCACGCTTGCCAACAATGATTAGCTGACCCCAGCGAGGGTCATCCGTCATGTTCGGTTGCACATATTTGAATCTTGCCTCGCATGGTCCCACCATGAAGAGAATTATATAGATATAGATAATTTGCTCTCTCGTTTAATGAGGCAGACGAAAAACTAAACGTCCCGAACAGGCGCAGGAACTTTGCTGGCCACAGTGAAGTCTTTTTTTCTTTTCTTTGCTTTTTTTAGAAATTGACATTTGGAAACATTTACTATCTGGATACATGTTCTTTATAAAGTCAATGATGCCCAAATTATTTTCAAATTATAAGGCTAAGAATGCTTTTCAGAGGCTACTCACTGAGAATCTAATGGAATACTTAAAATATGCCTGTGCATTTGCTAAAAATTAATGCGAAGACCTTATCATTTTAATGGAACCTTCCAGTCGAAGAACAAGAGAGCAAATATTTGGCGATAAATCAGATATTTAGCCACGTTATATAGAAAAAAGTTGAGAAGAAATTTGAAGGTGAGGTTACTTTAGAAATTCATGTGAGATTTTCGCAGTTTACAGAATTTGGAAAACAGATATGATTTTCGTACACCAACTAATCTACAGGTCTTTGAAATTTCGCCTTCTGGTTGGAGCGTTTAAATTCAAAGTATCTAACATGACATTGTCAAGCAAATGCTATTTTACCTTAGGGGTAAAAAAATGAATTATGAATTCAAGCCCACTTGATTTATTCGAGTTTATTAAGATATTTAAGCTCTTAGTTGCACTGCCTAATAAAATAGCATTACTTAGAATGTTCCTTAAAGCTGTAGAGAAAAGCGCATCTCCTATTAAATTAATGAAACATTAATTACGATCAATAATGAATACACCGAGATTTACAAATTTTTAGCAATTTTGGCTATTGACCAAAGTATGGCTGACAACATTTATATTATTAAGATTGAGGAAAAGCACAAAATTTACATTATTTTTCAAGTTAATGAAAGCTATTCTTCGTGTATTTAATTTTTTATATCATTATTATTATTATTATTATTATTTGTTCACTTATATAGCGTAGTATAATCCCTTAATATTTATTTATTTCTAATAAAAAGTGTATTTTCTTTATAGCGTAACATAGTTCACATAATGTTCCGGGTGGGGGTGGGGCAAACCTGAGTTCCGCCCCGGCGGCACATACCCATGCTACGCCGCTGACTGAAAGGGCAACGTTGTTTTAATAGCTGTATCTCTTTCGCTGATGTAAGATTCGGGGTCTGAATTACTACACTTGTATTTATTTTTTAAATCAATTAAGAAAGAAGTGAATAGAGCAATATCACGTTGAGTCAAAAACTAAAAATGTTAAATAATGCTGAGAGACGAAGCTTAATAAAAAAAAATTAGCTAGCAGGAATGTCCGGAAAATTTAAGTATAGATCTCAGACGGTGGCTGACTGTAATTCATTCAGACTGAGGGTCATTTCAGATGTCCTAATGGGATCCCGGGCAGCATCGGGATGGTGTTGGAGAAGGCTGACCACCTCAGGGAAAGCGATTTTTATCTTCTTAAGGTCACCGGTGGCGGAGGGGGGAAGATTCTACCCTGGAACATGTAGAGTCCAACTATTCAGACAACATCAAAAGAGTAAACATAATCTTAATTGGTGTTTAATCACAGCAGCTTAATCTCTAACACTGGCCGTTTCTTGTTATCCTGCTTAATTAAGGTGCAACAAGGAGGATATACTGTCATTTAGAGGAGTTGGCAGAGATCGAGGATAATGACGTTTCTCTGGTGGGAAATGGAAAGTTATTCTGTTTGGATTGGGTGGAATGAAATTATTTGGAGTTGCGGTGGTACTTTAGCAATATGTATTATTGAATTTATTTTAACAAGCTCTGCAGAACTTGCTATAATCGAGTTTGGAGACACACAAAAAAAGACTTTGGAACGGATCCAAATAGGTGGCGAAAAGAAGTTTTACAAATATTTTAATGTACCCCATAGCTTGCGCTAAAATTAGTCTCTACATGCACCTCACTTGTCCAATTGAGACAAGTGCCTGCCTGCATGAGGTCTTGTATTGTAAGAAGCTAATTATATTCCAGTTCATTTGTAAAGTATGACATTTTTGTTGTTGCTTTTTAAAAATGTATTAATTTTTTCTTTAAACATGGGTCGCTGTGGAAAGGATTTGAGAAGATGTAGCAACGAACAGCATTAAAAATTAATTCTCCTAAAACTACTTGAGCCTTAACCGTAATTTCTGACATATGTTTAATACATTTCGTGCTAGGATTAATAATTTAAAAAAGCATAATTTCCAACAATTTGTCCATAACAATTTTCAAGACATATCACTAAAAAGTGTTCAGCAAGGAACAGCGGCGTTGCGTGGGTATGTGCCGCCAGGGGCAGAAACCAAATTTGCCGCCCCCACCCCCCCGAAAAATATGTTAACACTATAAAGTAAAAAAAAAGTTAATTAGAAAGTAATTTCTCTGTGAGTAGCCACTGCTAAGAACTTTTTTTGTTGAGCACTCTACGTTTGTAAAGAATTTCTGGCATTTTTTATATAACTTTGAAAATAAAAAGATTTTATTGTGACTAGCAAAGTTCAAGCATCTGTTCGTGTGTTGAGCTTTTTGTCTGCATCTATCTACTATAGCTTAAAAAGTAACCTCAAAATGGTTCCATGGTAGATTCACTATTTTGTATCCTGAAGTCTGAATGCCTTGCTTGTAGAAGCAATTAGGTATTTCCAACAGTGTATGGACTTGGAAAAGAATGCGTAACAACGCTCAAGTGTACTAAAATAGTCGGAGTATTCGTTTCCGTTGTTAACAAATTAGGTTTAATTGTTTGAACGAGTTTGACATGAGATTTTATGTTTTTGCGCCTTTGTTGAACTCTTGTATACGTTTCATCCATTAAGAAGTATAATAACACGTGTAGTCTGTGCAGTCCATTATTTTAAGATCATCATTTATTCAAAATCATTTCAGAAATGTCGTAAGCAGATTCACTTTTGATTGAATGAAATCTTTGAAAGATTCTACAGCGTCTACTTTTTTATTTTCAATCTTTAAATATCACACAACTGGACTTGTTTGATCCTTATGTCAAATATACGAAGAGCTATCAAATACAATGGAACAATATTTGCTATCTTGTTATTGAAGAAAGATGATTTTTCGTGAACTGTAACTACTAAAATTGCTATGAGCACAGTTTGAATTTTAGTTGACAGTTTTTTTTACCAATTTTCCCACTATGTTCTCGGAGTGCTCGAACGTACTTTGCAAGCTAATGCATTAGTTCCAGAATATTGCCTTTATTTGCAACAGTATTGCCCTCTCTGTGACCTTAGAAAGTCAAATTCAATTTCGTCAGGATTTAATAACGTCAAATATTCTAACAAGAACTTCTTGCCACTTTGTTTTCTCTTTTACAACATCTAATTTTCGGTCTTTATTAATAGTCTATTCATTTTGATCCAATTTCTGATTCCTTCCACTTGCAAAAAACTTTGTTCATGTTGAGTACTAATTGAGTTCTTATCTTCGCTTTTATTTTATTTTATTAAAATTTATTTTAACGTTTTAAAAATTAGCAAATTAAACAACGAGGAATTTGCCGCCCCCTACAATTTTTTATTTATAGGTGCCAAGTTTTAATTCCCCGAGATAAGCAATTGTTTCCATTATTTTTGTTTATGCCACGAAACTAAAGAAATTAAAATAAGCCATATAAATACGCCAACAATTGTTTTCCAGTTGTTCACTTACGTTAAAATCAAACTTGAATCAATTATATATACCAGCATTTAATTGTCATACTCTCAGCCTCTATGTTTTGCAGCTCGTTCAAATTAGTATCAGGAGACTTTAGATTTATAATTGAGTTTAAAGTTTGGCATTAGAAGCGCTCTCGTATTTTAATATAGTTCTTCATTTCATTTTTTTTGGGGTATCTTGGCTTTTATTTTATTTTATTAAAATTTATTTTCCCGTTTGAACAAATAGCTAATTAACAACGAGGAATTTGCCGCCCCCCCCCCTTCGCCCCAAAATACAACAGGGGCGGCTGTCAAATTTTAAGAATCAATGAATTTACCACCACATCAGTGTCATGTTCTCATAATAATTTAGCCTCTCAGAAGAATTTATATTAAATAAGGAGTTTGAAGTTTTGGCAGTTAAAACGATCACATGCTTTTGGATAGTTCCTTTATTTCTTTTATTAATTTCTATGTGGCTTTACTTAAATTTTGATTTTTAAAAACTCCTCATTCTTTTAAAATTTTTATTTTAAGAGACTAATTTACGACTAGGACTTTGCCGCCCCTGGCAAAGTGCCGCACGGGGCGTTTTCCCCCTACCCCCCCCCTCCTAACTACTCCACTGGCAAGGAAATAACGATTACACATAATTTTAACTAGAAATTATTTTAAATACTATCTAAAATTGAAATTAATTTTATTGCCAAGTTTATCAGCTTTGAAATTAGACTCTATAATGCCTATATTATTTTTTGTATTAGAAATATTATCAGTTGCACAAGGCAATTTTGCGGTGAAAAAACGTTGGAGTTGAAACAAAGAATTTCCGACTTTTTTTATTCAAGGGAAATCATTCTAGGTTACATTAAAAGTCATTTCAAATCAATAATTTTGAAAGTAAACAAAACAATTGCTATCTACAAATTGCTGCTAAAATTACGAGAGTCGAACGAAAAGAGATTTTTCAAAGAGTCCTTCTCTAACATTGTACTAAATATTATTGGCTATCGTTTGGCGTTTGTTTTAACGCGATGGTTGTTATGGTTGGCGAGAAATTGACAAAATACTGATATTTTATATGTTTTTTTTTCTAGGAAATCCAGTAAACCTTTTCGGTATTTATTTTTTGGCCTGTGTACATCCTTGGGACCTCCTTAACATATTTGCAAAGACCCAAACCCTCTATCTGGTATGGTTCATGTGTAGTTGTTTGTGCAAGCTCGAACAGACATCCATACCGGACAGACTTTTCGAATATATAAACGCAATTTTTCCCATGGGGAAATTGTTCTAAAAACTGTTTTGTTGCTTTTTTCTTGTTCATTTTTTAAAATATATTTTTTTAAATTTAGATCCCGTTCCAGAATTGTGTTTGTTTCAGAAGTCTGAACTGAATGGTAAAGATTGACATCAAGTCCAGAGAGACTTATGATTCAGACACATGGTCCAGACAGAAACATGGTCCACAGAGACATATGGACCGACACCAGGTCCGCTAAGAACATCGGTCTTTATAGACAATTGATCCCAACAGTAATGTAGTCCAGAGCATTTGCCCCGATAAAGAAAATCACCCGACACATTATTCCTCGTGCTATCATTAACATTGTCTACGGTTTGAATGAACCATTTGGTTTCACAGTGAATGGATTTTTTAAAACAAAATATCTGCTATCCAATATTGAGTCATTGTCTACGGTTGTAACATAATTATTACAGCTGGTGTAATAACTCACCCCTTGTCCCTTGCGCCCACACAATTACCCTTTTTTAAGGCAGTGAACTCTTTTTTTTTAAATTGTAGCTTCGAAGTCATAGGAAGTATTTGAGAACGAAAAGGATGTTTTAAATTTTCCAACAGCGTGACGGGACAAACCGTTTCAATTTGTCCTGCTAGGTAAACTTCACAAGAAGCATTCATTAAACTTAAAATAACAGGCCCTACAGGTTGAAGTTGGCACTAGTGTACAGAGGTTCTCTAAATGTCTCCACGCAATCATCGACGTGAAGCATCTCTTCCAAAGAATTGAAGAAAACAAACATGAGCTGAGAGCTAGATACGGAAAGAGAATCTCCATTTAATTCTGCATATTGGAGAAGGGGACGAGGCTCTTACACTATCATATTGGAGAAAGGGGACAAGGCTCTTACACTATCATATTGGAGAACGGGGGACGAGGCTCTTACACTATCATATTGGAGAAGGGGGACGAGGCTCTTACACTATTATATTGGAGAAGGGGACAAGGCTCTTACACTATCATATTGGGAGAAGGGGGCGAGGCTCTTACACTATCATATTGGATCAGGGGACGAGGCTCTTACACTATACTTGAAACCCACGCCCTGAATCCTACAAATATTTTTTTTAATACATGAGTTTTCGTTTAAATAACTTAAAATTAAACTACATTACTCAATTATGACGTAGTGAATCTAGGACATGTATACAGTATTTTGATGCAGTAGCTGAACTTGGTAAATTACTTTTTGGTGTAAGCACAAACTCCGTAACTGACGCTTTGACGTAATTACTAACCCGTAAATGGCGTTTTGACGCATTTAAAATCTTATTGTATTTTTGACGTATTGACTCAAATATCCAAACGAGATATGGACGCACTGCGTTTCCTCCGCAAAAAATATTGTTATTTTTATTTTTATTTTATTTTTTTACGGGCCCAACTCCGTAAATGTTGTTTTGACGTACAGGCTTTAAGGGACGCGAGCGAAATTTTGATAAAATAATTCCTGGGGCACCTCACATTTTATGAAACAAAATTAAAATTATTGGTGTAATCGTCATTGCATTCGACGTAGGGTGCGAGAAAAAAATTTGGGAAGATTGTTGAGAAACGGAGAATAGATTTCATACAGATTTTGCACTAATAAAGTGTTTCTTTGTTTGTTTTTTTTCGTTTTTTTCTTCTCCATTTTAGTGTATTTTATAACATTGAAAAATCCGACCTGACTCTGTTGCGGAGGAAATGAGAACTTTAGACTAAATTTGAGGACCTTCGCCACCGAAACTTTAAGTGAGCAGAGTTGCAGGCATGCCTGACTGCACTGGCTGTTGCAGGTGTTGCGATGGTTAGACGGGGGCATAATTGGGCCATCTGTTGGGTATTACAAACAACGTTATGCTCATAAAAAAAATCAGTGGCTGATTGTAAATGTGTGCGTTCGAGTGAGTTGTTATTCAAAGAAAGAAAAAAAAAGAACACTTCAAAGTTGCTTCAAAGTTGGGATGAGAAAAATGGGAGTGGAGGTGGATGGTAAAAGAAAGCACATAGGTTGGCCAACTGATAATTTCGTGGGGGTGTTTTCGAGGGGGTGGGGCTGCAACATGGTTTTCTCGCGTTTGTTTAATGACTAACTGATATTTTTTTTTAAGTGACATCACGTGGGGAGGCTATCGGTTGTAATCGACATGCTACGCTTACAGTAGCTTTACCAATGCCTTACTTAGATCGATATTTTTTAAAAAATATTATCTTCCTTATAACCAATGTTCCCTCTAAGGTTCGTTGGTCCGTATAAAAACATGACTGTAGTGTGTCGGCATCACTTTTAACGTGTTCGCGCTACGTGCACTCCTATTATTTCTATCTCTCTGATTTAGTATGGCTATAATTTTGAAGAGCTCCTAGAAACTTTCCCGAAGTTGAATTCTGTTTTATCCATACTCCCCGAAGGACACTGCGATCATGTATATTCAAAATGGGTTTTGCGCTACCGATTATTTTTGATGATTCGCTATTTGCAAATGTACAATGAGTTGAACTTTGACCCCGTAAAAAAAATTAGCTCACCTTTGATTCCCTATGATCTAATGCAAGTCAGATAATTTTCAGATTTCTGGGTCACATCTTATTGTTAGCACCCAGTGCTGTAAGGCCGAGATTGGTCCCCTGTAACAGGCCATATTAAACCCCTGACCAGGATATACCCGGGTATAATCTGGCCTAGGCCAGAATATACCCCCGGGGTTAAACTGGCCTAGGCCAGAATATACCCCCTCAGGCCAGAATATACCCCTTTGACAACATGGGGATATATAGTAAAAAATTGATGAATGACTTTTTAGACTTTCTTTTCATGTTTTTGCTCTTTCAGAGAAATTAAACTCTTTTCTTAAGTAGCAAAATTGTTTTTATTAAAATAAAATTAATTAAAATAAAATAATAATTATAAAATATTTTACGATGATTGAAAGGATCATTACATTTTATTTGAAAATGATGATGTCGCTGTCTCGTTTTTTAAATATGAAATCTTATATAATTTCGACGATTCAAGATCAAAAGTTACAGTCTATGCAAATATACATGTATATGGAATCAGCATTTTTCTATTTTTTAAAAATTAACATTAACTTAATCAAGCACTACACGATTATTTTAAAACAATACTTTAAGAGTGGTTATATTTGTTGCTTTTCAAAGGCATGTGAACACTTTGGATTCCTTACCCTTATCTTATATTATCATTTAGGCTATAGACGCTCCTTCTATACAGAAGATTATTACGTCCTACGCTTATCATTGGTTTATGTCTAGTCTTGCATTTTTATTTGAGTTTTAAATGTTGAAAGTTGGTTTTCCTGGTTTCCTCAGGCAAACTATTCCAAATTTTTATTCAAGTAGTAATAATGTAATTGCTATGTAGTTGTCATGTAGTTGTTATGTAGTTGTTATATAGTTGTTATTTAGTTGTTATGTAGTTGTCATGTAGTTGTTATGTCGTTATTATGTAGTTGTTATGTAGTTATGTAATTGTTATGTAGTTGTTATGTAGTTGTTATGTAGTTATGTACTTGTCATGTAGTTGTTATGTATTCCCAGTGTTCACGTGTTGAATTACTTTATCTCTGAGGAGGATGTGGTTGTCCTCTGTTCCTGTCAGAATGTAGCTTACGGGCCAAAAGAAGTAATCGCCCCCACCCCCTGTTATTTCCTTTAATATGTACGTCAGGGTTGTTAAAAATCTCGATTGCGGCCATGATATACAATATTGTCAAAAGTAAGGCCATATTTGTTCAAAGAAGGTTTATTCTTGAAATTTTTAGTGGGTTAAAAGTCCTAATCTGCATGTGTTTTTAGACAGGTTTTATCACAATGATGTATGTTTCTTAACCTGTGCTTTCCTGTTCCTTTTGTTGTAGGATCCCATTGACAGTGCTTTAATAACAGAATCATCAAGGAACTGATTGGGTGAAGGACCCTGTTTATTGCTGTAAACTTTTAAATTACTGACATTGTAGGTGCTTCTGATCATTTTGACATATTCTTTAGCTTAACTCTTGTTCAATGATTCTAACACGAGGTAGGGACCAATCCATCAGGGCTCCATTTCCATGCGATGAATGCGGCGATGATTCTTCATATCATCGTCATCAGCATCCTTAAAGGTAAAACTTTTCCATCTTCTGCAGGCCTGAGATCGCTAGGTAGCTTGGCTTTTCGTCCATACATAATTTCAAAAGGAGTGCACCTGGTTGCAGCATGTATAGATGTGGTATGCACTGGTATATTGTTCAGTGGTGGTGTCTTCTTGCTGGTTTTTGGCTTTAGGACAAAACATTTTTGACAGTCTTTGATATATTTATGAACGTCATTCTTCATTATTTTCCAATCACAACGTTCAGAGATTGTGGCTGTCTTATCTCTGACAATAACAACGTTCAGAGATTGTGGCTGTCTTATCTCTGACAATAACAACGTTCAGAGATTGTTGCTGTCTTATCTCTGCCAATAACAACATTCAGAGATTGTGGCTGTCTTATCTCTGACAATAACAACGTTCAGAGATTGTGGCTGTCTTATCTCTGACAATAACAACGTTCAGAGATTGTGGCTGTCTTATCTCTGCCAATAACAACATTCAGAGATTGTTGCTGTCTTATCTCTGCCAATAACAACATTCAGAGATTGTGGCTGTCTTATCTCTGTCAATAACAACATTCAGAGATTGTGGCTGTCTTATCTCTGCCAATAACAACGTTCAGAGATTGTGGCTGTCTTATCTCTGCCAATAACAACGTTCAGAGATTGTGGCTGTCTTATCTCTGCCAATAACAACGTTCAGAGATTGTGGCTGTCTTATCTCTGCCAAAAGTGCCACCAAAATTCGTGTTGACATACCAACATTGGCGAAATCCAATAAGGATGACTGTACTGTTTTTAAGAGTAACACAGGTAGAAATGAATTGCGCTGATTTAAAAATTAAAAATAATTTGCACTACTGGAGCAAAGGTTTCTTTTGAATGTCTTAAGACTCCGTGAAGGCAATGTTTACCACACTTTTAGTTTTTAGTCATCCTATTCTTTAAATTATTTTGCATGTCAGCGTATATTCAGAGAGATTAAAGAAAGGGAAAGGTGCCATGATATGTTTATTTCAAAAATAAAATGAAGATATGCCTAAACCGTTGTTCTAGTAACATTTAAAATGTATGAGAGGAGGAAAAAAAATATTTAAAAAAAAACATTCATGCATAATTTAATTCAATAATGTAAAATAATCTTAATTGCCATACTAAAAATAATTAAACATAATGATTTGATTAATAAGCGAGGTACACGAAATAAATGTTCGCAAGCGTTTGAAAAGCTACAACTATAGGCTAGTCCCTATCGCGCTTAAATATTTTTTTTAAAAATAATCAATTCATGTATTGCTTGAATTAGTCAACTTAAAATAAAAAAGTTTTTAATTTAAAAAAAAACGCTGATTCCATCTATACTTGTGCAGTCTGTAACTTTAGATAAAAAGTTACCGTCATATCAGACATCATAATAAAAGAAATTATTTTATTATTATTGTTTTACTGTAAATAAAACCTCTTTCCTACTTAAGAAATGAGTTTAACTTCTCTGACAAAGCTAAAACTCATAAAAATGTCTTAATAGTCATTCATTCATTTTTTACTATATATCCTCATGTTGTCAAAGGGGTATATTCTGGCCTGGAGGGGTATATTCTGGCCTAGGCCAGTTTAACCCCCGGGGTATATTTTGGCCTAGGCCAGATTATACCCGGGTATATTCTGGCCTAGGCCAGATTATACCCGGGTATATTCTGGTCGGGGGTTTAATCTGGCCTGTTACACCCCCTCTCCTGTTAACCTTTCCTCTCCGCCTCCCCTATCCCACCCCGTGATCTCTTAGTCTCAAGCGCCGGTTAAATACATCGATCGATGTGATATTTTCGACGGGGTGGATGGAGGGCATACACCGAAATCTCGCATGATAATCGAAGCCCCCCAAGTCTTGTCTGATCAGTTTGCCTCATCGATTTGTACCTGATGTAATTTCCGTTAGGACTTTTTTTTTATAATGGGTGTTGTTGGGTGGGTGTGGGCTCCCTTGCTCTGGTTAGTCTTTTGTGACATCACACGTTGGTATGAGTGGTGTGGTGGGGAGAGGGTGGTGTGGGCACCCTTGCTCTGGTTAGTCTTTTGTGACATCACACGTTGGTATGAGTGGTGTGGTGGGGATAGGGTGGTGGGGGCAAATCGCGGGGGTGGGGGATGACATTCTCCCCAGACAACTTGAATATTAAGTAATGGTGCTCTGGTCCACTTCGTGGTGACTCGGCGCTCTGAAGATGATTACTGCTCCCATCGCTTCTGCCTGGCGCCACCAGGACCCTCACCTCCTGCATGGTTGATTACTCCCCCCCCCCACGCGACGAGTGAGTGACGGTTAAAATATTTTAACACAATATTTACCATCGACGGTCAAGTTTCGGTGGATGATTTTTTTAAAGAAAATTTATCTTTACAGTTTACAGATATTATCTATTTTAAAAAAGGGTGGGCGATAGGGAATAAAAGTATCTCTTTTTGCGATTAAGAACACACCATTCTTTTCCTAACACCTGCCTATTAACATAGGACTAAGAAAAAAAACGTATATACTGTTTAACCTCGGTATACGTCTGATATACGTCCTATTTGGACGCGAGACATTTTGCTAGGTATACGACTTTGTTTCGAATACGACCTGCGTGCTTCACGCAATTTGGCAGATTTCCCCCTTCTCACCTCGTCACATGTCGTAAAAAAAGTTAGACGCCCCTCAGACATGGCGTAACAAAGCTGCCAAACACCCCCCCCCCAATAAAGCTGTACTATATATATATATATATATATATATATATATATATATTATATATATATATATAATATATATATATATATATATATATTATATATATATATATATATATATATATATTATATATATATATATATATATATATATATATATTCATTATTTTCCAATATAATTATAAAGTTCTTTATTCGTCCACAATGTTCCTGTCGAACACTATGACGGCCATAAATTTGTCTACCAGGGCGCGTGTCCGCAGACAAAAACAACCGAATATAACCACAGACCGGTTAATAAGGACAACGTGACCATACGTTGAGCGTTCTTTATCACCATCAATTTCTGTCAGCTCCACGGCTTGTCATGGTGTCATTCATAATTAAAAAATGATGATGTCGGAAACAAGACGTAATCTCGTGTATCGTATCCGCTTATTTAAAGTGCGCTGTTTATATTTTGAAATCATGAGTATCTGGGGGGAAAATTGCCTATTTTAACGCGACTTAATAAAACATTTTTTTAAAAAATATTTCAGTTTGTTGTAGTGTGTAAGACATACCATAAAAAAACTTGTAATTGTAAGGTTTATGCGTGAAAAAAAAACCTGATAATGTCCGTTTATCGTCCATAAATATTATTTGTTTTAATAATTTGGCCTGGTGTAAAGGAAGCTTCTGTGTTTCTTTTTTTTTCATTAAAAAATATTTTACATTCATAGGAGATACTTAAGACAGAGCTGTTTTTGTACGATTAGCTCTAAACCGGAAGTTGTCTCAGTTACTTTTCCCTGAAGGGCCATGCGGTTTTCGTCACAACTCAGAATCAGTAATTGTCTGTAGGAATGGATTCATTTTCACGCCGGAAGCTATCCTTTAGTCCTGTCATCATTGGCCAGTTTTTTTTTCTTCATGGATTTGAAGATTTTATTTGTTTCGTAAATTCAAACATAAAAAGACATCATTATAATTAAAATTAAATTCTCCGCTCTGAAACGTCATTCCCGTGGTTTGGAAACAGGAAGTATGATGAACGAAAATTATTATAATCGTCACCCATGTATTTGAAAATATTTAAAAACTCAGGGATTTCTATGTGTATTGTACTTTGAGGGTGATTTAACGCCAAAAGAGAGGTATAAATACTTTATCTTATAAATACCACATGTCTTTATTATTGGTAAGATGTTAAAATCTAAATATTGCTTGGTTATAATATGTCAAAATCTATACAAAAAGCTATCAGAAACTGTTTCATGCTGTATACTTTTTAAATTATAGAAAAATAATTTTGAAAGCTAAATAGGTTATTGGTGCTGACTCCTAATAACCAGACTTTATTTGGGCCGAAATGTTTGAAAATGTTCAGCAAATAACGACAATGGCAGGGAGATTGCTGTAAATTTCTAAAAACCCGTATGAGCTAATATATATATATATATATATATATATATATATATTATATATATATATATATTATATATATATATATATATATATATATGTGTATGCGAATTTCTCGAGACCAACAACGCGTCGGTGGTTAACCCCAACCACGTTCACTCGCGTTCTTTTGATTTTTTCGTGCTGTAGTTTGTGTTCGCTCTCACCCTTTCTTTTGCACTATCCATGAGCAATGTCTGCGGCGTATCTAGTTCAATATTCAATATTATGTTTTGCGTTTTTCCTTGTCTTGCTCCGTTAAGAATGTTTCTCCGAGCTTAAAATTACTAGCGTGCAGAGTGTTCTTAGAATAATGCTATTTCGAGAGACACAAATTTGAACAACTGGTATGTCTGGGAATTAAATTACAGGGTATAGGTCTTTAATCTGAAACTAAGTCGTGACATCTCACTAATGACCTCAACGCCATTCCCTCCTATCTCTCTCTCTCTCTCTCTCTCTCTCTCTCTCTCTCTCTCTAGCCCCACCCGTCCATCTCAGTCCAATGCGATCAAAACCTTTTTTTTTAAATACACAGACAACTAGGACGGAACTTTTGATCGCTGCCTAGATCTTCAAGACCTGTCCTCAAGACTTTGTATGGTCATGTTGACCTAGTCACAGGGTTTCCACTGTAATCTCTTCCCAGACGTCAGACACACTTCATCCCCACATTGAAACCACTTGTCATGTCATCCTTTGTCTACGGGCTGTCAACCCGAGACATCGACGTTGGGGTGCTAGAAGCCTAAGAAAATGTCGTTAATCTGCATTGGTTCTAGAATTAGGGTTCGGGTAAAGGTCGTGAATTTGTTTTCAAGTCAATAACGTTTGTGGGTAAAGTGAACTGATATAAATATGTATATTTATTTATATATTTACTTTATTATATTTTATTTTTGTTATTTTTCTGGTTTTGGGTGGGGACTGAGACATTGCCCTCTCCTTTTTTCCAAGCTGCTGACAAATGTTTTTAAAAAGTGGTTACGATGCTTAAAAACAGGTTTGCGCACCATTGATCGACTTAGTCATCACTAGATGCGCACATATTACTTTTGACCAGGATGTTCAATATCATCCCCAAGCCGTGACATCAACGATAATTACCCCCCCCCTTTTCTTTACATCCCGACCATTAAATTACCGAATATTACATCCTTGACAATACCATTCCCGGCCATTACATATCGACCATTTTACCCCGATCGTTAAATCCAAACCATCACATCCCGACCATTACATCCCGACTATTACATCCCGACTATTACATCCCGACCATTACATCCCGACTATTACATCCCGACTATTACATCCCGACCATTACATCCCGACCATTACATCCCGACTATTACATCCCGACTATTACATCCCGACCATTACATCCAGACCATTACATCCCGACTATTACATCCCGACCATTACATCCCGACTATTACATCCCGACTACTACATCCCGACTATTACATCCCGACTATTACATCCCGACTATTACATCCCGACCATTACATCCCGACTATTACATCCCGACTACTACATCCCGACTATTACATCCCGACTATTACATCCCGACTATTACATCCCGACCATTACATCCCGACTATTACATCCCGACTATTACATCCCGACCATTACATCCCGACTATTACATCCCGACTATTACATCCCGACCATTACATCCAGACCATTACATCCCGACTATTACATCCCGACCATTACATCCCGACTATTACATCCCGACTACTACATCCCGACTATTACATCCCGACTATTACATCCCGACTATTACATCCCGACCATTACATCCCGACTATTACATCCCGACCATTACATCCCGACCATTACATCCCGACTATTACATCCCGACTATTACATCCCGACCATTACATCCAGACCATTACATCCCGACTATTACATCCCGACCATTACAACCCGACTATTACATCCCGACTACTACATCCCGACTATTACATCCCGACTATTACATCCCGACTATTACATCCCGACTATTACATCCCGACCATTACATCCCGACTATTACATCCCGACTATTACATCCCGACCATTACATCCCGACCATTACATCATGATCCCCAAAACCAAGCAATCCCAATCATGACCCTATGACATCTCCACTGCCATCACACAAACATCACTAAAGCAATCCCCGACTCATCCCGACTCCGCAAACGTCCAATCCTCCACCAACTATTTCCCAAGGATTCGGTGCTCAGTCCTTCGATTTGTCTCCCCGTTTTAAGCCCCAGGACCATAAACCCATCACTTAAACACAAACCAACTGTAGCCTTTTGCCTCCCTTTGTGACACATTCAATGTTCCAAGGACCCCCCGGATGCCATCGTCTTTTACTCACAGCTTAACATCTGGCCCCCAAACATTGATTGATCGCCACAGCAGTTTTATAGAGCTCCCCCCCCCCGCAACTACCATCACACCAATTTTGTTCGCCACAAGCTTTTGTGAATAGTCGTTCTACCCTGAGAATCGATCTGGATTTGAAATAATGCTACCCCCTCCATGACCCCGACCCCCACGTCCCGGACAGGGGCGGAGGTCATTTTATTTAATGGTCAGTGTCCGGTTGTGACGGATTGAGATAGTTCCCAGATCGATAATGGCAATGGTTAAAATTTTGGTATAATTTGGTTTTCTTTGTCCTTAAACCTTAGTGTTTAGTTAGATGGAAGACTTTATAATACTATGTAAGGGATTTAAGGTTTATCCTTTGGAAAACATTATAACAATGAGAAATTAATTTTTTTGTCCAGATTTTCGATTTGCTGTTCTATATTTTAAAAAATTTATAAAGGATTTTGTTAGAAATTCGTAAAAGCGCTCAAACTCAAAAACAAAAACGGCTTTTAGGAATGTCTGTTGAATTTTTTTAAAATCTAAATAATATTTTTCAAATTTTTGTATTATTTGTCTTACGATATGCCACCGCTGTTATTGTTCTTTATAAAGCTGATTGGATGGAGATGAAGTGGTTTAAATTATGTCAAAATTTCTTGACGTCATTTCCGATGATATTTGATCTCGATGGCTTAGACGGACTTTCACGGTATGACGGGTATGTCGCCATTTTTTTATCTCTGTATTAAGCGGAGACTATTTGTGGGCCCACGTTCAGGAACTATAGTGTGAGACTTAAATATGGTATAATGTGACGTTTGGTAAATAAAATGAGGGTATCTGAGACGAAATGGGTCTGTGAGGTTTTGTAGATCGTAAAGTATAGTTTAAAAATGTGAATATAGTATAAAATTTTGATTGTGAGTTTTTCGATTTATTTGGTGTTGGACGAAGTTCGAAGGTTGTTATAATATGTTTATGTCGATGATCAAAATACTATACCGCTAGGCAGAGTTCCGTACTCATTGTTTAGGAGGGACTGTATTTAAGGTTGTGGTGGTTTTGGAATATATATATTTTTTTAAATAATGTGTTTAAAAGATGTTCCTGTCGTTATAAAGTTTAATTTTACTTTTTTTTTATCAATATTTGAAAAATACGTGTGGGTATTATTGTCAGCAGTAGTATTTTTAATAAGCAAACAAAAAGATCGATTGTGCCCCAACATATGAAATTTTGAGATATAAGCCAAAGACAATGTGGCAAGAAGTTATCTGTCAAACAATGAGGGCCAGAAATCACCCGTCAAAATGGCGGTCAACTTACTAAAGATACTTAACAAAATGAGCATTTAAGCAACGCCATTTAAAACGATACCCATTAGTTCTATGCACCTTCCCCGCAGGTCGGCTACGCACACATTCTCCCGTCCCTGAACTTTACTCGTATTTAAATGTTCCATCCTTCTTGTCTCTTTAATCACATATTTATTTCATGAAATTCACTTTACTAACAGAAAAGAAAATATTATGAACCTAACGCGCTTGTATTAGTCTATTTTTAATACCTCATTTAGTGCTTGAGAATTTTATCTTCATTTCTCCAAGAAGTTTTTGTTTGACTCTGTCATCCCGAGAATTTAATGATCATTTCCACTGCTTGATTAACATTAAAGTCATGTTCTTGATTGCTTTTTTTTTCTTCTTTATACCTGACATCATAGACATGATTGCATTTGGAGATGAGAGCCGGGGTTTTGGCTAATGGCGGTGGATTTATGTCCCCTCCCTCATGACGTCATTGACCTCGTTGCAGCCGTTTGTCCACCGTGCTGTATATTGTTTTTGAGATATTTTCGGATTAAGTGGTTACAGGCGGACACTCTTCGCGATCCCCCACGGAGCCGTTTTGTCGAGCGCAGACCTGATCACCCCAGGATCACTTATTTTATTACTCCCCGGCACGCCCGCACTCCGGCCTCTCTACTGCGGACCCCCCCCACACCATCCACTCTCTGGCGCCCCATGCGGACACATACACCTTGCGCACCATCCTCTCTTACAAATGCAAGCGCTATAACTCCCCCCTCCCTTTACCCCTTCTCGATGGTGTCAACTCATGACGTGGGAACAGAGGAAAGCTTTACTCGTCACGTTCATCAGCTAATGACGAGACTTTACACGTCAATCGCCTTTGGTTGTCCGATTCAGTATTGTCTATGAGCTGTAGTCTAATATTGGCTATGAGCTGTAGTCTAAATTGAATGAGTAATTTTTTTATTTTAAAAAAAAACGGATATTCTTCGAGAGGTGCGCGATCATTCAAGTTGGTTGGGGGGGGGGACTTCTGCTTCTACTCTTACATACATTTACAGATGAGTAACGCGTTTCAGTTTATTTAATATAAATTATAGATCACATAGTAAAGGGTATCGCGAAACATTATATTACACAAGGTATCGCGGGACATTATAGAGGCCAAAGTATCGTGAGATATTATCGAGTAAAATGCTATCGCGGGACTAACGAGGTAACGAAAGTGTGCTCCCTAGCCTAGAGATGTGAACTGACAAATTGTTCTCACTAGCCTATAGACTACATGTGAACTGACAAATTGTGCTTACTAGCCTATACATGTGAACTGACAAATTGTGCTCACTAGCCTAGACATGTGAACTGACAAATTGTGCTCACTAGACGAGACATGTGAACTGACTAATTGTGCTCACTAGACGAGACATGTTAACTGACAAATTGTGCTCCCTAGCCTAGAGATGTGAACTGACAAATTGTTCTCACTAGCCTATAGACTACATGTGAACTGACAAATTGTGCTTACTAGCCTATACATGTGAACTGACAAATTGTGCTCACTAGCCTAGACATGTGAACTGACAAATTGTGCTCACTAGACGAGACATGTGAACTGACTAATTGTGCTCACTAGACGAGACATGTTAACTGACAAATTGTGCTCACTAGCCTAGACATGTGAACTGACAAATTGTGCTCACTAGACGAGACATGTGAACTGACTAATTGTGCTCACTAGCCTAGACATGTGAACTGACAAATTGTGCTCACTAGCCTATACATGTGAACTGACAAATTGTGCTCACTAGCCTAGATATGTGAACTGACAAATTGTGCTCACTAGCCTAGACATGTGAACTGACAAATTGTGCTCACTAGCCTAGACATGTGAACTGACAAATTGTGCTCACTAACCTAGACATGTGAACTGGCAAATTGTGCTCACTAGCCTAGACATGTGAACTGACAAATTGTGCTCACTAGTCCTAGACATGTGAACTGACAAATTGTGCTCACTAGTCTAGACATGTGAACTGACAAATTGTGCTCACTAGTCTAGACATGTGAACTGACAAATTGTGCTCACTAGCCTAGACATGTGAACTGACAAATTGTGCTCACTAGCCTAGACATGTGAACTGACAAATTGTGCTCACTAGCCTAGACATGTGAACTGACAAATTGTGCTCACTAGCCTGGACATGTGAACTGACAAATTGTGATCACTAGTCCAGACATGTGAACTGACAAATTGTGCTCACTAGCCTAGACATGTGAACTGGCAAATTGTGCTCACTAGACGAGACATGTGAACTGACTAATTGTGCTCACTAGCTTAGACATGTGAACTGACAAATTTAATAACTCAGATCAACTCAATGCAGCTTTTAATCCTATTTAGTAATCATTGAAATGCAAGCTTTCAAAAATTGTTACCGATTCTTTTTACACGCTGAAAACATGCCTGACAATAATGTCGTCTGGGACGGTACTCCGCCAGTTCCAAAGCCCAGCCACAATTATTATTACTATTACAGTGGTTTGTGGGTTCGTTTAGACAAGATCTTTGTAGTGGCTTTAAACGTTTAATAAATAGTCGTTCTCTTATTTACTCGATAGGTTTCACTATAGCTTGATTTGTGTATAATATAATCTTAGCTTCACCAGGCTTGATGTGTACAAGTACAAGCCGGGTTGTTTTTACTAGTCTTATATTAATTCGCTTTGTAAGTTTAAGCGGACTATCCGAACATTTGTGTATGATTCTTTCACGTGCTCAGTTCACGCGTTGACGACGACCGTGTATGTTCACACCCCTTACCGTCCCTACGCCCGGTTTTAAAACCAGGGGAGATAATTGTGTTTCAGTCTGTAAATGTCGCGTTTAAACATAATCACTACTTTTAGTTATGCATGTCTCATATATAAGGGATTTATAGTCAAAAGGTAAGCTGGCTTTGCACTTACTGTAAAATGCGTAGACTAAAAAGTAGAAAATTAGTGCATTTTTAATATAAGACTAGTTTTTAAAAAGTGTTTTTAAAGTTGATTATTAGCTTCACAATCGTAGTTTTGTGGTCAGGCAATGTGAGCCTCGTGGGCCACCAATTGTTGGGGCGCTGCTCCTCTGAATGATGAAAAAAAGTTCCTGTCTTAACTATGAATCATATTATGTTATTACCTGACAGAACAGTACAAAAATATTATAAAAAAAGAAAACTCAGACTGAAGTGGGCTGGTCACCATGAAAGAATTCAAATCCTTTAGAGCAGCATAGACGGTATATGGACAAAAGACCACCATCTGGCACACTCACGGGGCGATCGAGAATAAGTTGGGTGGACACGATTGAGAAAGACCTCCAGCTGATGGGGCTTCGGGCATGGAGACCACAGGCCACGGATTGAATCGGTCGGATTGAAGGAGGGTGACTGATCAGGCCAAGGTACTACTTTAACTGTAACGCTTTAGATTAAGATGATGATCATGGCTTCACAAAACTAACTTCCAAAACCTTCGAATACGAAACGCATTTATAATACAAATGTGATAGTTTTCGGCTTTTGAAATGTATATAGAAGCACGGACAAAATATATACATATATCAATCATGCAATTTTTATATTTTTTGGTGGATCTTACTTCAAAATCTAGCGTCACGCCTCATTGCGAATCACAAATGGGTCAACCAATGATCATTGCCAATAACTGTTTACCAAAGCAGATGTATTGTGTCAAATCTTTCCAAAGACAAGAAGACCAAAATATGACATCTCCATTTATATAAAGATAGGGAAAAAATATAATATACAGTCGGACCTCGCTAAGTCGAACTTCCCTAAGTCGAAAACCTCCCTATATCGAATTAATTGTTAGGTCCCGGCCAAATTTCATAAGTCTAATGTTGATGTCCTTAACTCGAAGATTTTTTTTTGGCTTGAAACCTCCGTAAGTCGAATTTTCCAAGGCGTTTGGGTAAAGGGAAAAATCTTACTCCCCCATCCCACAGTCGAGGGAGTCAATTGCAGAGGGAGGGGGCTTTCTCAGTGGTGTCGGTATTTCATTTAATTTCAAAGCTAAGTCGGCTTCCTTTCATCAGAAACATCAGACGCCGTCTCTCCTTACTGTCAAGCCTTCTCGCTAGTATGGCTGTTCTTCCCCTCTCAATATCAACATTATCCTTGATTAATCTGCGCCTATGACGCCATTTCCACTAACTCGAAAACTACGTAAGTCGATTTTTTTTCCCGGGTCCCTTTGAGTTCGACTTAGAGAGATCCGACTGTGTCTATCAAATGTGTCAATATCATATATATTTATATAACATGTCTGTAATGTCCAATATCCAATGTCTATCCCATGATTATTCTTTCATGTCCATCACAAGTCCTAACCATATAATCATCAGATGTCTCAATAGCATTCCCCATTTCACATCTCATGATACTTCTCTATTACATACATGCCTTACACTTGTCTATCACATGTCTCATTCCATGTCTCTATCAGATGTCTGTTAAATATCTCTTAACCTAATATCATCCCATGTCTCTGTCACATGTGTGTCACATGTCTCTATCACATGTCTCATTCCATGTCTCTATCACATGTGTGTCACATGTCTCTATCACATGTGTGTCACATGTCTCTATCACATGTCTGTCACATGTCTCTATCACATGTCTGTCACATGTCTCTATCACATGTCTGTCACATGTCTCTATCATATGTTGTCACATGTCTCTATCACATGACTGTCACATGTCTCTATCACATGTCTGTCACATGTCTCTATCACATGACTGTCACATGTCTCTATCACTTGTCTGTCACATGTCTCTATCACATGTCTGTCACATATTGTGTCTATCATATTTCTGTCAAATGTATCTATCACATGTATGTCACATTTCTCTATCAAATGTCACATCATATGTCTCTATCATATTTTGCCCCATGTCCCTAACACATGTCTGTCACATGTCTCTATCACATGTTGTCACATGTCTCTATCACATGTCTGTCACATGTCTCTATCACATGTTGTCACATGTCTATATCACATGTCTGTCACATGTCTCTGGCACATGTCGCATCATATGTCTCCATCATATTCTGCCCCATGTCCCTAATACATGTCTGTCACATGTATCTATCACATGTCTATCACATGTCTGTCACATTTATCTATCACATTTCTGTCAAATGTATCAATCACATGTCTGTCACATGCCTCTATCACAAATCTGTCGAATGTCTCTATCACAAATCTGTGAAATGTCTATATCACAAGTCTTGACAGTAACGCCACCGCACAGATCTCTGGGCGTTTTCGGCAATCTTAATAATGATGCCCACTTGATGATCGCTCCAGCTGCCCCAGCCTGGGCACTCGTTTTCCAGCCCAAGTATTTGTAAACAGAAAGGATTAGAAGCAATTATGCAAAGAGGATACCCTGCTGAATAACCACGTGTCGGACGGGAACCCCTGGGGGATGTCTAGATAATTGTCAAGCTTTTTTTTTATCGCTCTCACTACGATCTCTGTTTGTGTCCCCGGGTATGCTTGGAATAGTTTCTGTCTGCAGTATGTTTAAATGGTGACAGACTTTTGGTCAAAATTGCAGGGTTTTTTTATATGTCAAAATGTATATGTCTGTAGAACTGCTCATAAAATAAAATACATGTGCGTTTAAATCTTGATGTTAGTTCTTTCTTATTTTACTGTGAGCCAAAAGCCGCTCACAGCCAAACACCGCACAAGGCTACAACCAACAACTCAAGCCCACCCCACACACAAATCAGCCGTGGTCTAATCTGTCTGAAGTCTCTGTATAATCTAGGATGTTTCTCCGCTTGATATCAAAGGTGGAAATTTGATGAGAACGGGGTATGACATCCAAATATAAGTCGCGGGACAACAAAAGTCGAGTTAGGGTATTCCGTAAAAACTGGTTGTAATAAGCAGCAATAATATTTTTGTCTATATCTAAATACGAGTAGAATATCCATGCATGGCTTCGGGGTCCTACCATAAAATATTAATATAATAAGATTTAGTTCATTTTCCTTGACTCTATATATATATATTAGTAACAGCATAACTCTTAAGCAGAAAAAGTTTTGTTGTTTTTTTGTTGTTGTTTTTTTTCCTTCTTTTATTTTTTTTCCCGTTAAAACTGCATTTACACAATCACTATGTCCAACTGCAGGGTTTTCTGCTTCATGAATTATAGCATTAAAATCTCGATCCCTCCTGGCAAATTTGCATTCGATGTTGGCATTCCGTAATTCATTAAATTCCAATCTTTTTAAGCCTCTTTAAAAGACTGACATTGTATCCTTAATTTAAAAAATAATCGTAATAGTAGAGCAGACTTTGGTAATAAATATCATTAACTTAAATAGGAGTTGAGGATCGAACAGAATCACGGGAACTTTTTTAAACTGTTTCTCCAATACAAAACATTTAAAAGTGTTTTGTGTAAGTAGAATTAAGGGGGTGGGGCACAAATTATGAAACACAACGGAGGAGAATCCAATTACCCTGCAGCATGATAAGTGTAGAAATTTTTTTTTCCGTGGATAATTTAATCCCTTGAATAGCTGTTAGTTTAATGTAAAGTGTGTAAAAACTCCACCGGTTAGCAGCGTTCTATTCAGCGCCCCCTTTATTGATAATCGTTTTAAAACGTATAATTATAACATCCTCATGTCTTTTCGAATCATTTCCACATTTGGTTTGGCGGCAGGTTTTCAATAGGATTTTGACGCCTATAATTGCAGTCACAGAAAAATGAGTCAAATTTGGACACATAAGCTTCTCTTTTGAGTCTTCGATTACCCTATATATTTCTCAACAAACCCACATTCCTCTTTATAAATGTATATTTAGGTATATATATCATGAAATTAATCATATATTGGCCCACCGTGGCATCCTAATTTGTACACAATATATCATCCAAGCTCAATTTCTGTTGCCGTCTCTCTCTCTCTCTCTCTCTCATCTCTCTCTCTGTCTCTTGTTAGTTCACTCCGGTGGGTTCCCAATAAACAAATGCGCCAAACAAGGTGCGAAGTCAACAACAGGAAGAGGGCGCAAGTACGATCGCTACAGGTAGTTGATTCTGGGGTTAGTGCAACCTGGCTCGGGTAAACAAGTTTAACTTGTATCCAAAGTATTTGCGACTTAAGTGGATAAGATAAAGTAAAGTAACGCCAGGAGCGGACCGACTCTAAGATAGAGTAAAGTAACGCCAGGAGTGGACCGGCTCTAAGATAGAGTAAAGTAACGCCAGGAGCGGACCGGCTCTAAGATAGAGTAAAGTAACGCCAGGAGCGGACCGGCTCTAAGATAGAGTAAAGTAACGCCAGGAGCGGACCGGCTCTAAGATAGAGTAAAGTAACGCCAGGAGTGGACCGGCTCTAAGATATAGTAAAGTAACGCCAGGAGTGGACCGGCTCACCCCCCACTCTTCTTAAGGCCATGTTTCCGTAACACAAACGTACAAATTTGACTACATTTTATTTTGCATTTTGTTCAACTCTTAATTAATCCGAACTTTTTTCAGAAATATCCAATTATATTGATTTACAGTTGTTATAGTAATATCTCATTAAACAGCGCCGGGCGCTCATGAAATTGCATGAACTTGAGTTCTCAAAACTGCCTTGTATCACTGTTGTATTTTCCCGATCATTATATGGTTAGCGAGGAACACTGAGTTCTAGGAAGACTCAGTCTGTTTTTTTTAGTGGTATAACCGTAAGAAACCTAAATTTTAACAGGATTTATTTTTTTTATTACCATTAGAATTTTAATAATATTATGTTGTTGTTTTGTTGTTTTTTTTACCAAGATTGGATATTTATAATTTCGGTTGTGAGTTTCATTATGTCACTCATTACACTGCACTGGAAAATAAAGTTGATATTTATTTTAATGAAAATGTCTTATTTAAAAGCCAATATGTATAATATAAAACTTTAAAAAAATACTTTTAAAGAAAAGATCATGTAAAAAAAATTATTTAACAAACTTCAGACATTCCCTGTATACTACACTTATTGGGCTTAGAAAGAGTATCCAATTTAAATCATGTGTGCAGCTCTGCCGTTTAACAATTTATGACGATCGATGTCACGTCACGGTCTTACTATGTTTGCCCGTGATTTCTCAGCTTATGAAAATCTCCCTGTGGAGGCTTTTGCTTATTGATATCAAACAGTAAAAACAGTTAAAAATTAGTTTCTGATTTTACTTTTTTATTTTACTTATTTTTCTTTTTTAAATAAAAATTTTTAAACGTCTTTAATAATACGGCTATCAAGAAATAAATGTGTGGCGTGTTGTCCATATCTTATTTAGCTCCATGTGTGTTTAGTGGGTAGTCACAAGTGGTGTCCTGGAGCCTTGAGTGACATAAGCCCGTGAATGGACCCTGAGGTGACCGCTCTTTGGTGCATGTTTTACCATAAATCTCGGTCAACTCATTCCCCCACCATAATCAAGCCGTTTTTAAAGAGAGCATCAGTAACCTGGTGTCATCACCTCCCTTACACCCATCTTTTTTTTCGTTCTTTTTTTTTCGATTCCCATGAGGCGCCGAAGTTTTGTTGGCGCCTAGCCCACCAGTACACTAAGGAAGATCAGAAGAAAACAAAGTTTGTCGAGAGAAGAACGTCAGAAGATACGATTTTGTTTTAAAAATCAGTTTAACGCTCGTTGTTAGATTTGTCCACATTCTGATCTTTCACACATCTTAGAACAACACTTGCAGTCAAACGACGGCCCAACCTATAATCACAAATAATCAGCGAGGGTCAATTTGACCTTTTTTAAATAGCAAGTATATCAGGATTGCTGGCGGGGGGGGGCTGTAAATGCAACTTTCTTTTATAATTTGCTCGAGATGAATAATACTTTCATAAATCTGATTTCTGTTATTTTTTTAAGACTGATTTTCATTTTTCACAAACTATCAGATCCATAATTTTTTCAAAGTTTTTCAGGAACAGGTTATTATTTATAGACCAATTATATGACTGTAATAAAGGAGCATCTGTACAAGTCCAAAATCCTTTAACTTAATTAAATAGAAATAGAAACTATAAAAGAATGATTTCTAATTCTATGGCATCAAAGTTACAATGCACTTGCATTTCAATAGTAGGTAAGTGCAGTAATCCACGCATCTCATCTAATTCACGATTGAAGATGGTGGTGTCAAAGGGGAAATCATAACATGTATTTAAGCTAAATAACTTTTAAATGCTTTTATGCTTTACTCCCATCAATCAGAGAATCCATTAAAATATAATACAACAAATTTTTTCAAAAGATAAAAGAAACAATGCATCACACTTCAGCTCACTAAGAGGAGGAGACGTTGTAGTCAGCATTGACTTAAAAAAGACTGTACTGTAACTATAAACTCTGGACTACGGACCCACCCAGTCTATGACCCATGTACTATAACTATAAACTCTGGACTACTGACCCACCCACTGCTATGACCCCTGACTATAACTATAAACTCTGGAATACGGACCCATCCCACTTTATGACTCCTGTACTATAACTATAAACTGACTACTGACCCACCCATCTATGACCCATTTACTATATATAAGCTCTGCACTACCACCCACCCACTATGACCCTGTACTATAACTATAACTCTGGACTACTGACCCACCCACTGTATGACCCCTCGTACTATGACTATAAACTCTGGAATACTGACCCATCCACTCTATGACCCCTGTACTATAACTATAAACGCTGCACTACCGACACATCCAGTACACATAACCAAATTATTTAAATACATTTCATTAGGTATTCACATAGGGTTTATAACCAAGAAGGAACTAGGATCACGTCAAAATTCATTACGCTCTGTTTTTTTATTTTTTTAATTTATTTTGTACACATATATAGCGCAGTACACCAGCCTATGGCTGGGCTCACTGCGCTTTGCAAACATATTCAACAGCTCGATAAAACACATTGCAATCTTTATATTCATATTAATACACGGCATTTTCTAAAAACAAATGTCAATACATGGCCCTATATGTTACAAAACCTGATGTGGTTAATTGTATTGCCAGCTTGATAGATATTTTTCAAATACAACTTTTTTTATAAACCTAACAATGTAGGTGGTGTATCTCAAAGGATCTAAGAAGCTCACATGAAACTCACTTCGTAACACCTTTGAATATCAGTGGCTATCAGTAAAATACTTTAAAGTGTACTGTATTTGGGTAACAGTTTTGAGTTAGGTTTGTGGTCGGAATCCTGAACCTATTCCAAATCTCAATCATTAAAAACTGTTTCAGAAATATTCCTTTTTATTTTTTTTTATTAAAGAAACTAACTCGAGTAATGAAAATGAATAATTTTTAGCTCAGTTTTAGTTTGTCCACACACACATACACACACACATAAAAACACACACACAATTACACACACACAAACGCAAGTAGCTAATATCTACACTTATTCAAATACTAATGCGCAAGTGAAGTTTATCAGCACATACTCTTACACACTTAGGGAAGTACATCTACACAAAACTCTTACACACATAAGGAAGTACATCTACACATACTCTTGCACACATAGGGAAGTACTTCTAACATTATATTTCACACATAGGGAAGTACATCTAGACATACTCTTTAACACATATATATCCACATGGAAAATACATCTGCACATTGTATTACACACATAAACCACTTGAAGTACATCTACGAATACGCTAACACACATGTACAACGTGGGAAATATATATGGATATACTCTTACACATATATACACACACGGGAAGTACATCAGCACATACTCTTGTGGTCTAGCAACTGATTGTTTGGTCCCGGCCCCTGCATTTAGATTCGCATCTGCGGGGCCCCCAAGTGTATGCAAACGTCGCTGATATCTGGCACGCATCTCGCGCCAGCGTCTTGTGGATACAAGCGGCAACTGCCGTGTGTCGCCCAAACCTCGAGCCGTATGCGGTCCCGGGATTGGAGAAGGAACGTCTCGTCCATCAGGACTCTATAAATATTAGGACGGCGAATTCGATTCAAAGGCTTTGATTAGACGGCCACATAAAACCACGGAGAAACACAAGCTTTGGAAATATTTTTTTTTAAAAAAAGGATGGCTAAACAGGAAACGATGTTTCAGAAATGGAACGCCCACTTCCGGTTAGGGATCACTCTCGTTTATTTGTCAAAGCGGTGATTTATTGTGTCTCTAGCCGGTGACATTGCTGAAAGAATGTCCAGAATTATTTTTTCTTCAATGTTGATAATTATTAAAAAGAAAATGTTTTTCATATATGTTAAACGAGTTTTTGGAAAACATTTTCTTCATTTAAGCCGTAAAACGAAATATAATATTTTGTTACAATTTGTCTCGGGATGTTCCGTAATAATGAATCCGGAGTGTGATTCGAGGATCTTTAAATTAAGATCATGAGGTTTTGTTATGTTGTTGTTTGTGTTATTTTGTTTGTGTTTGTGTGTGCTATTTATGTTTTAAGTTGTTGTTTTTCATACTAAATAGCTAAATAACAAAACATTAATTGTACTTTTTTAAAATAAAAAATAAATTATTATAAAATTCAGTTAACAATTTAAAAACATATTTTAAAAAATAAAAAGTAGCCACCATTTATGGAGTGTTTTCAAATCTTTCTTCCTGCCTGGTTTGCCTCTGCAGACTCTGCGATGTGACTGTGACAGGGTGACTTTCTTGGGGTAGGGGTCTTTAAAAAAAACAACTTAATTACATCCCGCCAGCTGTAAAATAGCTGACACTCGATTTCATTTACTACCTTCGCTGTCCGAAGTTTGATGTCATGTGTGCGTGTGTGTGTTTAATTTTAAACTAAGGGCTCCGACATTGTCCGTAACAACGGCTGCCTTACTTGACTAACGAGTCAGTTCCATCCGGTCATTTTATCGCCAGCTGAACACAACCATCCTTTGTTGACATGCGGGCAACGTTATTATTCAAGAAACCGGCTCTTAAATGTCAAGATAAAAGATAGGCAAACGAACTGTGTGAATAAAACAACAAATGTAATGCTTCATTAATTGTTGCATTATATTTGAACTAGTTTGGGCTGCGGCACCGTGGCGCCTGCGGGCGCCCCCTTTTTTTAATGGCGCCTACGGCGCCCAACCTTTTTCAAAAGCCCAACTAACTTTTCCTTGTATGATAATTATGTAATATTAAACTTTCTTAAATGTACACAAAGTATTTTATAATAGGGTTGTTTTTTGGTGTGTTTTTTTTTGCAAAAGCCCAAGTAACTTATCCTTGTATAATAAATACAAAATATTCCTGAAATGTACACAAAGTATGTATATAATATTTTTTACAGTGCTAATCACCACACGATTTTTAAAGTAATTTTAGAAAGCTGCGCACCAAATTACTGCACCAAAAAATAACTATTTGAGTCAATCAGCACTGCTTACAACACAAAATTTTAAAAAATCAGAGTGATGTATATAACATTTGTTCACAGTGCTAATCAACACACGATTTTTAAAGTAATTTTAGAAAGCTGCGCACCAAATTACTGCACCAAAAAATAAATATTTGAGTCAATCAGCACTGCTTACAACACAAAATTTTTAAAAAAGCAGAGTGATGTCCCTCAGCGTTAGGTGGCAGTGAAAAATGAGCGTAAATATAATATAATATATGCCTGCGCGAGCGTCCAATTCTGTCAAAAGACAGTAATATTAATCTTACAGCTTAACCCGATATTTGAACGTCTTTTGGAAAACAAAGTAATAAAATTAAATTGATTTAGTGTAACAATATTTAGTCTTAAACTTATTATAAAACATTTTACTCTGTGGATATATTATTCAACAGATTCTGAAAGTAAAAGCGATGGAATTTAAATGGACGAGGTCGATAGAGGAAACAACAAAAGTCACGAAAAAAATACTTTTCTAAATATAAGGCCTTTACTTTGTGACTTTGGGGATCAGCTATTGCCTTCCTCTATTGACAATAAAAACAAGGATAAAAGACTAATTTGTTGTGTCATCCGATCCTTCCAGGATGAAGGGGAAGCTGATCTTGAGCTCGGTAAATTAGGTCAGACTATGATGTCGGCCGTAAACAGCGCTTTGAATCCAAGGGTACTTTTCCTGCTGTGTCATGTTAATGATAAGGGTAGTGTGTCTAGTAAGACAACCGTTGGTCTGTGGATTGAGAATGGCCCCCCTATGGGCCCCCTGAAGTAGACATCTCGGAGCCCTTACATGTTATATATATATATATATATATATATATATATAGACATATTCTCATAAATATTTACATTTAAAGACTACATAACTACTATGGAAAGTACAATGTAAACAGTAAAAAAATAAAACTCATGTTATCGGATCATATTTGCTTATCAATTTATCTAGCACTGCTGTGAAAAGGTGAAAAGACTAAAATCCAGACTAATTTAATAGGTATCGCGCTGGACTGCCGAACCGACGTAGAGGAGTGTCACGGGTTCTATTCTCGGTACTGGCAAGGCCCCGGGGGCATTGTGCTAGCCACACAATCCCTTGCTCGTTAGTGGTTGCTAAATAACACTTGTGAACGCTACTTCACTTGCCCCATAGTCCGTTGTCAGGGGTATGAGAATCACTGAGTGAATGCTTTTTGACTGGAGTGATCACTTTTCATGAATATAATGTTTTAGTGAACTGTTGATCACAGGGGTGTGTGACCAGAGGACACGCCAGGGTCAGTCGAGACCAGTTTTGGGGTTTAAAGAGACGAGTTGAGCAGCAGTTGAGTAGAGTCAGACCGGTCGGGGCAGACCGGGGAGTCACAGAGACGATAAGAGTTGAGGTTTAACGTCGCCCAGCAGCGGTCGGGTTTGGACCGAGGGGACTTAGACAATTTGTGTATACGTAGATCTGAAGGGGACTTGAACATGGGCCCAGGATGATCGGGGCGGACCGAGGGCATGCTTGAGTGTACAGCCAGTTGTATATAGATGTATTTGCTGTCCCGTCAGGACAGCCGGAGTTTACAGTTGTGAATAGTAGAATAAACATTGACTTGTTACCCAGACTTGTGTCATCTCTTGTGTGTGTCTGTAGCGGAGAGCAAGGCAACAATCCACATAACATCGAGACTTAAAAGCCGTCATGGACTGGAAAGGGGGTTATATCACCATCCATGGCAGCATTGCAATCCATTGCTCTGTCCCAAAATTACGATGCTCAGGAAAAAAACAGCAGTTAAACAGTTGAATTTAAATGCCATGTGCTTAAAACCTTTCGTGTAGCGTGCGGCTCGGCAGAAAAAAATCAGAAATGAGAACATCTCTTTCTTGTACATTTTACAAATTATGTCGCTTGTTTGAACAAATGAATTGAAGCTGGTTGGAAAATTGATCTACATTATATCGAATCCTTCCGTCGAAATTATCATCAAAACTCAAAACTCTCTCAAATACTCTCGGTGGTGAATAGAGTATTATAGGAAACAAATTGCGTCCTGCTTAGTTTACTCTCTACTCCTTTTTCCCCTTAATTCAATTCAATGTTGTTTGGTGTTGAGCTGCCCTATGTATTTTAAATTTATCTAAGCATCTAGCTAAGCGAAAGGGATACGAAAAGCATTATTTTAATTTGAAAAAATAATTAATTAATTCGTGGACAGTAACATTTAAACTCTGAAGGCCGGTGTGGTCTAGGCTCGTGCCTCGTTAACGTCAGGTTTAAATCTCCACGTATTTAGCATTTGGGCCATTCAGATGTTGGACGAATTGCTTAACGATTTTAACTTTTGGGTATTTAGTTGTCAGTACCTGCTGTTTGTGTGTCAATGGTGTGTCTTGTCACGGTGGGTCACTGTCGTATGAGTCACCGGTGTGTGGGTTACTGGCTTGTGGGTTAAGGATGTGAGGGATTTTCGTTTTCAAGTTATTCATTCCCACACTTTGATGAATCATTTATTTAAATGGTCCTTTGATAGCCTACTTCTTTTATATGAGAGAGTTACATGAGAGAGTTACAAAGTCTCCACCTCCTGTCCATATAATTGTGCTCACTATTAAAACAGTGTTGAACTGGCTTTTAAATAACATTTTCCAAAACACGTCTTCCTACCAGTCCTCGCAAGATATCAAACATTGGGCTCTGGTTATCTCCCATTGATTATGAAACGAAGTTCTTGTTCTATTCACGCTGCACTCAGACTAAACAACATTGCCCTTCCACTCACTTTCCCTTCCTGTTTCTTATTTCTCCCTCTCTTCTATTATCCTCAGACTGAACCCCCATCTCCACCACGTTAACCCCTCACCCCTCACCCAGAACCTACCCACAAACTCTGCAATCTAAATGCATTTCTTTCCTTAAGCCTGAAACCCTAACGCAAATATCCATTTTCTTCCAAGATTTTCGGCTATTGAATGAGCTCTAGATCTGACCCCTTCTCTCCCTTCCCACCACACACTTCTACCTCTATCACCCTCTCTCAGTTGGTAGCCGTGGGAACAGCTCAACTATCAACATCTTGTCCACCCCCACCCCCACTCATAGTGTTTTCTTTATGTCACACAATGGCTGTTGGCCGGGGCCCCTTGCCGAGACACTTCTCCTACACCAAGTCCTCCGCCGGGATTGAACGTTTCATCAGCCAGTGAATCTTTTTTGGCTTTGGCCCGCTGCATCGACCCACATTAGCTATTCGGCCAAAGATTTTTTTTACGATGCCTCATTTGAGGGCAAGTGTGTGTGTGTGTGTGTGTGTGGTGTGTGGTGTGGTGTGTGTGTGTGTGTGTGTTTGCGGGGGGAGGGGGGATGAATCCACGATTTGAAGAGAAATTATACAAAATGTTAATGGCGGCTATAATTATGTTTTGAACTGATCGATAATTGGCCAATCAAACGGTCAGATTTAATGGAGATTGTTTGGTCGTAAAAAATGAAAAAGAGGGGGGGGGATTAAATGCCCATTGACCGAATCGTGAATGTGAAGGTCATGGTGAAGATCTTGAGTCCGAGTCCCACACAGATACTTAAAAAAAATTATCATTCTATTCATAAAAAAACAAAAACAAATACCTATTAAAAAAATAAAAACAAAACAAAACAAAACAAGAACAAAATGAAGATTGTGGTGGATTTACTATGATTATCTCGTTTCTCTCTAAAAATATTTGAAGTAAAGCCATTGAGCCAAACCTGAAACATTTCTGAAACGTTACTGTTATTGAGAGAACACTAGGAGGCCGAGAGAAGCAGAGAAAACGGACTTGAACTTTTAAAGCCTAAATAGATATCCGATTTGAGCTTCGGGATGAGGCTGCAAGAGTTATGGGTGGGAGGGGTAAGTTGGGGGGTAGGGGGCTGGTGAGGAAAAACACCACAAAAATAACAAAGTTACATCACTGAATAAGGGGCCGTTTCATTTTTGTGTCGGACTGAAAGTATAAACACAGAGTTGTGATACATAAAACCAAACATGAGTTTCGCGGATCGATTTTAGATATCCGCACACACACAAAAAACACTAGATCCAATGGTGATTTTGTTTTTCTTATAATCATGACTCTAAAAGTATTTACTTATGCTATAGTCGATTCCTCGCTTTGCTCTTTTTCTTACTGTACCAAGGAGAACTGCTCCGAAAATATGTTGGTAACTCGTGTTACATACAAGAAAAGAAAACCCCTTGCGTTGGTCTCCACCTAGGTTCTTAGCATCATTACTCGCCTGTCTTGCCTTTGTTGACGTTTGTTTGAGTGGTATATTTATTTCACCGACAACAAGTTTCAAGGGGACATAAACTCTGTTGTCGAGCCCAGGGGTGGCCGCACCTGTAGTAACTGAGACCCATTTTAAAATATATTTAAAAAAAATTTGAGAGTCGCATTGAAGCACTATTGGTCATTAAACCTGGGAAAATTCCAGTAATCCTTGTAACATATATTTCATAAATTGTACGCGAGCCGCAATGTGAACACAGGAGAGCCGCATGCGGCTAGCGAGCCGCGGTTTAGCTTCAGAACTTTCTGTCGATCTCTCATACTGTAAGCTAACATGGTGTCGCTCGGAAAAAGCTGTGCATGAAAATCTTTTATAACTCAAGCAATCTTGGCTGAAACTCTAAATTGTTCAATTAATCTGGGCTAAAATTCTAAATAGTTTTAAAAAATATGGGTTGAAACTTCAAATAGTTCAAGCAATATGGGCTGAAAATCTAAATAGTTCAAGCAATCTGTGCTGAAATTGTGTGGCTCTAGGAATAGATAGGAAATTTTTAGGTTAGAATCCAACTCTATTTTAATGCGGTATCTGCTGGTCTGCATAATGGGTTTGGCCTTCATCAATCGGGTTACATGTCGCAGATAATCGGTGGCCAACTCTTTTTATGCTTAAAATATAGCTTGTATGTGGGTCAAGGAAATAAAATACTCAAGTACCGACAGTGGTAAAAAATATTAGTTCAAAGCTCAAACCCCTGTGGTATTTCAATATAAATATTCATGTTGATGTTAATGTGTACCAAGTTGGGTCTAATCATCCATCAATTTATTGAAATGTTCGTCCTTGAAGTATCTTTTTTAAAATTCAAATGTAATTAATACTTTGTTTCTAGAGTCAAAATAATGAGGTGATTGGTTGCGTATTCAAAATTTTAGTATAAATTAAAGTTTAGTCGATACTCGGTCAATTCACGTAGAAACGTATTCATTACAGACATATTAACCTGTGTATTGAAGTTACCTGTTATAACAGAAAGATTCTTAGATAAACCTTTAAATTGATTATTAAACAAATTTACAATTGTTTTTTATTGAAGACGCGCTTCAACAAATGAAAACCGATCTCTTACATTCATGGACCTTACATTTTACTGTTTGTCTTTCTTTGGTATCTTGTTCGTGGTTTGTCTTTCTTTGGTATCTTGTTCGTAGTTTGTCTTTCTTTGGTATCTTGTTCGTGGTTTGTCTTTCTTTGGTATCTTGTTCGTAGTTTGTCTTTCTTTGGTATCTTGTTCGTGGTTTGTCTTTCTTTGGTATCTTGTTCGTAGTTTGTCTTTCTTTGGTATCTTGTTCGTGGTTTGTCTTTCTTTGGTATCTTGTTCGTGGTTTGTCTTTCTTTGGTATCTTGTTCGTGGTTTGTCTTTCTTTGGTATCTTGTTCGTGGTTTGTCTTTCTTTGGTATCTTGTTCGTGGTTTGTCTTTCTTTGGTATCTTGTTCGTGGTTTGTCTTTCTTTGGTATCTTGTTCGTGGTTTGTCTTTCTTTGGTATCTTGTTCGTGGTTTGTCTTTCTTTGGTATCTTGTTCGTGGTTTGTCTTTCTTTGGTATCTTGTTCGTGGTTTGTCTTTCTTTGCTATCTTGTTCGTGGTTTGTCTTTTTTTACTTTAAAACCGCAACGTCAATATCATCAATAAAATTATGCCAAAAACGTATGGTGTATGGCATTTTTAAAAAGCTCATATCGATCGCCTATCATTTCATGAGCGTAATTCAATGTTTAAATATTTTTTTTTAAAGGAGAAATTAATTATGAACTGCATTTATTTTTCATGTGTAACGAATAGGGAGGTCGAAATGTAAATATTTTGTGTTTTGAAATTAAACCTTCGTATTTCCGCGTACTCGAACTGAGCTAATCAAGACCTAACAACCACTAAAAGTTAACTCTTTAAGGACTGACTGTTACTCGTGGATAGTCAGACAGTCCTGCAGTCTAGATACGCACAGATTTTGGCTGTGTTTTTTTCCCCCACTTTACAACCATCCTATATAGTCTGCTTAATAAAAAAATATCGAGCATTGATACTTGCAAATAGGTAAAATGTAAAAAAATCTTCTTTTTTTTAAAAGGACACGCTTTTATTTACAAACATTTACAGACTGAAACGCGCTGATCTCCCCTGCCCTTGATGTAAACACGGGAATTTGGTAAAAGATGGCTGGAGTGAAACCAGTGAGCTGTGGAGGTCAACTCTAGCAGACGACTATACATTCTAAATAGTGATAAATAGATATAAACTAAAAATTAATTAATTTAAATACGGTACATTCGATCGATCTGAAATTTTGATACAATGCATTGTCATCCAAGATCTATCTGTGGTAAAATTTGGAGATCTCTAGGACCATCAGATGTGGTTTAATTTTACGTTTCAATATTTGAAGGAAGGATGGATGAATGGATACAACATACAAACAGTGTGACTTAAATAAAGGCGTGTAATAAAAAAAAGCGTGTAAAAACAAAACTTCAGTAATTGCAGGAAAAAACTTTTTTTTTAACGTTCTTTTTTTTATAGTAATTTAGTTGTGGATCGGCTGGTGCCAATATTCGCTTCCCAGGACACAATCTCCAAGTCAAATAGTTATTATTTGTGCACACTTGGAGACACCATCGCGGTACTGAACAATTGTGCGGCAAAACTCTTGGGACTTTGCTAGGAGAACTGATGTTCGTCTTCATTACTGGCATTGCTGACCCGAGATAAATTTATGACTTCAATCTACTTTTTTTAATCGTCACTCTTTGTATAATCCTTCACTGCGGATGTTTCATGGGAGCTGTTCACCGAAAGAAAACTGTATTGGAATAAATTATAAAACTCACTGACGTCGAGTTTCAAAACTTAGCATAGAAATGGAACGCTGCGTTGGCAGATGACTCGCTTGGTGGTTGACATTTGGGTCGTTCGGAACAAATCATTAGCATTATGAGAAAGAAGACATTTTATTTTAACTTTACAACACTGCAACGCACTGACATCGCCGTAAATAATCGACCCCAATAAGGTTAATCGACAGCAATGTTCTTCCCCAAATTTCAGCAGTATCGCGCACAGCCAAGTTGAAGTCGCACAGACTGAATTGTGACTTGACGACACATAGGTGAGGAATTGACAACGATGTGATATAACTCGCAGCAACAGGGTACATTGAAAGCATTGCGAGATAAACACGGGAGCATACAGAATCTACCATATTGTGACATAATGCCAGCAAACAGGATAAATTGACAGCGCATTTCACAGAAGTGTTTCCTATACAATAATCGTAGACAACCGTTTTAATTGCGATTCGTTCGATATCGACCATTAGTTGCCTCTATGATTCTCTGTAAATCTCTCTCTCTCTCTCTCTCTCTCTCTCTCTCTCTATATATATATATATATATATATATATATATATATATATATATATATATATATATATATATATATTATATATATATATATATATATATATATATATATATCTTTCACTTTCTCTCTCTTTTTCTTTCTCTTTCTCTATCAATATCTCCATCAATCTATATATATCTCTCTCTATCTCTCTTTCACTCTCTCCCTCTCTCTTTCAATCTCTCTCTCTCTCTCTCTCTCTCTCTATCTGTCTCTCTCTCTCTATATATATATATATATATATATATATATATATATATATATATATATATATATATATATATATATATATATATATTAGGGCTGCGGAAATTAACGATTAATTTCTCGATTAATCGTTAAAAATTTTATCGATTAAATACCGATTTTATAAATTTTAAACGATAAAAATTCGATTAAAATTTAAGAAAATATTTATAATATTTTTTTCCTAAATTTATAAAAAAATAATTAATGATTAATAATAATTTATATATTTTCTAACGTACAAACTTCTCCCGCGTATTATTATAATTTAATAATTTATGTAGACGTGCAGATGTAAACAAAAAATGGCGTCTAATGATAGCTTCAGCATAGTTAAAATTAAGAATATAAACAAAATGTTGAGCAAACATTTCTTTTGTAAGCTAACTGCGAATGTCAAAGTAGAAGATGGTGAAAAAGTTTACTGTGTTCACTGCTGTAACAATTCGCTTATATGGGATCAAATACGTCGCTGAGGTACCACCTTCAGCACAAAACATATTAGACACGGGAAATAATTTTTTAAAAAAAACAATGTCAATTACTTGTTTTTGTTACTTCTTATCTTATCTTATCTTATCTGTTTACAGACGCTCCTTCTATACAGAAGATTATTGCGTCCTACGCTTATCTATGGCTTGTGTTTAGTCCTGCATTTTTATTAGAGATTTAAATGTTGATAAAGTGTTGGTTTTCCTGGATTCTTCAGGCAACCCATTCCACGCCCGAATTCCGGACGGGAAGAAGGAAAACTTGTATGTGTTTGTTCTTGCATACGGAATAAGAAAGGTGTTTTTATCCTTATGTCTATCTGAGGGTTGTATTAAGTTATCTTTGTGTTGTACTTCCCTTGAGATGTTAAGTTTAATGACGTCATAAATTTTAATTATTGGCTTTAATCGAAATTAACGATTAATTCATGATATTAATCGTTAATTTTTCAAAAGTTAACGATTAAATTTAAATTAATCGTTATCAGCCCTAATATATATTTCTCTCTCTCTTTCTTTCTCTTTCTCTCTCTCTATCAATCTCTCTCTCTCTTTCTCTCTCTCTCTCTTTCACTCTCTCCCTCTCTTTCAATCTCTCTCTCTTTCAATCTCTCTCTCTTTCTCACTCTCTCTTTTTCACTCTTTCCCTCTCTCTTTCAATCTCTCTCTCTTTCTCTCTAGTTTTCCCTATCTCTATTTATCTCTCTCTTTCTCTCTCTCTCTTTCATTCTCTCTCTTTTTATCTCACTCACTCTCTCTCTCTCGTTCTCTCTCTCTAGTTTTCCCTATCTCTCTATTTCTATCTCTATATATATATATATATATATATATATATATATATATATATATATATATATATATATATATATATATATATATATATATATATATATATATATATATATATCCTTCTCTCTCTCTCTTCGTCTCAGACAACAAATCTACACCGTGCCTTTCAGAAAGTCTTCGATTGATACAAAGATCCAAGGTCCCTGAGAATATCCTCACATCACTTAAACTTCTTTCGTTTTCCCCGCAGGTCGTCTGGAGGCGAATCACAGACGACGAGTTCCTGACCATCGGGAAGCTGGTGTGGAGCAAGGACCACCGCCTCCTGGTACAGTACAGCGCCAAGGACAATGACGTCACCGCGTGGGACCTCATCATACGTCACGTGGGCTTCAGTGACGCGGGCATGTACGAGTGCTCTCTGACGTCAGCCGATAAGGTTTTCTGGCACGTGGAGCTCAAGGTCATAGGTGAGCAGCAGAGAAAGATGGAGATTTTAAGACCTACGTCGGGTTCAAGTTAAGCTATAAACCAATGGGGAAAAAGAGATAGGATGACAAGAGAAAGTTATAGGTAACTAGCAGAGATTAGATAAGACGGACGAGATAGTTATTGACAGCAGAGAGAGAGAGAGAGAGATAACATGCAGTGCAGAATAAAGTTATTGATAATAAAAATCAATTGGTAGAGAGATAGACTGAAGGAGTAGTCCTTAAGGACATTGGATATGGTTGCGCACGTGAGTAGGATATAAACGATTTGGGGCACCCTGTAGTAATCTGTGTATGTATTGTTAAAAGTACGCGAGGGCATTCAAGTCGCGGAAGCTTCCCTTACAGCCAGGAGCGAGGAGAAAAGGGCCAGGAGAAAGGGGAAGGGGGGTAGAGGAGCAGGAGGAAACGCCATCATCCCATGAGGATGGACGGATGCGATACATACATACATACATTGTAAAAATTATTTTTGTTAAACAATGTGTAAACATAATTTGACACATTTAAATGATTAAATTATCATCCCCACCCACCCATCCCTAAAAAATTGCCACATTTATTTTTTTTTAAAAAATCAATTTAACAATATTTTTGGAAGTTCCATATATTTTTAATTTTAGGCCAAAGTAATTTAATTTTATATTCTTACAGTTTCGTTTCGGATTTAAAAAGAAGAAAAAATCAAGCAGGCAAAAATTAATTTTTTTTAAAAATGAAATAGATCTAAGTTTTTTTATTGTTACCCAACAAAAACCTAACTTTCAGATCCCGTCACGACCAAACCCAAGTCACGTGTGCTCAAAGAGGTAACACAGCTTCCTCTCATCACAGCTAAGATGGAGACCGCCGGTGAGTAAAGACAGTCACCGTGACCCTAGTGTTAACCTTCCAACGAGGGTAATAACATTAAAATTTGTTTTTAGTTAAAACACTTTGGTGACGAAGGTTACGAAGATATACGCCCGAGGCCCGAGGGATTGACATCTAACTATGGTTAGAGAGAGAACATGTCATGGAGACAGTAGAGTTCTTTTTTTTTCTTTTTAGTATACATTTTTGTATCAGCTTCTGATTTTTTTTATTTTAAAGGATCTTGCAAGTTATACAATAAAATTTATTTTAATAAGACTATTTAAATAATCAAACGACATACATCTCTTGATAACTTGTGTGGAAAAAAAGTTATAGGCAGTTAAATTCATGTTTTCTGTATTAAATATATTTGAATCATTTTTTTAAAAATTAAATTAAATCACAAACTACAGGCGCGTTTTGCTGGTTGCATTGTATTTATTTATTCTTTTTATTTACGTTTTTATTTTTTGTGAGCAGGGAGCAGGGGCGGATTAAGACTGCACGGGGCTTCTGGCTGCAATTCAAACTGGGGCCCTATCCTGCCAGCGTCCCTTTAAATAAAATGATTGCTAGCAGCTAATATAAGACTGTAACTTGTAACAAAATAGTCCATTGGTTCCTTTCTCACACTTTGTCTGTACTACGGGATCGGCCTTCCCAACCAAAAAGATTATTCATGGAAAAAAAAACGAATACGAAGAAATCACTGTTTGCCGGTATCCTAAAATTGAGTGTAAAAAGACAATTTAAAACAAACAAAAAAACAAATGGAAAAAAAAGGATTCTCACGCCGGGAATCGATCGCGTCATCGCATGCAGACACACTTCGACACGACCACACGAGATTGACGAAAGATGTAAATTTTAAAAAAATATAAACAATATTTTTTTAATATTTTCTCTTATTGAGCCTATAAAATCAGGTTTTTCGATTACTAAGACTATCGGTTCCCAATAACGATGAGATTAATAGATAAGATTTTATTAATTTATTTAATTTATGACATTCTCAGGAATTCATGCAAACATTTGTCCACCTTTATTATAAAATATACTAAATTTGGGGCCCTTAAATTATCGGGGGCCCATGGCTTTAGCCCGTTCAGACCCCCGCCTTAATCTGCCATAGGTAAGGTGGATGTATATTTAAAACATCGATGCAATAAACTTTCGGTATACATTATAAGTATTGGGGCAGTAAATTACTAGTATAGTTCTTCGAACTGAAAAAAAAGTTTCCAAAGTGTTGTACTATTGCGTGTTATGCCGGGGGCGAGGGGGGGGGGTAGCAGTCATTGAATGTATTCTTTGTCATGTAGCTTTAGCAGATGGTAGGTTCATCGCCGCCACAGTCTGTTGGGGCTAGTAATTTCTCGTCATAAATAATAAAGTGCACTTCAAGCCACGGGAACCATAAAGTTTAGAAATTGGTTTATATTTTTGTATATATAGTATGAAATTCTTTTTTTTAATGTTGAAACGTTAAAAAGGCTTCAGGAATTTGTTAAAAAGCGTAGCTGTTGTTTTCAGATGAACTACTAAATCTACGCTATTCAAATGTGATGGTCCGTTAAAGTTGAACAGTTCCTATCCAATAGAGGAAATAAAACTCCGCTATTGCCATCAATAAATTATACAAACACTTCTACGGCACTTAGAAAGATTGATCGAAAGGCACTGTTGTAGAGATAACTCCGTCTCAAATAGCATTTTTTATTATTATTTTATTTATTATTTTATTTTTTGGGTTGAAAATTGATTTCGTTATTTCTTTATATTTTAAAAAAAAATTGTATTTAAAAATTGGGTAAATTAAAAATTTTCAAATTAGACTAAAAAAATTAATTAGAATTCCCCTCATTCAAAGCGAATGTACTTCTTTTTATAACCATACAACAGTTTTGATAAAGAAATATTTTTTCAAGCACACAAACAACACCTTATCTCATTCAAAATAAACATGTCATGGTTTTCAATTAATTTTTTTCTTCTCGATCCTGTGTTTGTTAATCCGCGTATTTGAAAACATTTTTTATTTGTTTTGCTTGGCTCTCCCAGATCAACACCGGACGCCAGATAAAGAAGAATACATCACAGCGGGAACCCCCATCAGCCTCAAGTGTAACTTCTCCTCTGGGGAATGTGAGCACCCCTCGTACTCACCTCGAGTGGTACAAGGACGGTGAAGTGCTGCAGTCCGTCGATCGGGTTCTGGTGACAAGGTGAGAAATATTTCATGAGGCAACAACAATAAATAAACAAACAAATACCATCAAAGTCAGACAAGGAATTTAAAAATAATTTCAAAAAACTTAACAAAAACAAAACAACTGGTTATGTTTGCTTCAGTTATAAATCTACCCGATAATACAGGAACGGCGGGGCCCAACCATCCGGAAGTAAGCATTTGGTTTGCTTTTTTAAAACTTATAAAACCTGATTATTTCATTGAAGTGGTGATGGAACTAATATATGTTAGGATTTCAAAAGTTTCCCGGAATCTTATTGAAGCTTTCTATAAATGAATCTTCTTAAACTAGGTTGTTCTGGGGCGCCCACTTTTTTCAAAAGCCCATGTAACTTACGCGAATGTTATTGCATGCATTCGTATTACAATGTCTTACGACAAAAAATTGGTATGTGAATGAGTTCAATAAAAAGAATGAATAATTAAATTTTAGTTCATTAGAATGATTTATTTTTCAAACAATTTCTCTATATATCCCCTTTTCCAAAATTAAAATCTAAGCTAAAACAATGACGTCATATCATATTTTACGGCGAGAAACACCACACACTCTGTTAATCTCGAAACCAAAATGATTATGATTTTATGTCTATATTTTCAATTTAAAAAATGTGCTGATTATGCCCCATAGCGTTACAGAATTAGTGACCTGGACTTTTATGTATTTTATAAACTACAAACGTTTTAGATTATGGATTTTAACTAACGATGAAATGGCTATTTGAGTCGCAAATATTAATACTTTTATAAAACTGGTTTAAAAAAGGCTTTTTAAAATATATTTTAATTTCTTTCTCACGTTTTACTTTTTTTTAATGCAACGCTCAGAAACAGGTACAAAAAAACACTTTTCTTTTTCCATTCAAATTCAAATCCTCCTTTTTCCTGTCTTGCATTCGCGCGTGAGTTTTATAATAAAAAGCCCTGCATTAAGCAATTGTTGGCTGAAAACAGTTTGTAAATTCTAGCTTACTATACGATTTTCAGATCAGTGGCATGGGAATCGTTTTTGGGGAGGCACTTTGTTTGTTTTGTTTTTTTTTAAATAGAGGGGTGTCGCTTTCAATCAACTGAAACAAAGAGTGTTTGAGTTGAGGGTTGGGAGAGCTTGATCAACGCTACGCTGTATTTAACCTATCTACGCCTCTGAATGTCATAATGGACTATTAACCTTTCTCTTTACGCGTTAAAAATTACTTTGAAACCCTTCAGTACCTATTAGTGTAGCCTTCGCTTCACTTTTCGGATTTTCTTTTGAATTTTAGGAATTTGGCATTGAAATACTTTATGACGAGAGCCATCAATGTAGCGAGGCGTAAACTTTAAAGAAAATATTTAAAATTACTTTTTATTTTTATATGTATGAAAGGTTGTCAACAACTAAACATGACTTCTTGTCTAACCAGGTACAAAATGGAGTTCGATGGAAATTTTTACAGCGAGCTGATGATTGACAAATCTCAACTGGCCGACTCTGGTGTATATATTTGTCGCAGGAAATCAAGTGATCTGTGGGTGGTCAAAATTTACGTGCTTCCAAGTAAGTTGGTTCTTTATTTAACTCCGGTCTTTTATTTTATTACGGCATTTAATCAAATGATAATTTCATATCCAATGTTCTTTTAATTGATGTTCGTTTTGTATTTAATGCTGATGTTCGTCGTTTCTTAAATTTGCCCTTTTATTAAGTGGTGGTGTGATATCAAATGTTTGCCATTTATTTGTTTTGATCTTTTTTTAAAATTATTGTGACATGTTCAATGTTCATTTAATGTTGGTGTCAAATTTAATGATGGTAATCTATTAGATTCAGATTTTTTAGTCAATATTTGGATTCCCCTTTTGTCACGCTAACATAAACTTATGTCTTTTTACTTTTTATGTAATACTGCTCATTTTTAAATTATTTTTTTAAATTGAATTTATTTAATTACTTTTTATATGTAATTTTGTTTATAATTTATTTGAGTTTCAATCATTTGAAAAGTGATTTGAAAAGCTATAAGAAAATTGGTTTATCTGAGGCGGCGCATCTTACATTTTTAATTTTGGTTGTCTTTAATAGGTGTTATGGAACAAGACTTTAAAAAATGTTCTTTGGTCTTATGTTTCTTTTTTAAAGCTATTTTTTTTAAATGTTATACAATTTTTCTAATTGATATGTACATTTATTTATTCACCTTCTCCAAATGGTTTTTTGTTTTGCATAACAATTTTTCAGAAAATTTTCCAGTTTTGACCAGATCTTGCTACTCCAAAAGGATGCGTATTGCATTTTGGTTTTAGTTTTGTGTAATTATTTCATTCAAAGGCTCTCAACTTTTGCTCCATGTGCAAAGACGCACAGGGGTAGTTCCTGAAAATAGCGACTTTGCACATAAGTATAATTGTAAAATTGTACGGTAGGGCCTAAGTCCCGCCCCCACTTCAACCCATAGAGACTGATTTTTTAAAGTCCCATTGATTCCAAGTAGTTTTGAAGCTTATATTTCAGTTGTTAGGTTTCACATTTATTAAACCATTATACCATCCGTTTCTTCTCGATACGTTCAATGTAGGTTATTATTTATGCTAACGACAACCTCGTTCTTTAAAATATTTTTTGAAATGTAATTCAAATATTTACCTAATCAAACCTCCAAATGCACACAGTTTTTTAAAAAAAATGTACTTTGTAATGAGTTGCGGACAGTTTTATGTTAGATTCCTGGTTACTTTTTGAGAACTGCTGGTCTAAGTGGTGAATTATTAAATACAATGGATAACTCGGACTAAATGTTTCCTAGTTATAAATCAATATGTATGCTTCTAAAGTAAAGAGTGTTACATTTATAAGAATATCGAATAGTGATACCCCCACCTCCCCCACCCCAAGTCGAAAGTACGCAGATGCACGCTTTTATCACGCCCGTGAGCCATATTCATATTTTAGTCTCATATCCCCATTACACCAAATGTTTAGTTGCATCATCAAATTTTATATTACTGTAAATAATAAGAAACTATTAACCAATCGCGCTTGGGGTTATGTGTACGCTGTGACTAGTGAGACATCCAGTCAGTCAGTGATAAAGTGGAGTATTCTGCAGGTCATTGTTAGCACCCGTCGAGGGTCGGGTATCCGAAGCGACCGTTTCTTCCCCCTCACTAGCATCTAGTGATTGGTACTGTTTAGGGCCAGGAGTGCCAGTGCGGATTAGCAAAAAAATAAATAAAGGTACCGCGAAGAACTTTGCGGACGTCAGCTCTGAGGAAAACTTCCAACGGTATTGACACCTGTTTGTCACATTGATGATTCCCCGCCCAGCGACAGTCCTTGGACAGTAGACTGGTATGCTGAGCCGGGGTGGCAACGAGGTTGTATCGGGTCTAAGTAGGGAAAAATCCACCCCACTGTACTCTCCGGCGACTTGTACGACGGATACAGTATGCATCCGACTTCTTGTACTTGCAGGTGGTGCTTGGCAATCCTGAGACTGTTGTGATTGACGGGCCCCCATGTTAAGTCTCGATGTTATAGGGATTGTTGCCTTGCTCTCCGCTTACATACAGTACTCAAGAGATGACGCAAGTCTGTGTAACAATGCAGTGTTCATTATACTGTACACAACTGGCTGTCCTACCTAGACAGCAAATACATCTTTATACATCTGGCTGTACACACAACTCGACACTATAGTTACTTTACAAGCATGCCCTCGGTCCGACGCGACCGTTCCTGGCCCCATGCTCAAGTCCCCTTCAGATCTACGTATACACAAAACGCCTAAGTCCCCTCGGTCCAAACCCGACCGATTTCTGGGCGACGTTAAAACCTCAACTCCCCGTTCACGCCCGACCGGTCTGAACTACACAACTCTCTGCCAACTCGTCTGAGACTGACCCCTGCTCTGGTCACACACCCATGTGACCAACAGTTCATTAAAACATTATATTCATGACTAGTAGTCACTCCGTCACATCACTCACAGTGATTCTCATACCCCTGACACCCACCTTTTGTGAGGTCAAGCCTAGTGGGAGGCATTTTCGAACGTGTTCTTGGATGCCAAGGCGGCCCCCTCAGAAGAGACCGTTCCAGGGGTGGGGGGGGGGAATAGTTTGCTGGGAGAGTTTCCTGGGAGCCCTATTTAGAGCCTTATGCTCAGGGCTGTTGATTTTCTTCCACATGTAGGATTTATCATTGTTGATTGCTCAAAATCGAGTTTAATTTTTTATTAAAAATTTAGGCTTACGTTTCCTAACTTCGCATGACAAGAAATAGAAACGAGTTTCATGATGAGGCAAGGATTAACCAAAAGGACATGTTCTATGTTTCAGATACCAATATAACCGGTCCTGTTTTTGAAGAAAACCATTCTCAAGTTTCAGGTAGGTCGACAAGTAGATCAAGTTAAGTGTTCATCATGCGTCCTTAATCAATTAAAAATATCTTGCGGTATCTGAAGAAATATATCAAATAAAAGCAGCTTCCAGAGCACGGAAGGTGTCTGAAATCTTTCTACATGTAGTACCAAAATTTTTAAAACAATTTTTAAAAAAATATAAAAAAATGTTTAATTATTTTTTTTAACATACTGTCATGTGATCTTGATCAGTGGCGTCACTAGGGGGTGCGATGGGGGCGGGCAGCCCCGGGTGACACCAAAATCTAAAATTTTACTGTTTACGATTTTATGTCCAAAATTAGAGACTACAAATTTTTTTCAACCAGGAAAAAAATTAACGCAATGCAATTAAATAACGTATTTACTCACATATAAGCCGAGTTTAGAACTATAAAATACAATACCGAAATTAGAGGGCTCGGCTTATATGCGCATAAAACAAAATGGACACCTGGACAGACACTTAAAAGTATTTTCTTTCTTAAATATATACTTCGTTAATCTTCAGTTGTGATCATCTCTTAGCGGAGGTTCAGATATTATTATAGTGAATAATGTGGAAAGAGCAGAACACGTTTTTGTGTCATTCCAAAAGGTAAACAAACTGGTATGTAACAGAAAAGTAAGCATTTTACATCTTTAAAGTAACAAATTTCTAGAACCAAAAATATGGAGTAAAATTAGACAATTGTATGGATTATGCGGGTTTTTTGCAAAAACTGGCCATTTAAAAGCAATTTTATGCGAGGAAATACGGTGGTTAAACGCGAAAACTTATTAATATAAATATATCAGTTAACATGCAATAATAAAACAGTCCCAACAAACCACAATAAAACAAATTATTGAAAAAAACAACAAAAAAAACAGCCCCACCGGAGAGAAAATTAAAAAGTCTGGAATGCCTTGTTACATCATGGAGTAAGCCGGTGAGACGAACCGCACCTCACTACTCCCTCCACCACAGTTGTAAGATTTTTCTTTAAAAAAATCAAAAGATGTGGGGGTTTTTGTGTTTTTTGTTTGTTTTAAGAGAACAATTATCCAACAGCAGCGAAATATTTTAAATGTTTGGTCTGATCATTATATAGCATATTATTAAAGATATAATCTACTAGTGTATTACCCGTCAAAAATAACGGAAGTTTTCAAAATGGATATATTTCAGTTTTTGTAATTGTCCCTTTTGCCTGAAAGCCGCATAGTAAATAATCAGAAAATGTAGAAACCAAGAGAGAAAAATTAAATCTCTTTTCCATATTGAACAATTTTATGCGGACGTTTGAAAATAGCATTTTTCTGTTTTTTTGGGTTTTTTTTTGCAGTATTTTTTTCAGCGCTATTTTTTTAGCGGTGCGCTTACTATAAAATCTAGCGTTACGAACGGACATAGCAGAGTATATATTTTGATTATATATGAATATATGTGCTATGAGAAAACCTCCAAGCCTAGGCTTCGCGTTATATAAGTTTGCATGAATAATAATGATATAATCAGGATAATAGTAAATGCATAGTGAATTACACACAGCATAAGGTGATACTACAGCAAAGAAGTTTGAAGTTCGAAGTATTAACAAATATTGCTGAGGAGTCAGCCGGACGTTAACTTGCGGCATTGAATAGTGTGCACCAATTATGAGTGCACCAATAATACAGCACAGTGCCTTAAAAATAAATTATGTGACTGTAATGTGATCCACATCAAGCACATCTGTGATTTGAAGCAGTTTAGGCTTCATTGATGATTATGACTTTTCAGTTTATTCGCCCATTTGTCCATTCATTATTACCACAACATTACCAAAACATGTAAAAAATAAAATGTAATTTTTACACATGTTAATAACAAAGAACTATTCATTTTGCATGAAACGTAGTAAGCAAAGTTTGTCACAGGATAACAGAAAAGATTAATTATCAACTGTTAATCATATTTACAATTTAATATAAACGTGTTAGTAATTCACATAAACGTTTTTTATTATTGTCAAGTCAGCACCTTTTCAAGATCTATTATGACTTGTCAGTTTATGCCCCCATTGGTCCATACATTATTACCTTTAAATTATCAAAAACATGTAAATAAAAAATTGTAACTATTTACAAATATAAACAACAACGAACTATTTATTTTGCATGAAACCTTTGAAGTAAAGTTAATCACTTGATAAAAGAAAATATTACATTATCTTCAGGTTATCGTATATAAAATTTAATATGCACGTTTTAGGAATTCTAATAAACGTTTTCATTATTGTCAAGTCAGCACCCCTTCCAGTTCTATATTAAAAGTAAAGATTTCATATTCCAAATTAGTCTAAGACGCATTAAAATATTACATGTAAATAACACAAATATGCAATCTCAAAGTGTATAAAAGAAAAACAAACGTTAAACTAAAGCATAAGTTGTCAAATTTCATTTGCAGTAATAAATAATGGCTTTGTAGTTCAAAACGCATCAAAACTTGACAACCAAACGACAACCAATTGTAAATTTCATAAACAGAAACACGAATGTTATATATTAATATAGAAAATTAAATTTATAATTAAGTACGTAATATTGACATGGACACATACACAAAAAACGTAAATTTAATTTAAAAAATAATAATAATATTTATCAAATAAAACATGGCTCTTTTTACTTCGTTCCCTTCACAAATTAATAAAAGCTCAAATAATGACGTCACGTCACAATATTTTATGGCTAGAAACACATTTTGTTAATCTCGAACGCAACATTTTTACTCCTATATTTTCATTTTTTTATCGGGAGTTACCTTGCATAGCGTCACGGACTGACACTACAGACGTGACATTGCAAATTATATTGTTTAATTATATTCAAGTATTTTGTCTAAAATTCATAAATCCACATTCTTACAGCAGTAAAGGTAAGAAAGTGAATCCTTTATGTAATTTTGTTAAAAGAGGTGGGGTGCGATGCTGCGGACCGCACTGGGTGACACCATCACAGGGGGGTGACACCTAAATGTAAAATTCTGTATGTTCTTGTTATTTGGCACTGGAAGACTCGTAGGAGTTCTATGGGATAAATCGTGAGGGGGTGACACCATGAGCTACCGTCCCGGGTGACACCAACCCTAGTGACGCCTCTGATCTTGATCTTGTCACTTGATTGGCAGCAAAGTAAATTCTTAACCACATTGCATACCACCGTTCAGTAAACATGGATATTTTGTTCATAAGAAGCTGTGACCTTGCCAGACGTCAAGGTTGTAACAACTGTGACCAAGTCTATCATTGAGCTGGTCACTACATTAGTAAGATCTGACCTAACGCGTTTTGCTAACATGACCAGGTCTGACCTCATACTTGTTGATTCAGTGATCAGGTCTGACATTCAGCTTGCTATAGCAGTGACCAGCTCTTAACTCACAGCTGTATTTTTTCTCTTATCTTCACTTGACTTGTAAGTTTCAATGGAGTGTTGTACCATGGTAATACATGCGACAAAGTGAATGTTCTAGTAAAAAGCAAATTCTTGTAACTAAGAAAGCTTTAAGTAATTTTAAAATGGGAAATGCATATTTTAATATTGAAAACGACAGAGGCAGTAAATTATTTTAAATGATTAACGTAGCTTATGTGTAACGTACTGTCATTTATGTGGTTGTTATGATTTGAATGTTTATTTAATACTTATATATATGTTATTATCTTCATGTAAAGTGCTGTGAGCCCAGTTTCTTACTGGGATACAGCGCTATTTAAATTATCAATTTATATTATATTTTATAAATCAAGAGCAATTAAATGATTTTTTTAGTTAACTTTTTGTTTGTTTTATAAAGCAGTTGTACATTTTCCTTACAGCTGCTGTTAACAGCCCTCAGAAAGAAAATGGCGCTGCCTCTTCAACAAGCTTCTCGACCTTCTATATTATCTTACTTGCATGCTACATTAGTATGATACAGAACTTTCATGTGATAAACTCTTCATCTTTGTTAAACCTCGTAAACTTAACTCCATTCAACTGTTTAACATTTAAAGATAGACTGTCCATAGATCCAACATAATAGCTTGTCTGTTGTCGTTTTTACTTGAAAAAAAAATAAGGAAAATCTTTGCGTGTGAGATGGTAATGAAAGTTTTTCCCGTGGTGTTTTTAATTATACATAGAATAACAAAAGACATGAGACAATTTTTAATGAATCCAGTTTTGAGAAGAATCGGCAACGGCCACTTTAACATAAAATTAAAAGTCTTTACCAAAGTTAAGTGAAAAATTTCCAATCCAAGAAATTAGTTTGAAAAAAAGAGCAGATATTGAAATTGACAAATTATGAATCATTTCTAAACTGATATTATTTCTTATTTTAATAAAATAAAATATACTGGTATATTTGAATGAACTTACCTCTTCCAATGTGTCATTGCTTGTTTAAACATTTTATCATGATATGTGCAGATGTGATTTTATTTAATTTTTATCAAAACGTCCATAGTGACATTGGTTTAATACTCTTTCATTAAGAACCTAATTCTTATGTTATCTAGGTAGTTGTGTAATTTTTTTTAAATTCAGGAATGTTATGAAATGTAAACCACGGAGTAACTTGTTGTTGAAAGATTATCTTTCTACTTTCTTTTTAAAACATGTTTGTCAGGTATCAGACATTTGTTTTAGGTTTAAACTTTTAATTTTTGTGTTTCATTCACCGAGCTCGCCAACAGTGTCTACTTCGATGCGAGGAAATGGTTGGTAGGGATTGGGGAAAGGGATTCCATCTTCTCCTTTCTTTATTCAGTAATTTATAAGCATTTGTTTGTTGTTGTTTTTTGTAAAGAAAATATTTTTTTCATTGTAAAAAAAATATTTGAAGTAGACTTTAAAAAAAAATTCTTTTTAAAAATGGTGGAAAATATATACATTTTTTTTTATATTGCGTTAGGCAAGAAGAGAAAATTAGTTTTCAACAAATGCCTTTAGCGATTTTAAATCAAGGAATAATTTCCAAGGCATTGGAGGATGATATAGTTTTTACAAACATTATCCTTTATTTTTATTTTACTTGGAGCAAGGCAGGTAACCATATCAAAAGAGTTGAAGTTGTATGATGTGCCTTCATTCAGACAAAAGTAAGAAAGAAAAAGATCCAAAGATATTTAAAATAAAACTTTTAAGAATTAACTATTGGTGTATTAAATTAAAAAGCAGTATGATTCAATTTCATGCTTTAACCAACAATTTTTTTTTAAATTAGATATTTCTTATAAAAAATAAAAAAATAATGCTTTTACCTTTTGCACAATACTTGTAGAAATATATGCATAATTAATAATGTTATTATTATTAATTTAACTTAAACATTGTAGTATTTTATGCTTTTCTATATTTTATATGTAATATTGTGTCACTAACATCTCTGTTACTCTGATGAACATGATACTCTGGAATGAGTGATCGGCCAAATGATATTTATCTGAAATGACTGTCAGTTTGGTTTCCAGATTTGTCCACTCATTTTACAATGAATAATGTCTATTTGAAGTTAATATCATGCTTTTTAAAGTGCTTGCTGCTGAATGTGTGGGATCAGACTCTTAAACATTTGTGGTCTAACATTTTGCCAAGAACCAAAGAAATGGTATAAGATAAAAAGATTATTGTATTGGTCAAATATTACCAGGCCTGGGTTGAAAATTTGCATTATTTATGCTCTTTTTTATTCATTGTGAGTTTAATTATAAGATTCTGTAGTCTAAGACTTGAACAGAATAATAATATATGCTTTGTTTTCATTATAACCAATATCCACCTCTTGAATACAATATGAGGTTCTGCGGAAATCTTACAGCAGAAGATGTTATTTGTTGGTGGTCATCGGCGGTGTCTGGAGGTGTCACTGAGGTGTTGTCATTTTACCTTAATTGTAGCCGGGTCTATTGGTATGTTTCATAGAGTTCATTAAAAACAATTTCAACCAATTTCTTCATCGAGTTAATGGATTTTTTTCTGTGTTGCATCATATTTGATGACCTGTGGTAATGGGTTGCTTAGTGTGGTGGCTTCAATAATTATTGTGACGGATATGGAACAGCAACCACAAATGGTGCTTGAAATGTATCACAATAAAAGCTTCAGTTACTTTGATGGCGATGACTAAGACTAAGAGAATCTGATGTGATTCCAGATTCCAGTGAGACCAACTCTGTCAAGATACAACTGAATAAACATGGGCACAGTGCCAAATGTGGGGCAGGGATGGGGGGTGGGAGTGGAGAGAAAGAAAAAAACAAAGTAAGAATTGTTTTATACATTTTTTTTTAATGGTAAGGTATAACAATGGAGACAAATTAAAATAGATGCTGAGAGAAAGAAATAAGTAGAGGCTCTTTGGGGGGGTGTACACAGTGGATTTATTTTGTTGGAATTAAAAAAGTTGGTGGACGGAGTTAAGACCATGTAAGAACTACACAGACTGTAGAGTGGAGGAAAAGTTGTAAGTTAGTAGGAGATTGTAACAACAGGGGACATAATTGCTATTATAGTTATACCAGTGAAGACATGAACTGTAAGTATACAGTATTAAATGTTTACTAATCAAGTTAGTCTAGAGGCTGCTTCTGCTATAAATTAGTGAAAGTATCATCGAAAATTGTTTAAAACTATTTATTTGGCAAACACAGCTGACCATACAATGGTCAAATGGATATAAAATATGCAGTTATATACACCATATAATACTTTATATACATTTTACTAAAACAGTCCTTGGGCTCATACATTTTGTGATTGCATGTAAACATATTTCTGGTAAATAATTTTTGTAAATAGTTAATGGAGTGTACTTAAGTATTTCAAGTGACGGGAATGTAAATATGTGGAAACATGACAACATCTGTAAATAGATATAGACAGCAAATAAAGGAAATGTATACATATTTTAACATGGAGAGGAGTAAATCCATGACACTATAGATTTGTATTGAAAATAAATCTTTGGGGGAGAGGTTGGGGGTCAGACTTTAGACACTTTAATTGCACAAGAAGAAAAATTAGATGGCCTTTCAGTTTCATTGAAATAGTCACAGGAATCAGGAATCATGATTAATGCATTATTCTGATACTTGGACCCAAATATTGATGAGAACTTGTGGAGATTCTTTCAGATTTTATACAAATATTATTCCACCACCCAAGGGATAATTTGTATTGAAATCAAGTCTTCAGACTAAAGTTAAATCTATCTGTTATATTGGCCTAGGAAAGGATCTTAATGAATAAAGAAATGTTTCAAAAGTACAAAAATTAAACTCTGTGAACTAAAGAAATATTTTTCTATAAAAAAAAACCACCAGAAATAAAGATATTTAAACTTCATGAATCTAATAATGGCCTGAAAGTCAAATGCATAATTTCCCTCGCTTCAACACAACTATTTTTAGAATGTGGAGTTGGTGGAAAACAATTTTTTGAGGTCATAGATTATCATCATCAATAAGGCCTAACCAAAATGGTTATGTAGGCATCCAGACTGGTCGGAATGGTTCAAAAATCAATGATAAAAGTCTGCTTTAAAAGAGCATTTGATCTAAAAGGTAAATTTGATTACAAAGTTTTGTAAAAAATTAATATGCAGTGTGACAAGCCCATACACTGAACAAAACTGACAACACTAACCACAGATTTAAATGAGGAAATAAATATATGCCCAAAAATCTGATGCTGTTATAATACATCAACAAGTAAACTATGTCGTACAGGCCGCTAATAATTCAGCAGTTTGGTTTTTTGTAAGTAATAACATCATGAAAATTGGTTCTTACAAGCATTAGAAGTGATTGCTAAAAACAACACCACTGTTTGGATCCCAGATGAGGGTATAAATGCTACTACTCCCTGGACTTATTGTTTACGTTGTTTGAGTTGGGAGTGGGGGAGAAAGCACTAAGATTATTTAAGTATACTTAACGTATAGATGGTTTACACTTACTAAAGTGTGAAGTACTAGAATCATGGTCCTCGTATAGGAATCATGTTTAGAGGGTTAAATGATAATTCAATTAATATCATCAAAGCTTGTGGAACCGTTGAAACAACCCTGGATTCTGAATCGCTCTTGTAAGTTGAAACATTTTCCCCAGCACTAATGACCCAAAGTATGGATTTCATATCACCCGAATAAATAACAGATCAATTCATTGCACCAGCTACAGCGGCTTGGTGGGTCAATCATATCAAAAGGTAAAGTTTATACTAAACTAGTGCAGTTATTTTTATTAAAGTGATACTAAATAGAGGGAGACAACTCTCCATGTGTAAAATTACAAGAAAAGTGAATGATTCTCAACATTTTAACAATGGGACACTAAAACTGTACGCTTGACATTATTTACAAGTTAAAATAGTTATAAAAATTTTATTTTTAAATACATCACAAACTTATGGGAAGATAATATTTCATGGAAGCACGATATAAAGTAATAATCACGTTTTACCTTATGTGTAAGGGAGACAATATCAATATATATATATATTTTTTTACATACTGTCATGTGATCTTCATCTTGTCACTTGGTTGGTGGCAAAGTAAATTCTTAACCACATTGCATACCACCGTTCAGTAAACATGGATATTTTGTTCATTATAAGCTGTGACCTTGCCAGACGTCAAGGTTCTAACAACTGTGACCAAGTCTAACATTGAGCTTGTCACTACATTAGTAAGATCTGACCTAACGCTTTTTGCTACCATGACCAGGTCTGACCTCATACTTGTTGATTCAGTGATCAGGTCTGACATTCAGCTTGCCATAACAGTGACCAGCTCTTAACTCACAGCTGTATTTTTTCTCTTATTTTCACTTGTTGATTCACAACTGTGTGACAAGGTCTGACCTATAGTTGGATGGATGCTGCGGCCTGGCATAACCTTGTCTAGACACAGGGAGCTCAGAATTAGCCACGCTGGCAGGTCCTTGTGGGCTTTGGCCGTATCTGTTTGCTTGACCAGACTGCCTGTCCCCATACTGTAACCAAGTGATGATAAAATTAGTGCCAAATTATTAGAGATGACAGCTAATAAGGAAATTTATTTTAAATCAATGTAAAACAACACATTCTCCAGTGGACAGTACAATATCAGGTGAATAACTTTTTTATCAATTGTAAAATGTTTATATTTTTACAAGATAGTAGCCATTCAAATAAACTGCTTACAGTCGTACAAGATAGTAGCCATAAAATATATATTTGTTATATTTGTATGAGCTTGTGCTTAAAATAAAATAGTTACAGATTGTACCATAGATCATACTAAAAAAAAATCATGTAGAAGTCGACGATATTTAGGTTAAATAATAATAACCAGTGCTGTTACCTGATTAGTATAAGGGCTTCGTAGGCGGTGCTGTTCATGAGGGGAGACGTTGCTGCTACCGCTCTGTCTATTTTGTGAGCCCCCATAACCACTGCTGGAGCCTGATTGCCCCGAGTACGACACCTGAGGCAGTCCTCTGTCCTCAAAGTAGTGAGAATTAGATCTGGGCGGAGTGGACCTCGTGTCATTACCTGGCCTTAAATTAGAACAAATGTGATCCAATTTTGTTAAAAATGAATCAACTAGAGTCTTGTTCACAATCAATTTCAATTTGAGATTGTTATGAAATACAAGAATTAAAACTAGATTCAGTTATTTCTCACAAAACTGTATGCAATGAAATGAAAATGAATTTATTATTATTATTTTTTTAAAGTTAAAGACATGGATAATTATATTTTAGTATTAAAAGTCAACATATCATTATTGTAACTCTCACAAGTAAGGTTTACAACAAGAGAAACTTAAAAAACATAATAATCTAAAAATGAACTTTTGAAACATTTTGTTAGATCATGTGACATAAAATAAGCTGTCCCCTGCATTAATATTTTAATAGAAAATGACAAACTACTTGATCATATATAATAATTTAAAGAGTTGCAATGATATGTTATTTCATAACAAGCTCTTGTCAGGTTTTTTTGAAGGGGCATTTCAAAGATTTTAAATCTATGCAGTGCAATATTAATGAAATAAATTTTCTTTCTAGACATACTTGAGGTATTAAGATTAGTTTCAAAATAGCTTTAAAAATTCGGAATAAATTGGATTTGGTATTTTCTATACAAAAAAAATTATTTATTTCCACCTAGTTGGCTTTTATCTTTCAGACACAAATTTTTAACCATTAACACAGCCGCCTTACCTGATGCTGCCTCTAGGTGGGGTGGAATTACCACTGGAGCCACCAGCCACACTTTCATTGTACCGGGGGGACGGTGTATGAGTCTGGGAGTCCCTTGATCCTGCAGTGAAGGAGTTGTCCCTGACAGGATGGGGGTCTCTGGGACCTGCTGTGAAAGAATTGTCTCTCCCTGGATACATGGGCGGCCTTGCCCCGGGAGCTCTGGGTAAAGTGGAGACACTGTATTTATCAGGAGAGTCATAAGGGTCTCTGTTGGTTGGTTTATAATTTGAAGGTCCTTTTTCAAGGCCACCATAGTCAGTGCTTTGTGGACGCTGCCCAGCTCGGATACGCCTGTTGGGATCATTTTGACTATACCTGGTGTCATCTTGCGGGTTTTGCCTATATCTGCCATCATCTTGTGGGTTTTGCCTGTATCTTCCATCCTCTGGTGGATTCTGTCTGTATCTGACATCCTCTAGAGCATTCTGTTGGTATTTGTTGCTCTCCTGGGTGCTCAGGTTGCGTCTGCTGTAATCCGGCTGAGCCTGGTTGGCTGGATTCTGACCGATTCTCCTGCTCCCTTGGGTCGAATCTTGCCAGTTGTAATCACCATGAGTTGATTGAGGCTGTTCGTGGTAGCTCAGTCTATTCCTGTTGTTTCGATTCTGCCTGTACCTATCACCCTGGTGACCATCGGACTGGTTGTGCTCATAGTCAGACTGCGTACGGTTGTTTCTCTTCTCCGCATCACTTCCCCTGTATGCAGGGCCAGACTCCCTGTGACCTGGGTGCGCAGGGCTGTAGTACGACCTTGATGAGTTATAGCCGCTGTTCTGTTCACCTCGTGAACTTGGTGTTGTAGTCTCCTGGGGAATCTGGCGTTCCATGGGCTCGGGCCTCTGGGGTGGTGCTTCCTGGCCACCTGCCAGACGACCTTGACTTAGACTTCCAGAAATCCTGCTACCACTGTGAATACAATTTTTAAAAGGTGCTGATCAGGAAAAAAAACATTTAAAAAAATATTTGTTCAGCCTAATTTTTAAAACTTACATGCTAAAAATTAAAATAACATTTTTTAATTTTTTTTTATTTTACAAAATCTTACTTTTTTATATATTTTTTTTAGTTATTAAAATTGAAAACATAAAAAATCACTGTAAGAAAATTTCACACTAACCATATATTCCGGCGTATAAGTCAACTTTTTAACCCCTAAAAATCTTCTCCAAAGTCCGGGGTTGTCTTATACACCGGGTATAGCCTTATCGTATTTGTACCTGTTCATACAGTACAGCCCCAGTACCGTAATACAGTACAGTATACAAATGGCTAACAGTCAAGACCCCATCATGTCTCCACCAACAAGAAGAAAGAAAGGTGAAGCCAGCTTCAAACTTAAAGTGTGTTGGAAGAGGGGTGGTCTTATACGTTTAAAACCTATATTGTAACAGGAAAAGTAGGGGGGGGTTGTCTTACATGCCCAGCCGTCTTATACGCCGGAATATACGGTATATTGATCAAGAATAACTTACTGCACATATCTCCCTGATGGATCTGTGTAATAGCTGTCTTGTCTGGACAACGTAGAGCTGCTGCCAGTTTTTTGTGTCTGGCCTGAGTTCTTATCTGCGTCTCTGTTAACATCGGTTTAAACAGGTATAATGAAATCGACAATATAAACTGAATTACTTTCAATTTTCTAAATTAGCTTTATTTCTGTGGACAAGAATTCATATAACAACATGGTGCAATGATTTTATCATCATACCCAAAGCTTTTCCGTCGAGACGCCCAAATCTTTTGACGAACTTTTGGTGAATATTTTACCCTAAATAAATTAGCCTTGGTTCTGAAATGAGAAGAAATTATTCTTTTTTTAAATATTTTTATCACACTCAGTTGTTTTTATAAAACAGTTTAAACATTTGTAACAAGACTTTAACACACTGTGTTCTGGTTAGCATTTATACATTTCAAAACTGAAATATTAAATCAAACAACTTTTAGATTTCACTCAATCAGTAACATTATGTATTTTATTCAAATCAATTTTCCTTTCAGATCTAAAAAATGACATCCGCTTACTCCACTTTGGTGTATGTAATGTCTCTCAACTGGTCCTCTGTCATGCCTTCTGTATCAACCAGGTCAAACCTGTTCAAAGGTGACATTTTTTAAAAGATAAAGTTCAGATCATTTCAGAGGATGTCACTAAAACTGTAAGACATATTACTCATAGCTAGCAGTGAGGTCACGTTGAAATCATTCTGAAGGCACATTCAAACGTTGTGATAAACAATAACTTACTCAATGTGCTGCTTCAGTTCTTCAGGGGGACGTTTAGGATTTCCTGGTGACTTACTCCTTCTACAAAACAGAGATAAGAAAATTGAAAGAAATTGTAAAAAAAATTCTCTGTTGGAAAACTAAATTTAAAAAAAACAGAAAAACTCACAAACCATTGTTTTTTTTGGTTTTTTTAAATTTAACTAAGATGCTACATTTACATTGTTGGATAAAATGTTATTGAACTTAATCAGCTAACTACTAGACACATCACTGACTTTGATAAAGGCTTAAACTTATTTTCTTCTTGTATATATTTTACTAAAGTATGTTGATTATTTTATTAATCATAGCAGGGTCAAATTATTTAATAATTTTTTTTAAACTTATATTTTTTTAAAAACTTCATCTGTATTGTCATTTCAAACAGTAGATGATATCAATAAATTAAATTCATCTTCTAATCTGGGACTATAAAGTTCATGACTACTGGATGGATTACCTCCGTCTTCTTCTCTGCTTAGTTTCACCCGCTGGTGCCGAATGTAAGGATGGAATAGAGCTGCAGAATAATATAAGATAGGGATATAAGTTAGGTGTCACCGGCATCCTTAACAAAAGCAACATGGTGTTAAGAGTACACAAAATTACAGCTTACCAGTATTAACCATAAAATCGAAAATCAATATTTGAAAACCCACTGCAATATTTAAAAAAATAATTAAAATTAATTAGTAAAAACTTGAATGATTACCTGTGGGACATGTTCTCTTTGTCATGGAAAGGATATAACCTGAAATGTTTCACATGTCATAATATTACATGACTAACTTAAATCTTTAGCAGTAGAGTATTTTAAGCTTGTTAATAGCTAGGCTTTACTATGTATTTTTAAAACATATCTTTGTAAGAGATTGGAAGTGCTAATTTTTCTCAATATCCCTCTCACATTCAATGGTTTAAATTAGTGGCGAAATGATGAATTTTCAAAAGAATCAAATTTGGCTCTGACCCAAAAGTTGATGTAAAGGAAAACTAAACATTTAACAAAGATACGGCAAAGACACCACCATGATTTTCTCTTTCAATCAACAAAGAAAAACTTTCAGCAGCGTTTTCTTCACATATTGACACAGAGCTAGTGGCAAGATATCTTGTCAAAGACATAACCCTGCGATAAACTTACAAGTGGCCGTTACTTTGAATAGCCCCTTTCTCGCTCTGAGTGTTTCGCTTCTTCCAGTTCTGAGCTGAGTTGGGAAATGAGACCTCTGAGCCACTGTCACTGTCCACATCACGTCTTCGAAATAAACAGCTTGTATTAAAAAAATGTTTCCAAAACAATTTATAATTATAATTTTTTTAGTTTTAGGACTAACAGATGTTATACATGAACTTTCGATTCGGTAGATTAATAAAAAAATTTAAAATCCAAATTTTAAAAAAAAATATTTAAATTCAGTTTAAAAAGTTATGCATTAACTGAGAGTGTTAATTACCTTCTTCTCCTGGTAGCTGAGGCATCACTTTCATTATCAGATCCTTTACGATTAGGAAAATATCTGAAGAAAGGTTGATAGGCAAATAATTTGAAATAATTGTTTAGAATTAAATTTTTAAAGACACTTAATTGAATATCTATTTTAATTACTGCACATCATATAATAAACCAATAGGTTAACTATGTCAGAGCTTTTCCACACATAAATTTTTTGTCCTCTGAAATTTTTTATTCATTCCGACCCTGCATTTGAAAAGTTATGAATTATTGTTTAACAGAATTACTCTTTCTTTTGGAGAAGCAAGTAGGAGAATTGACATGATTAAATTTAAAGCGAGGAGAATATATTTAAATAAAATTTTGCTCTTTTGCAATCTGTACCATTCAAACATGTATATCCAATATAGGAGATACATAATTATCTTCCGCTATACATTTTTTTTTAAAAATAAGAGGAATGTTCTCAAAGCGAACAGCCAACCTTTTTCTCTGACTGATGCCACTCTCGCTGTCACTCCCAGACACAAAGCTCGGATGTTTGCCATCTTTTCTCTCACCATAACCAGATGGGGAGTCATGTCCCGAGGTGTACAGCCCACTAGAATACAGTGTAAGTAACAGTGATATTTTAATAAGCTAAACCTAAGTGATTTTTAAAAGAAATTAAATTATAAATTGTTTTATAAATAAAAAACATCACAATTTCTTGTCAATCAGGTTCTTACTTTAACCATGAAATTATTTGTTTAATGTAACAGATGCATAATGTCCTCAAAGTTTTGAGTAATTAACTTCAAGGCCACAGGACAACTTACTAATCTAATTTAGATTCCCATGGAGCTGACTTGACACTTCTTGGTGATTGTCTCCCTTGCAATTCAGGAAGTGATCTGTGTCGAGGACTGTCAAAACATTTTTTTAGTTAATAATTCGAATTATCGAGGCTAGATGCATTGCACAAATTTTTAAAAAAAAGAAATTGGTGAGGCTATTATATTTTTTTATATAATTTTAAAGGAAAATTTACACGTTTTTCTTAACCTTCATTTAATTTTCATCTTATAATAAATGAAATGCCAGTGAATACTTTTTTACTGTCATTTAATTATTCAGCTGTAACTAATATGTGTTTATAATTTTTAAAAATAAATTTCTCTTCACCTCTGGGTGTAAATTGTAATCACATGCTAAATAAAATATTCTTTTTTTTTAAATTTAACAGAAATAAAATTTGTATGGTTAAGTATAAAAGACTAGCAAAGAAAATATTAGTAAGACACAAAACAATTTTTTTTAAAAACTCACGCCCTGACTGGTTCAGGCTGACCCATCATGGTCACCAGGCCACGGCTACTTTGAGCATACTGGTCATTGTACAGCTGTTCTACTAATGAGTCCATTGGAAATGAAAGAATATGAAGAAAATATTAAATTCACATTAAAAATATAGAAATTATTTAAATTCATATAGAGCACTGACATTAATAATTAAGGGTGTTCGCATCTATGTCATCTTAATGCTATTCATCATTTAAAGTTGAACATTGAAACAGAAATGCATCTGCATAAAATTTTTGTAAAAATTATTGAAAATTTATGGTTAGCTTACAAAAAAAGTTAACACTGTAATTTAAGATTTGTTAAAAACTTTTCAGACAAAATTTTTTAACCAATGAAAATTTGCCGGCTTTAAAATTCGCCCTTGAATAATCCACTTTTTCAATGCTTTTACATATGAACGCAAATAAAATATCTTTTACCTGCTAGTCTCGAGTCTGAGTTTGACCTGCGGGGTTTTCTGCGACTTTGGGACCTTTTAACATTTGGCTGTTGACGCAATCTTGTTTCGGTGGCTGCTAGGCGCTGAGATCTCCCACTGTTGATGAGCAATAAATTACACCCCATTTGTAGCTTTTACATTGTTTTTGTGATGTATCCCTGATATTTGGTTTATAAACTCCTACCAGTGAAATGTAGCTGTTACCATTTACAAACTACTTGTTATTATTATTTCTCACTGTTTGAAGTTACCTGCTGTAATAACATCCAAATGTTAATTCTAACATATCCCAATTATTCATTGAATGAACCCCTTCAATTTTGTGGACATGTTTCTTTTTCAACTCGTTAATTGTAAAAATGATGGAAAATGTATTAAACGGATAATGTCAGGAATGGAAATTTAAAAGAAATTAAAAGAGTTTTAGTATTTCAAATATTTCTTATCAAAAACAACACACTCAAAAAACAAAAGAGTTGTAGGAGGTACATTTATGCCAATTTTTTAACAATAATTTCTGGGCTAAAATTACCTGAAAAATGCATGGTGCTCAACACAACATTTCCACAAGTGCTTGCATGCAGCCTTCGTGGACAACTCAAAGGCATAAACGTGCTCTTCATTCTAAACACAACAGGCAGAGACAATGAACTCAAGCCATTTTAGAAAACAGATCAACAGGAAAGAACAACATGCTCATTTCAGCTTAGCATGTAGAAAAAAAGCAGTAAAACAAATGGCTAGTTGAAGAAATGTAGAACACTTACAGAGCTGTAACATTAGCAAAGCACTTTTTAAAAAATGAATTATACACGTCTTAATTTGATTTTTTAAATTCATTTACATGGATTATTATTCTTGAAAATATTTTTTAATTTTATTCTGTCAGTTGCAACAATGCTTAACATACACATAAAGTTTGTGCTGTTTACAATATTTAAGTCCAACTTCTCATTACTGTTTTGTTTGTCACAAATGTCACGTGTACTCTGTTTAACTATGAAGTCTGTTTGTATGTTTTTAACAGCAAGTAAAAATTTGAAAGTGATATGACCATGAAAAAAAGTTGGCAATGGTCGAGTGATTTTGTTTTTAAGGAATCTAACAAATATTCTTATCGTAAGTGACGATTCTAGATTAGATTTTAATAACATCCCCGACTTGCATTGAAACAGTTTCTGAAGCACATGCAAAAGTATAAACAAAAATATCACAACCATCCACATTTACATCTTAGCTAATGCAGAAAAAAATGTAGAAAAAAATAATAAAGCAAATTAAAAATAGTTACGTAAGAAAAGAGAATGTAAAATAACTTTTTAAAATGATAGTCTGCAACATACAAACTTACATTTTTATCCTTCACTTTTATTGTGAAAATCTTCCCTTTATGACTTGCTTTTGTAACCCGAGGCCTGAAAAATTAAAATATGTATTTATCTTTTCCCTAAGCATTTTAATGTTTAATATAATTTTTTAAAGTAAAATCTTCTAACTTAAAGTCACCTCACAAAAATAAGCAAATTTTAAAAAATAAAATAAATGAAAGATTCTTTGTTAAATGTTCAACAGCCTAAGTGCACTTTATAGATTTCTGTTAAGTTTGAGGTGTTTTGGATTCTTTATGAACCACTTAGTTTCTATTCAAATAAAGTTATAAGACATGAAATCTCTAACAAATTACTCTAGGGGCCCTAAAAATATCTTTGAATCTTGAAACGAAGATTTGTGATAAAAGAACATACTAACCAAAAATAACTAGCAACTTTGGTCTTTTGTTTATAAACCACAACTCCTGTTGGTGTTAGACCTAAAAAATATTCTACATTGCTCTCCCCCTGCAATTAGTTTGAAAATAATTATTAAAGTAAGGCAAAGATATCACACACAAGAAATAGAGCCAGAGATTCCCATGTCCTTGAGTTATTTGAAAAAAACTAACATACTTTATTTTTACAGATGATAATAATTGCATCTGTAACTTTTATAGGAACATTAGTTGAACCATTATGTTACCTACAGATTATGTGTTTTGATCATTTTCTTTCAGGGATAACAAGTTAACAATGTTTTTATTTTTTTTCTTAAATCAACACTTTTCCCCCGTCTAAAAGAATATTTGAGATCTATGTTTTTACATTTGAGTTCTATGTCCTTACATTTGAGTTCTATGTCCTTACATTTCAGTTCTATGTCCTTTATGTCCTTACCTGCACAGGATGTAAGTCAACTCCATACATTTCCAACCATTTAACCTTTTCAAGATAGCGCTGCTCTGCCATTACAGGAGTTGCGCCCCTGTGATAATGAAAGTAAAAGCCGTTAAGCGAAGGAAATTATTTACCAGGTAGCAATTTACAGAAATCATAGTCTGCAATTAAAGAATTTTGCAAAATGTTTTTTTTTAAATTCATAAATTCATGGTCAAGAAAGAGCACTTACACACATCTCCGATGTGTGCTTGCTATTCGTGCCTCCAACTCTTCTGTTTGATTAGGTACAAAACTGAACTCAGACACATATCCAACAGTATGTGACCTGGGATCAAAGTCACCAAGCTCAGCTGTCAAATTAAAATTTTTTAAGTTAAAAATAATGCAATGAATTTACATAACATATAAAAGAAAGAAAACAAATGTAAATAGTCAGCATATTGATCACTTCACAACCAAAAGCTCACTTGTTCAAGCGTTCCAAAAACATCACTTTTGGAGTCGAAGACAAATATTTATTTATTTATTGTGTACACTTACGGCTGGGCTCCCTGCCCTTTAAAAACATTTCCAACAACTTTACAAAAGACATTGCACTCTTAATCTCCCTTTTCATTCACAACATGATGTACACATGACATGGACATATATCCGTCATAGACTGGTAGTCGGATGTAGCATGCATGATCAGTGCACCTCAATTATATATTAACCTCATTTTCTATGAAAATTATTTTTTCTTATTAAATAGTTTAAAACAGCAAAATTTAATAAATGATTAGAAAAAATCATCAGTACTTTTATAGTCATAGAAACAGAAATATTGACATTCAGTAATTTAAATGATGAAAGCAACACAAGCATGGTTGGAATAAAATTTCTTGTATTTTATCTCTGAGCAATGATTACAAATTCCCCATATTAACATTTACACAAAAAGTGTCTTATGTGTTACTCACATTGAACAGAGTAGGCACAAAGTTCAGCAACCTCATCAAAAGAAACAGGCAAACGACCTTGCAGTATGTCTCTTTTGACTTGCAAAAAGAATAAGTATCTAGAAAAATATTTTTAAAAACTGCTGATTACCAATAATTGCAGATATTATTTATGCCAAAAATATCATAAGCATTGTACAGATTAACTGTATACTGGTTACAAAATGTGAAATAATCAATGGAAAAAAAAGCACACACACACACATAACAATAAATTATTTTTTATTTAATTTTAAAAATTCCCCATATTAACAACTAAGTTAGGCAACCAAAATACTGAGTCAAGATATGTTCTTGGTATTCATGCTAGTAATTCTGTTTCTTTTAATAACTGTAAAACATTTTTTTTATTATGAAAGGGCATTGCAAAGTTTTTTTTCCACCTAAAAATGTGAACTTAACACCATTTAGAAGATTTTTCTACGACCAATAACTAACTTAAACACAATTTAGAAGATGTTCTACCTCGTTATTTCCTCCTGCAATTTACAAGGGTCAGCAGCATAGAACTTGACACCAAAGTAAAACTTGTGTGGTGCTGAACATCCTAATAAAAAGTAAGGAGCTACATAAGTTTTGGTATATTCATATTCAAACATAAAAACCTGATGTCTTAACTTTCAGTTGTTATGGTATTGATAACTTTAAAAAAAAATTCCAGCCAGAGACTTTTGATATTTATTAATAATAACTACAATATAAGACCAAAGATAAGCAAATATTGATAGACCCACCCTTCAGTTGAGATGTCAATGACCTGCTCAAATCAAGCCAGTGCTATAAGTTAGAGATAAGAATGGTTGTAATATGCATGACAATGCTAAAGACACAAGAATGATTCTAATAGGCATGGCAATTGTAAAATCCTAAAAATTATATGTTTCTTTATAACAAAGTTTAACACAGTGAGGATATTTTTCCAATAGTTTTTTAGTTGCTAAACGGATAAGGACAAAAAAATAACATTTATCTCTCTTTAAAAAAATTCACATTTAATTATTTGGAGCAAGCCATATAACAATTACCAATCTATATTCCATTAAATTTTTTTAAAAATTTATCGAAGACTTTCTATCAAATCTGTAGTGAACTTACTGTTTGGCCAGTGTCATCAACAAATCTAAGTCCAAAGTAGTCTTTTTCAAGGAGGTTAATCATTTGACAAGCCACATCAAATAGTATTTGACCTTTCCAGTTGGCCTAAAATAAAATAAAAACCAGTGAATCAAAGCTGCAACATTTTAATAAATATTGTTAAAGTGTAGTGTTTCTATTTTATACCTATGTAAGTTCACTTTTCAAACACAGAAATGTATCCCGTTAAAAGTTTATTTTGCCACTTACAAATTAATTTTGTTCAAAAGAAAAATAAACAACTTTGATTTCATTTAAAGAAAAAAATTATTTTAAATCACTTAAAATTGACTAATATTTGCAAACTCCTCAATTGTAACTCAGATAAATATGTTTTAAATTTAAAGTTTTGTTTTCTTAATAGATGGTAACAAAGGCAAATTAAAAAATTATTATTCCCAAAAAAACCAAAAAAAAAGTGTGGAGCTTTATTGACGTAAACATAAATTAAACTTAACTCTGTAGCTAAAAGGCTTCTTCAACAAATATTAAAAAATGTGTACAATATTTGAATTGAGAAAGGTGTTTGTTAAATGAATAATATTAATTATTATCATACTAAAAATACAAACCCCAAAAAAAAGGAATGCAAAAATTAACACCAGTTCCAAATATCTCAGTCTTTTTTTTTACCCTCCTCTACTTCAATTATATTAAATCTTACCTTGTAAGTAACCCTCTGTTCAGAGTCATCTAAAAAGATTATTAAACAAGCTGGGCCTTTGTGGTCTGGTGAGCTGTTAACACCTTTCCCTTTAGCTTCTCCTCGCAAGAACTTTGGGATAAGACGGGAGAATCTTCCTCCTTTTGACATTATTGCTAAAGTGTCATTTCATTCATTGCAGATTAACATTTCTCCTGAGACAAAAACAGTCAGTTTTATTACAATATTTTAGTGGTAGTGGAACACCATAACCTGCTCTTTTCAATCCTACAAACTAAAACAGCAATCAATAAGGTTTTTAAATAGAATATTTGGATGTTTTTGTTTTCAGACTTTGTTAAGATCAGACACATTTTGGAAACTTAAAAATGAGTTTGATCCATATAATTTCTGATAAGCCTGAAAATGATGTAAAAAAAAACATTGAATGTATAGGCAAGAAATCTTCCTCAGTGAACAAAAATAATGTAAAACTTAGCTGCGATGTTTAATCCAAGCAGGCACAAGCCAGACTGAGGAAAAGAGCAAGACAAGGATTTATAATGCTAAAAGGGACAGAAGGGGGAAGAATCAAGCGTCAAAATGTGAGAGATGTCACAAAAACACTGATGTTTTGTGTGTATGTTCTGTCACTTGATTATTAAAACAAATCCAGATGGAAATATCACAATGAAGAAAACACAACTTTCACCAAAAACTCAGTAGAAGACTTCTTAGTCATAAATGCCCTCCAAACTTTAATAACTTTCACATTAATACACTGTGTTAATTAATAGCTTTCTCAACTGCCAAGAGTTTTCCTCAAAATCCATGCTCACATGGACTGACAATCCCCCCTTCATAACAAACCTATCCTTGGTTATCATAAAACACCACACTAATAAGTTAAATACCAGAGAAACATGACGCTCATGTATGTGGTCTTATGGTGTGGTGCAGGTGAGAATAGCAGTGATAAAAAGATTATGCTTGCTCTTTTGGTCATGTCTATTGAAGTGTCTAGAGACAGGACATTGTTCATCTTAATATTTCATCTGAAACCAAAGAACCTGTCAGACAGGCATCGCCCAATCTCTCTTATGTATCAAATGGGACAGCGTGTGCAAGTAATTGTGTAAATAAGAAATCCATCTTTAATCTGGAACGTAGCCTTAGAGAAGACAATGTGGTCAGTTTGGGTAACAAAAGGGCAAGTCTGGCAGCTGCTATGTCCACATAGTTTTGTCTCCAAATGAGATGGGAACAGATAAGCAGCTGTGTACCAGGAGATCATGCACATTTTTTGTCCCTCCAATAAGTGGAGAAAATATTGTTGAATTATCCTTTCAGGCACATCAAGTCAAAATTAAAAAATATTTCAAAAAAGGGATTTTTTAGAGGCATTGGATTTTAGCGTGCTTGCCTGACAAAGAAAATTAGTCATTAGGGATAGACTTAGGCATTATCTAGCTAATATTAAACAGGAGGACACAGACATATCTCCTTTGTGGCTTTCCTTTGATGTCAATTTAAGCACAAACTAAAACTCATTTAAAAAGTAATGTAACAAAATACCTACACAAAAAAATTAGAGATTTTTTTTTAGGACTGCGGAAATTAATGATTAATTTCTCGATTAATTGTTTAAAAATTTTATTGATTAAAAAAATTTTAATCTATAAAAATTTGATTAAAAGTAAAGAACCGGCAGGCGTGAACTAAAAAATGGCTGACAGCATCAGCGCAGTTAAATTTAAACATATAACTGGAAAGTTTAGCAAAAATTTTGTTTTTAAGGTAACTGCGGATGGCAAAGTCGAAGATGATGAAAAAGTTTACTGTGTTCACTGCCATAAACAATTCTCTTTTAAAGGATCAAATACATAGCTGAAGTACAACCTTCAGCACAAACATCCGATCAAGTATCAACACAGTGTCATAAAATTTAGTTCAAAATATTCTTAATTTTCAATGTCTGTGAGACAGGGGAAAGAACTCAATAAAATAAAAAAGTCGATTACCTGTATTTCTTACTTCCCTTGAAATGTTCAGTTTAATGAAGTCATATATTTCTATTTTTGGCTTTAATCAAAATTAACAATTAATTTATCGTTAATTTTTCAAAAGTTAATGATTAAATTTAAATTAATCGATAACAGCTCTAATTTTTTTGTATTTAATCATATTTTCACCTATCCTTTAATATTAATCCATTTTTTAATTATTTTTAGGACTGACAAAAAATAAAAACAGTAACTATAAGTCACTCGTGGGAGATGCTGATCTTCTATCGAGCGCCTCCCCAGCCGGCGGATAGGGGAAAGCCCACCAGATATGGAGGGTACCGGGGAAATAAAATACCCGGGGTGGACCAAAATCAGCCCTACTGCCTTGTAGGAAGTGGAGGGATCCACAAAGGCTAGGGACCTAACCCGAACAAAGGCAGCTACCCATTGAGCTGTGAGGGGCAACCCCCCAAGTGGTTGTGCGCAAGGCCAACAACCCTGCCATGTAAAAAATCATAGTTACAAAAACACCGAAAAGAGTTACAAAAGACATTTCAGTCCTGGGAGAGGATGGATTCCTTGAGGAAAATATGACGCCTAATAGTGAAAGCCAAAACCTGGAAGCTATTAGGCCGACAACCATCATTTCTACCAGGACTACCACCGTCATTGGAGCTTGGAATGTCCGCACCATGTACGAGGCTGGTAAAGCTGCACAAATAGCCGCTGAGATGAGGAACTATAAGCTCACAATTCTCGGAATTAGTGAAGCAAGATGGACTGGATGGGGACAGAAGAAATTAATCTCAGGAGAGATGGTGTTATTTTCGGGACACGAAGAAGACGATGCCCCACATACCCTGGGTGTTGCTATGATGCTATCAAGGGCAGCACAAGGAGCACTCATTGGATGGGAGGCCCATGGACCTAGAATTCTTCTAGCAACCTTTCGAACAAAGAAACGTAGCATCAACCTAGATGTTATACAATGCTACGCACCAACTAATGAAAGTGATGAAGGAGACAAAGAAGAATTCTACAATAGAGTAATGACCATAGTCCAGGGTCGCCCACGGAGGAACATCGTCATCCTCATGGGAGACTTTAATGCCAAGATCGGCAATAGCAACACAGGGTACGAAGAGGTTATGGGACAGCAAGGGATAGGCGAGATGAACGACAATGGTGAGAGGTTTGCGGACCTATGTGCCGCAGCAGACCTGGTCATAGGGGGGAGTATTTTCCAGCACAAGAGGATTCACAAAGCTACATGGGTCTCACCGGACATGAGAACGATGAACCAAATAGACCATGTATGTATTTGTAAAAAATTCAGGCGATCTCTCCAAGACGTACGGGTTAAGAGGGGAGCTGATGTTGCCTCAGATCACCATCTTCTTGTGGCCAGGATGAAATTAAAACTAAAGAGACATTATACCGAGCAAACAGCATACATGACTCGGTATAATACCTCCCTCCTGAGGGACCAAGCCAAAAAGGAAGAATTCAAAATCTCACTATTCAATAAGTTCCAAGTCCTACAAGAAATACTTGAAGATGAAACCACCGAAGGAAAGTGGCAAAGCATGAAAGAAACAGTACAGTCAACATGCCAAGAAGTGCTAGGAAACAGGAAACAGGCACACAAAGAATGGATGACAGCAGGTACGCTGAGTAAAATAGAAGAAAGGAAAAGAAAGAAATCAGAAGTGAATAACAGCCGCACCCGAGCACAGAAAAACAAGTCCCAGAAGGAGTATGCAGATGCAAATAAGGAAGTTAAGAAAAGCATCAAGAGGGACAAGAAGGAATTTGTTGATAAACTTGCTAAAGAAGCAGAGGATGCAGCTCACCAGGGGAACATGAGGGAACTGTTTGATACCATTAAGACGCTGTCAGGGAAATTTAGCAAGGTAGAGAGACCAGTAAAGGACAAAATGGGAAACACCATACCAAGTGAGGAGCAACAGAGAGGGAGATGGAAGGAGCACTTTGAAGAGCTCCTAAACAGGCCTGAACCAAGGAATCCACCAGATATCCAACCAGCCGATAATGACCTGCTAATTGACTGTAATAGTCCCACCAAAGAAGAGATTAGCAGGGCCATTAAACAACTCAGAAATGGAAAGGCTGCGGGACCCGATGGCATCCCAGCGGAGGCACTGAAGGCGGACTTGGAAACCAGTGTGGAAATGCTACACCCTCTGTTTATGAAGATATGGGAAGAGGAGCAAGTTCCTTCCGATTGGAAAGAGGGATACCTTATCAAGATCCCAAAGAAGGGAGACTTAAGCTCCTGCTCGAACTACAGAGGGATCACCCTGCTGTCCATCCCAGGAAAGGTTTTCAACCGTGTACTACTTAACAGGATGAAAAACGCTGTAGACCCTCTGTTGCGGGACGAACAAGCTGGCTTTCGCACCAACAGATCCTGCACGGACCAGATAGCGACACTGCGCATCATTCTAGAGCAGTCACTAGAGTGGAACTCACCGCTCTATGTCAACTTTGTTGACTATGAAAAAGCCTTCGACAGTGTTGACAGGCAAACCCTGTGGAGATTGCTAAGGCATTACGGGGTGCCACAGAAGATTACGGATATAATCAGAAACATGTACGAAGGGATAAACTGCCGAGTTATCCATGGCCAGCAGGTGACAGATGCGTTCCAGGTGAAGACTGGTGTGAGACAAGGTTGCTTGCTGTCACCATTCCTCTTCCTGTTAGCCATTGACTGGGTGATGAAAACATCTACACAGCAGAAAAGGAATGGCATCCAATGGACCTTGTGGGATCAACTGGATGATCTTGACTTTGCTGATGATCTTGCCCTTCTTGCACATACCCAACAACAGATGCAGGAGAAAACAAACATTGTCGCAGCCACTTCTGCTAGCATGGGTCTCAACATTCACAAAGGGAAGAGTAAAATCCTCAAGGTTAATGCCACCAGTACATCACCCATTATGCTTGAAGGAGAAGCCCTTGAGGAGGTGGACAGTTTTGTTTACCTTGGCAGCGTGGTAGATAAACAAGGTGGTACAGATGCGGACGTCAAAATAAGGATCGGAAAAGCAAGAGCAGCCTTCCAGCAACTCAAGAATGTTTGGGTCTCTAACAACTTAGGCAGCAAGTTAAAAGTAAGGATTTTTAACGCTATGGTAAAACCTGTGCTGCTATATGGAGCCGAGACATGGAGAACAACGGCCGTAAACTTGACCAGAATCCAGTCCTTCATCAACAACTGTTTAAGAAGGATTCTCAGAATTCACTGGCCAGACAAAATCAGCAACCAGGAACTGTGGCAGCGGACAAAACAGAAGCCCATTGAGGAAGAGATTCTCCAGAAACGGTGGAGGTGGATTGGTCATACACTAAGAAAACCTGCTCCTAACACAACAAAGCAAGCCCTGAAATGGAACCCACAGGGTAAGCGGAAAAGAGGCCGCCCAAGAAACACTTGGCGCCGAGAATTGGAGGCAGACATCAAGAGAATTGGCCATGAATGGAAGATCCTGGAGAAGCTGGCCCAGGATAGAGATGCCTGGAGGTCTCTCGTAGGTGGCCTATGCCCTTGGAGGAATCGCAGACGCCGACGATGATCGGTGGATGCCCCTCATGGACGAGAAGGCTCAACAACAACAACTATAAGTCATATATATGTCAATAAGTATATCTAAAAATTTACTGAAATGAGACAGGGCATTTTTATTTCTTGTCTTTTGATTTCCTTCATTATTCAGCAGGGCCTATTCACTATTTTGACTCTATTCCATGCCTTGTCTGCATTTTTATTGAAATGCCTTTAACTTTAACAGGCATAGCTAAGACATTTTGCGACTAGACCTGGTCACAAATTACAAAATTGCCCCCAAAGTTTAATTACCGTATGTACTCTTTCGCAAGCCGAACTTTTTTGGACAAAATCTAGGGGAAAAAGTTGGGGGGTTGGTTTATGAGCGGGTCATTAACGTATTTCTGCATGGATATTGAATAACAGTGTTGTTATTGTAGATCATCAAGGTCCTTTTCTACATTCTACAAGATTCGACTGCTCTAACAGAAGCTATAATATATTATTAAACATCTGCTCTTACCTTATTTAATCATTTTATTTATTTTTTTGAACGTTTTAATAAATTGTTTTACAAATTTTGTTTTCAACAATGAATTTTAACCCTTTACAGTCCGATGCGCCAGAAACACGCCATTTTTTTTCTTAAGCGTACAGTCCGATAACACCAAACCCGCCCGCATCGAGGTTGTTTACTTTGTTGCGTAGCGCCGCGCATATCCGACGCCCATTACTGACTTTAACTTTACCAGAAGAGAGCCTCGTTTTCGATGTTTATTTTGATACTAGTTTGAAGGTGGTGTACCGAAGGGCTCATTTTATACAATTTTTTGAAAAGTGTCGTTTTTTTCACGGGGATTTTAGTGCAATGGACAAAATATTGAAGGAACTTAGACGTAATGGGGCTTCCTTATTCAATGAATATAGCAGTGATTAATATGATTATTGATTTTAATTTAATTAACACTAGTGATAGTTATAAAAACACTGATAAAAATGATAGAAATAGTGATACGACATGGATGGAAATGGTTCTATAGACCATAACCAGATCGATAGTGGTCGCTTAATTTTGTCCGCAATCATTTTTTTCCTCATTTATCAAACAATCAGGCCCTAGACATAATTAAAATTTGCCTGATGATGCTATTGCATCTGATTACTTTTCTTAGTCATACCAGACAATTACTACAAAAAAAACTAACTTTGTTTGCACTACAACTAGTACAATGTGCTACAAAAAAGAATTTACTTGCAGCCAGTTTTCTCCATTGAAATAAAGAAGTTTTTTAAATACAAATATAAAATGTGTTAAAATTGTATTGGGGGGTTTTCTGGAATTTTTTATGTGAACATTATTTGTATTATACACTTTAAAGACCAATGGATATAAAAGGTGTCCATTTGTTTGTGCTTAGTTATTTTTACCTTCATTTTCCTACAAATAGTTTATTTTTTATGAATTAATTAGGGAAAGAAAATTGATTTAAGAAAGTGTTATCTCCCCTTGCTTGGTCGCAGGGAGTAGAAAAGGCCGAAACGCATTGACATGTAAAGGGTTAATGTACGCGCTTTCATCACTATTTACCAACAATAATACTGGTAACTCTTGCTTAACAAAGAGCACAAAGACAAAGATAGGCAGTACAAAGTAAGCAATCTAAATGACCGATTAAGCTTGTAGTTTTTAAAAAATGTGTACCATTTTGTTTAAGCTGTCCTATTATTTTTTGGGAGTCAGCTTGCGAGCTGACACTTGTACACTTTTAATACTTTTCTCTTCCAAAAATGGGGGGTCGGCTTATGACTTATGAACGAACGGGCTATAGAACGAGTATAGTATGTATAGACTATAGACGGTAATATCTTACCCTTGCCTTGTTTACTTATAACATATTATTATAATGTGATGTTGATGATGTTAACTAAATAACTATTGACTATTGTTAACAGCCTCATTTTGGGGCTAATAATAATAGGCATAATAATTGAATTGATATTGAATTAATGACATTCGATTGCTTAACTTTAACTTAATTTATGAAAATCAAGTTACTTACCTTACAACTACGAACTAGCTTGACTTACTTTTTTACTACACTATTATTCTAAAGTCTAAGTAGGTAGTAGGTAGTTAAGTAGGATAAAATGAAAAAAAAATTTCTTAACTTGTTAACTAACTTCGTATTTAGTATTTATAGTCAGTCTTCTTACTCTTCCTAAGAAGAAGATTCTTATAAATTAAATCTGAAATCTTTGTCTTTCTAAACTTTCTTTAAAAATATTGTTTATTATTTATATAAACAAATGTTTGACTTCAATTTAAAAATTAATTCAGTATGAGTATGATTATGATCAGTATGAGTAATTAGTAATTAGGTAGACATAATACTAGTGCAACAGAGCCACTCCACATCAAACGAGTCGATATCTTATTCATAAAAAAATCTTACTCATGCCTACCCAAGGCCCAAGGGTTTTATTTTTTCAGCTAGTAAATGACCGAATCTTATGGGAAATGTACACTTTCTTTGCATTAAAAAAAATCCAATATTTTCATAAACACAGAAAATTAGACTTCCTTTTCCTAGTTGGAGAAGATCTGACTTTCTAAACTTCATAACTGAAGATTCAGCATTTCTTATTTACCAAGACCAAGCACTGACTAAACTAAACCACCGAGCTTACACTTACACGTACAGTTACAGTTATACCCTCATACTAGTTCATTTTAGGTGTGAAACGTATAAAAATAAAATGTTGTTTCCAAATTTTTATTTACTCACAAAAATACTTCCATTTACAGGGGTGCTTTTCTTCTTAAAACTGATTTTTTTTAATATAAATAATTATAATGAAATGATTCAAAGAATGCTTAAACTTAAATAAATTAAATTTAATACAGTTGAGTTATACAGTACAGTAATAATAAACTTAGTTATTGTTATTACTTGTTCCTAAAGAGATCTCCCAATCAGTTTTTTGCCCCATGATAATATTCTTTTTATTATACCTATTCTATAAAGACTAAACTAAGCAAATATTTTCAATGTGAACAAGTAAGTAACTAAATAAAAAAGAAGAATTTTATTTTAAATTTATTCTGTTATCATTTTATTAAGTCTGAGAAAAAAAATTGTCTGTAAGGCTTAAGTAAGGCGGTGAATATTGATGTCATTTTGAAATGAATGTGAACAAATAGTCTTTATTTCTTGCCTAGTAGATTGACACAGATTGAAATAAATTTGTAAAAATTTAGGGGCCTTATCAATGCAGTGCAGTAGCACATACATCTGACCCACTCAGCGCAGCAGTTTAGAATTATCACTCAGCGAATTTTGAAAAGGATATTAATCATATTACAACACATAGTTTTAAGATGTAAAATTTTGCAAAAAATTGTTTCTCTGCCATTTTGCACACAGTTTTTGGTTGTTGTTTTTTTGTATTGTACATGGAAAAAAGAACCTTAGAGCCTTAGATAGAACAATTTGCTACATTTTAAAAATTATTTAACTGAGAATAAAATAAACAATATGAAGTACCTCTAGACCATTTGGTACACAATTTTAAAAAAAATGTTTACAGGTTAAAATAATTAAAATTTCTTAAATAAAATTATTTTAAAAAATAGTCTCTTTTAAAATGCATAAAAATAAAATTCTTTCAAAGATAGCCATAGAAAAATTGAGAAAGATGCATTTAATTATGATACTTTAGTTACTTGTCTCTCAATTTTGATAAATAGCCAACGTCTCTAACATGAACTACATTAAGCCGAATCTATAAATATTATCAAACTAATCCTAATATCATTTTACTCTATGACCAAGATAGCTCAAATTCCAACAGATTTGTAAGAGTTAACCTGTTACTGTTAAACTTTTAAGGGTTATAAGTAATAAATGTGTTTAATGTCATATTAAGCATTTATTATTATTAAGGCTATTTACTATTATTTAGTCAATAGGGGAGAGAAAACCAATCAATGGAGGGAGCTGATTCCTTTACAGAAGACGAAAAACGTAGCAAGTTTGGCACACGCTTTCTGACAGATCCACAAAATGTGTTCAAACACAATGCATGGTGAGTTTTAATGAAATGCTGGTAGTGATTTATTTCTTTAGCCTAATTATTCAGAAATTCATGTTTCACGTATCATTTTAACCGTATTATTTTACTCGCAAAATTATTAATCTGTTGAATAATTTGTATATAAATGTATTATGTCATTGGGAGCTTTAAACAAATTGATTAATTATAGGGACAATGTGGTCTGGGATGAACAGCAGGAAGCTGAAGCTAAAAAGATTGCAGTAAATCATGCAAATCATGCTGTTTCTCGCGAAAAAAAAGGTATAAATAACTTAATAATTTATAATCCTACCACACTTAATCATTTTCCTGACTTAATTAGAGTTTTAGTTCATCTGACTGAACATTATATAAGCTTTAATAAAGTCTGACCTCTCTAAGTCGAACTCAAACGGACCCGAAAAAAATTTGACTTATGGAGTTTTCGAGTTAGGGAAAATGGCGGTATAGGCGCAGATTAATCAAGGACAATGTTTATATTGAAAAAGGGGGGGGGGACAGCCATACCAGCGAGAAGGCTTGACAGGAAGGAGAGATGGTGTCTGATGTTTCATATGAATGGAAGCCGACTTAGCTTTGAAATACCGACACCACTGAGAAAGCCCCCCCCCCACACACACACACACTTTACTCCCTCTACAGTGGGATGGGGGGAAGTAAGATTTTTCTTTTTCCCCAAGCGCCTTGGAAAATTTGTCCAAGGGAGGTTGGAAGCCAAAAATCTTCAAGTTAAGGAACTCTAAAATACATTAGTCTTATGGAAACATTTCTGATATATGTGATTTCATTTTTCCTAGTTAAATTAAGTAAGTTTAAAAAAGTTTAGAATGCATTTATAATTACCAGACATAGAAATGAACATAATTATTTGAGTTCCATTATTTGAAATTTCTGTTTAAAGGCATAATTATTTTCTGTCCTCACTCTTCACAGATGAACTTGAACGAGAAGCTTCAAAACATTGGGATCAGTTTTATTCCATTCATTCAAATCACTTTTTTAAGGATCGTCACTGGTTATTTACAGAATTCCCAGAACTCTACGGTGGAGAAAAGCCTGTTACCAAAAATTTTAATAGATCTTTCAAGGTTGAACATGGTTCATTAGAAAGTACAGATTCAGAAACAAGAAAAGAATATGTTGCGACTGGAAATGAAAATATATCAAACCTGAGTAGTGACTCCACTTGTGATAGCTCACATCTACCAAAAGACTTTGAAAAAATGCAGGTTTCAAATGATTGTTGGCCAACATTTTCATTATTAGAGGTAAGAGTTTTTAACACTATACTGGAGTTTAATGTAATAATACAGTTCTTGATTTTTATTCATGTCTGTTATAACTATATAACTAAAAAATGTAAAAATTTCATTTTTGAAAGTAATATTAGCATATAGTCATATGCTGCCTCCAGGTTGTCTTCTTCTTTCTGTGCAGAAGTGGAGATACCTTATCTTATACATTACAGATGCTTTTATACAGAAGATTATTGCATCCTACGCTTATCCATGGTTTATGTCTAGCCTTGCATTTTTATTAGAGTTTTTAGGCAACCCATTCCATGTCTGAATGCCAGACAGGAAGGATTTGTATGTGTTTGTTCTTGTGAATGGAACAAGAAAAGTGTTATATCCCTATGTCTAGCTATCGCTATGTCTATGTGAGTGTTGTATTACATTGCTGTTGCATTGTATTTCCTAGTTAGAATTTTATGCCTCATGAATAATAACTACTGAGCTTTAGAATTTTGGGGACCTTAACAATAAAAAAGTAAATAATACATCTCTTTTTGACAAAGTACGGATTATTCAAAGTGCTAAAATCTGAAGAAAAATTTTTAATATCTGAAATAAATTACTGAAACAAAGCCTTCTCAGATAACATTTGTAAAATAATAAGCTAAAACTCAAAATGTATAAAAGTGTCCTCTACATTCACTCTCAATCCTTTAGCTAACTTAATGGCCTCTTTACAGTAATTACACAATCTACTACGTGTCTTGCATTTTAATCATATTTACATTATTTTCTATTAATTGTGTGAGTGTGATCTTGACATTCATAGAAGTTTGAAAATATTTCTTATGAAACATTTAATAATCAACAACCACCCTAGATTTATATTGTCTCACTTGCAAATTTTTAAATATTTTCTACAAACAATTTTGTTTGCTATAGGTTGGATGTGGTGTTGGTAATACAGTGTTCCCAGTTTTGAAAACAAATAAGTAAGTTTGTTAATTCATCTGGCTTCCTCTTCTAAGATATCTATTGGGTTTTTTTTGTTTCTTGTAAATGTCATTCACTTTTAACATAAATTGAGTTACAACAGTTACAGCAATTCGATTTCTTGAAATTGAAGATCCTTGAAATATTTCTATTTTAAGCATAGTGTAATCAATTTTTCTCCAACCTTTTAAAAATTATAATCTAAATGAATAACTTTCTTTCATTTTGCCAAAAGAAACCCTCATCTGAAGTTATATTGCTGTGATTTTTCATCTACTGCCATCGACATTGTAAAGGTAAAAGACACATACACATTTATTGGTTAAATAGTTTTTTGTGATGTCTGAGTATTGGAAAAGTAAAAAAACAAGTATTCAGTTTCAGTTTTCATAAGAATATTTTTATTCATTTGTTATCTAAATCTCTGCTCAAGCAAACATTTTATCGTTATGTATTTGTAACAGACAAATCCAGATTATGACCAAGACAGATGTCATGCCTTTGTTTATGATATAACAGATGAGCAAGCAGACATCCCAATTGAAGTAGGGAGTTTAAATGTGATTATCATGATTTTTGTTCTATCAGCTGTGGCTCCTGAAAAGTATGTTCATTTTGGAATGGTTCCATGAATTTCTATAACTTCCCTTCATCTCAATAAGGACTTTAAATAAAATATGAAATCAATAATGTGAAAAATTTACTTTGATGTAACATTTAATGAAAGTACATGTACTAACAAATATGGAATTCTTGTCATTAGCTACCTACTTTTTGTCTATTTAAATTAAGGATGCAGGCAGCAGTGAACCGACTTGTTTCATATCTTAAGCCTGGTGGTACATTTTTGTTTAGAGACTATGGAAGATACGATATGGCTCAACTTCGATTCAAAGAAGGTATGAGATATTATTTTAAAATTAAATATATATTTATTATATATAATTTAAAGACATTAGCTTGCAATTTGATTTTTAAATTTCACATTATAAGTGTGTAATTTTTTTTAAATATCATTTTAAATGTGCTGAAAGTATTTGAACAGTGGTGTTTCTTTATAATAAAACAACATGAAACATTAAGCGCCTAACCATTGTTTGTAGATATTTTTTTTAAGTTTTAATATTTTCAGGGCGCTGCTTGTCAGAAAACTTTTATGTTAGGGGAGATGGGACCAGAGTTTACTTTTTCACTCAAGGTATGTTACCCAGTGGATCTATCAGGTCCATAACACTTTGACCCTATCCTTATCATTTTAGCTCAAATCTAAAATATAATAATAATAATTTCCAAGTGATAATTGAAAAAGCCTAAGCATTTATATATTAGGTAAAAATTTTGCTAAAGCCTGCTATCTTCTAATGTGCAATGATGTATATATAATTTAAACTGGTAAAAATAAATCACCCTCAATTCATTTGTAATCAGACTAATAACAACCAATTAAGAAAAAAAAATATTTATCTTTGCTGTTGGCATCAACTTAGACATATTTTCACCACACCAGCATTGATCAATAATGCCACTAAGAAAATTATTGTAAATAAAAAAGAAAATTTTTATTAACGTTCAATACCCCAAAGCGCGGTAATGCGCGCCTTGTCTCTAATTCCAAAGCGCGGTAATGCGCGCCTTGTCTCTAATTCCAAAGCGCGGTAATGCGCGCCTTGTCTCTAATTCCAAAGCGCGGTATTGCGCGCCTCGATAGCACTCTCTTTAGTAATGAAATTATAGAAAGCAGAAAATCTTCATTTAGCGAGAGAAGCTTCAGTCGACTTCCGGAAATGGCGGCCGTTAACCTTGCTAGTGTTATCGCTCGATTTGCGAAGGTTTTTGGTCGTTTTTACATCTTTTGAAAATGTGATTTCGCTATACGTTATTGTAAAAATAATAGTATTAAACTACAGGTAAAAATAGTATTAAGCTCCAAGACGGTCGTTTGGATACGTAAAATAACCATTCTTATCCTAAAGGATGAGGTCGGTATGACAATAATAATATGAATAAATTTTACGCAATTTGTTTAATTTCATAACCAGTTGACAGTAATAAACGGGAAATCCTTACGGGACTGAGGCGGAAGTTTGGCGAAAACCTTCTGGGGCATTAAACGTTAAGAATGGTAGAATAAAATATTGTTATAAAACTGAAAGCTACAATTTTTCTAAATGCAGGTGACTAATGTATAGTGATAACAAACAATAAAATTAATAACTGTTCAGTGGGATAAAAAAAAAGTTGTTATAAAATTTGTTACATCACTTTTATTTTTGCTCACCACTGTTAACAGATGAACTGAAACAAATGTTTGAGCAGGCAGGATTGAAAGAAAAAGAAGTACTTGTTGACAGGAGGCTACAGGTTAACAGAGGTCGCCAGCTAAAAATGTACAGAGTATGGATACAGTGCAAATACGTTAAACCTTAAATTATTTTTTGAAAGTTCATTAAAACCACATAAATTCAATATAAATGAATTTTATGCAATTATTTAATAGTTTATGTTATGTCTGTTAAAAAAAATATACGTACTAACTTCTAAAAAGTCCAACCCATCCTGGCCAGATAAAAAAATTTAGATCAGAAACTGGGGAAATACCATAACCAATCATTTTGTGACACCCCCTACCCCAACATTCACTCAAAATACATTTGACAAAATTCAATATCACAATTTTTTATTAAAAAATGAGTAGCTTTAAATCTCAACAAATCAAATGAAATTACAAATGTTTGTATTATATTATGACGGTTTTTTCATTTAAAAACAACATCTCAAATGATGTAGGGTAAAAAACATTCACTTAAATTTAAAGATAAAATGAACCATTAATGTGAATAACAGATGGAAGGCATCTTCAATTGTTTTAATAATTTCACCAACAACAACAATATGAAGTAAAATCTGTTGTAATACCAATGATTTGTTTCTGTGTAAAATAGTCTTTTTGCAAATAAGTCTGTGAAAAATGACCTTTTGTAAATATACGTATAGAAAGGAACATATAAAAAATAAAGTTTTGGATTGCACTGTTTTTAAGTAAAACATTTTTATTAAGAAAATAACAATTCAAATCATATTATGTTGTTAATATTATTATGTTTTTAAAAAAAATGAGTGTAAAGAAAAAGTCTTAAGCTAGGTACTTAACAGGAAAATTCATAATAAACTTAATTCTTTGCAACATAATATAGCTTATTTTAAGACATTAAGCTACTTGAAAAGTAAAACAAGAAACAATTTTTAACAACTTGCCAGTCCAAGCACAATGTGCAGAAATTCATATACAAATGTTTTGACTTTTGATAGTTGCGTAAATTAGTAAATCCGTTTGGGTCATGTGTTCCATATTTCATCTCAGAGATCTGCAGCACATTCTATAATAAACAAAAGGTTAAAACTTACATACAGATGATGAAAGACAGAGTAAATCAACTGTTATTTATAAGAAAGTTTCAAATCTACAAGATAAATATAATAATAATAAAATAATTATAAGAGATCATTTCCTTGGGTTAATTTTTGAAGTAAAATTTTTTAATTAATATAAAACTACCATTTAGTTTGTCCACCAGAGATTTGGTCGGCCTATTACAGTCAGTGACATGCAGGCATTCTTTGATAAACTGGTACAAATCATCTGAGCAGCAGTTTGGTTTAGTTAGTCTCTCTTCAAGTTTCCCTTGTACTTTTTCATGGTAATACTTAAGAACCCACTGGTTGTAATCTACCTCTTTTGGGCACTGCATGAAGATATATAAGAATAGATTTAGGGCTAATTAAAAAATAATTTTATAAACTATCTTAACTAAAACGATTATTGAATTTATTGTAAACAATTTGAAAATTATTTTTATTATTATCTCAATATATCCACAATAATTTCTAGAATAAAATAAAAGAAAATTAAGTTGAAAAATATTTCTGTCAGTCTAATCAATTTCGATTCTTCTCTTCTTCCTATTTGCTATTATTAAATGCTTGGATTGATCCGCAAGCCTCTTTTCAATTTTTTATTGCGAGTTATTATAACTGATCCATTGGAATGCAGGGTCAGTGCAATACACAAGAAATTCAGGCAGAAACAAAGTAATTTTTGCAGGATGTCAAAATTTAAGAATATAACATCAAATTTATAAAGTCTTATTTTATAAATTCAAGGACCACTCTCAAAAAATGACAAATATGTGATTGAACACCTTTGTAGTTTTAAAAAAATGTAATTTTGTTATCTACTGAATGGTATCAAAACATAGTAATGCATTCTTCAATGATATTGTATTTTTAAACCTTGTTACTACATCTGTAAACATCCAAATGTGTATTTATTTTTTTTTAATTCCCTTCAACTTTTTAATTAAAAAAACAAATTTAAATTTGTTTTCCCTTTTTGAACAAAATATGTACAATAAAGGTCTTACAGATTTAAATCCTTTAAACTTCAAGTTGTCTTTAAAGTCATCCTTTTTAATGTTGTGATTGTCAAAGGCAGTTAGAATTTCCCATATTAAATGTCCAAAGCAGTAGGTATCACTGGCTGGGGAAAACATAGAGTGTTCAAGGACTTCTGGGGCTGCCCTGATAAAAATGTATATATTATATAATTGAATTTATTTATAATATTCAAAGTTACATATATAAAATATTGCTAACATTGATGAGAAGGAAAGGAAGGAGACAGCCACAAGGTTTAGAAGAGGGCAATGAAAAATTTTGTAAAACAACAGTTGAAAATTATGGCATTGTTATTTATTCCTCAATTGTCCTGAAAATATTATCTGAAAATTGATATATATATATATATATATATTCTCATGTTAAGGTTTAAACAATAATAAGTAAAATGTAAAAAAATCTTTTTTTTAAAAAAGGACACGCTTTTATTTACAAACATTTACAGACTGAAACGCGCTGATCTCCCCTGCCCTTGATGTAAACACGGGAATTTGGGCTGGAGTGAAACTAGTGAGCCGTGGAGGTCAACTCTAGCAGACGACTATACATTCTAAAATAGTGATAAATAGAGATAAACTAAAAATTGATTAATTTAATTACGGTACATTCGATCGATCTGAAATTTTGATACAATGCATTGTCATCCAAGATCTATCTGTGGTAAAATTTTTAGATCTCTAAGACCATCAGAAGTGGTATAATTTTACGTTTCAAGTTTTGAGGGAAGGATGGATGGATGCAACATACAAACAGTGTGACTTAAATAAAAGAGTGTAAAAATAAAGCTTCTTAGTTTGGATTTACCTGAAGACTTCCTGAGCATCTTTTAGAAGATTCTCTTTAGCCACAATGTAAGATTCATCACCATTCAGGAGATTCAAACAAGACAATGAAACCACATAAACCTTTAAAAATATAAAAAATAAAAAACAAGAAATATCAATCACAGAATTACCCACTGACCTAATTCATTCATAATTAATCACTGAACCTATATCAGCTGGCCACCTTGAACACGCCATCCTCCTGGTCCACATACACATCTGAACCACAGAAGTCTCCAATGATCCACGACTTGGCCCACAATTTTTCCAGTGCCTTCCCCACTAGTACGAGACACTCAATGTAAGGCTTCAGTTTGTCTCCAAGAGATCGCCTTAAGGTCAAGTCAAGCAGATTCCCTTTGTTGGTGCTGGGTATGGACAACTCCTGTTAACATAAAAAGACAGGGAAAATTTAATTAAAACTTTAATTTGAAACTTTAAGCACACAGTTGAGCATTAACTTTTTGATAAATTAATTTCTGTAAATATAATTTGTGTGTCTTTGAACAATGCGATTACTCATATTCTCATATGCATGCTTTTGTTATTTAAGAATTTGATTGCTAGCTATTAAAGCAAGGTATTTCATAAAATTCATGGCTTCCGAAAGGATTCTTCTTCATACAGTAGAGCTAAAAGTCTTTTGTAGAGATTTAATATAAAAAAATAACATAACACTGCATTAAGAAAGGGCAAAATAATAACAAAAAATATGTCTGCAGTAATTAACATAACCAGCATAATTTGAAGCAGTTATCAACATGACACTAAAATAAAATGGTGGTTAAATCTTACATAATGATGAGCTAAATTTCGGTTTTGAAGAATTCTGATGTGTCCAAGTGTATCAGCAACCTCATCAATTCTGGTCATTATTTCCGGAGTAAATCGTCTCTCTAGTTTTGTTCTAAATATGTGTTTTTGATCCTGTTGTTAATAGAAATGTTTATTTTAAATTTACTAATATAATTTTATTATTTCAATTTAAGATTTTATTAAGAAATTTAAAACAGAAAAAAAAACATTTCAGAAGTGTTGAAGGTTTCAAATTCATATTTTTTTTTGTAAGGGAAAAAAAAGTCAGGTTTATGGATAAATTAAATTTTGTCTTGAAAAACAAATTATTAATAGTACATACATGTAATTGTTAAATATTGTCAGTTGCCTACATTTTTTAGTTTTATTGTGGTGTCAGACAGGGCTACAGTATCATATTTCAAACTGTCATCCTGATCTTCAATAAACTGTGGAGCTACAAAAATAAAATAAAAAGAGACTTTGTTCAAATTGATAACTAAACATAATGCACAATTTATTTAAAGCTAGAATATATTCTGTATTACTGAGCAAGTTAAAAATAGAATTACATTATCAAGAAATAATTTATTTTCAATAAACTTACTAATTAAAGTGTCTGGAACACCCTAAAAGGAAAAATAAAATTCAAAATACATGTTACATAATTCAATTTTGTACATCATATATCATAAATCAAACATCAACATTTTTTATATTAGCACACTGTATACCATTACTTGGACCTAACAGGTAAATGTTAAACGGATACAACTACAATGTATTTGATATTAGTGTGATTTGAGCAATGTAATCTCCAAATTAAATTTTCATGAAATTCTATAATATGAAGTAAACTACTTAATGTAAGAATGCTATCAATTTAATCAAATGGCAATGAAAATTACTTTTTACCCTAGGTACAACATCAAATTTCTGAAATTAGTTTGCATGTGAAATCAGTTTGAAACCTGTTGTTTCAGTATTCTATTTGCTAGGGGCAGAGTTATGTACCCAAAACTTATAAGTGTTTTTGTATTATTTGTGATGGATGTACAAAGGAAGCCAAATTGATAGTTATATTATTTAGGGAAAGCTTCTTGGTTATGTTAGACTAAGCTTGTGAAACTTAGCACATATAACCATAAAAATGTTTTTACAGTTTTTACTATGCCATAAAGATTCCCTAAAATGTGACTTGATTTTATAAAAAAAATAACAGAATTTAAATTTGATTTATTTTTAAAAGTTAATAATTTATTAATAGTTGTCTTTATATTTATAAGATAAGTGTAGCTTGGATGCATCTGTAATGATAGGAACAATTTTCTTTTTTATTTTGTATAATTTTCCTGAAACAAACCTTTTCATGGTCAGCTGATGGTTTAAAATTGTCATCAATGTATGGAAAGTCAATCCCTTCCATGTCAGCACAATTTATTTCTAATTAAAAAAATAATAATAATAAAATGATTCACAATGCTTATTACATTTTCTAACATTAATTTTTCTTATTTTTCTTTATTATTCATGATTAATAATCTTATACATTTGGTCCTCGATAAGTGTAACTCAAAGGGCCGGGAAAAAGAATTAGACTTACGGAGTTTTTGAGTTAGGGAAAATGGCATAATAGGCGAAGAATTTGGCCGGGACCTAACAATTAATTCGATATAGGGAGGTTTTCGACTTAGGGATTTCGACTTAGAGAGGTCCAACTGTACCAGGTATTTCCTTTAAAAAAAATATTTTGATATCGCAACAATTACATTTTGCAACGTTCTCCTTTTATATAAAAGAAAATATTTATCCCAACACAAAAAATTAGCCGTCGTTTTAACGACACCAAAAATCAAAAGTCATTTTAATTCATTCGCTACTAATGCGACTTACCCCCCTTGCTACTAATGCGCCCAAATGTGACATGGCGTCTAACAACGCGCATATAAAAAATTATCCCACGAGAAGCATTGTTACCGTGCAAATAGCTCTCAGCTTTTTAAAAAGTAGAAACATAGCTGATTTCTTTTAAAAAAACGGATGTTTATGTCATTTACGATTCAAAAGCTGTGTGTCTTAGAAGTCGGGCTCTATTTGGTGAAATTTGAACGTGTGGTTTCTGAATATTCTTATACAATGGCCTTTCATTATCTTTACTCTTTAATTGCTGCTTCAACGTTTAATTATGCAGCAGTTAATAATTTAAACAATGAGGAATCAGATGTTGAAATTAGTGATAGTGATACTGATAATAATTAACTCTTAACTCTAATCAGAGTGACGCTAACGAGAGTTATGAAATGAAGGAGATACTGTCACTAGTGTCACTGAATCTTGGTCAGACAATTTGATTAGTGTTACAGACAATTTAATGAAATTACAGGGGAAATCATTTTCTCCCTATTGACAGCAGTCTTATAGACTACTTCAAGCTTTTCATGAACTCTGCCATGATTGAGTTGTTAATTGCTGAAACAAACAGTTACGCTGAACCGCAGCAAACGGCCAAGGGTAAGAAGGACACCCTGTGGAAGGAGGTTACTAATGAGGACATATATAAATTCCTCTACATTGACATCATGATTATACTCAAGTAACCAATTACAAAATTGTATTGGTCAGTGGATAAGATGTTTCTCAAAGTTGCATGAGATGATAAATTGACAAAAAGGTGACAAACAACGGAGGTCGAATCCCAAAACAGCGATGCAAATTTTCAAAAAACACTTTTCAAGATTTATTTCAAATATATTTGTGAATTAAAGTGCATCAACCTATACATTTTTTTAAAGCTCATTCAATTTTCTGTTTTTTGGTGTGTGTTTTGTTATTTTAAAATTTCATTTAGGTGTTTAAAAATATTTTTAGCTAACATGGGGGTGCATGTTTTTTAGAGTAATCTCCCTTTGCTAAGTATTTCAGGGGGTGTTTTGGTTATTGCGCTTAGTAGCGAATGAGTTTAAAAAAATGATATGTACTACAAAAAAAACAACATAACAATTCAAATATATCAGTTAATTAAAATAAATAATTAAAAAGCATACACACCCTTTTGTAACAATTTCAAAACTTTTCCAACAGTTGGGCGATCTTCTACTTTATAGGAGTTACAAGGTACTATGATGTGTTTGTATATTGCCTCAGGCACAGCAAGCTCCCTCGTTATAAAACCTTTGCCTTCAGTGATCTGAAAGTTTGTGCATCATTAGGGACTTGTAGATAAAGAATTGAAATTTAAATCCATGATGTCCAAGAAATTTTCATGAAATAGCAATGGATCAGAAAATTAACTTCTTTGTGAAAAATAATGAGTTAAATATTATTCTCTGCTGAAAAATAATAACCAACCTGCTTAGAAATGAGTCACATTATTTTATATTATTAACTTACATGCTTGAAAATTTTATCATTTTTTAAATCCAAATTTTCATAAGGCAATTTTCCATGTGTTAACACTTCGTTGATCAAATGGCCAACCATCCACATGTCAGATGCTTTGGTGTACACAAATTCTCTCAGAGATTCAGGTGAAGCCCATCGTGTAGGAATAAACCGCTCAAATTTATCTGCAAGATTTTCAAAAATTATCCACAGCTGCTGACAGAAGAATAAAGATGTTTTACTTGGGTAGGAATTTTACTTTAAAGAAAATCCAATTAATTATTATGTGTCAAATTAATTCAAAAGATAAAAGGTTATTAAAATATTTGATTTTAATGCAGCTGGTATCAATAACCGTTTCCAGAAACTTCATGAATCTGAAACCAATAAACAAAATTCTAAGTCTCAGGTTGAAGAATTCATTAAATGAATGCCAGGTTTACAAGAAATCAAGGCAACATCATAAATTCAACTGCCCCTCTGCCCACGAACTAATCAATAAATTTAATTGAAACAACAAAAATTACCATCAAGTATGCTTGACTCATTATGGAGTTCAGTGCACAAGTGAAAGCCACAAAGTTTAACTAATTGTTCATCAACTATGAAAAGGCTCTCTGCTGTGAGATTTCTATGAATAAATCCTTTATCATGGCAGTATTGTAAGCCAGTTAAAGCATCAACAAGAAATTTCAAAAGGATGTGTGGTGCAAAAGGACTGGTGTTTAATTGTTTATGCTTCAAAGCTTTCTGGGAAAAAAAAACATATTAAAAGGTATTATTTTTATTGAGCATAATGAAGCTGATAAGAACTAAAAATGCTAGCTTAAGACTGTGACATGCTTTGACAGATGCCATACAATCCTCAAGGAACCAAAAAGGCAAACGATGATGAAGTATGGAAGTTATTTCAATTTATCTTTTCATTTTTTTCAATAATTTTAAAAAGTTACAAAATTTTTAACAATACTTTTAAAAAAATATCTTCAGCGCTGAATGCTTACTTGTAAATTAGTGGACTTGAAATCCTCAAGTATGTAGAAGTATGGAATACCACTCCCTACAGCCAAGACTTGGATGATATTTTTATGGTTAAGTTTTTGAAGCTGTGAAAGTTCATTTTGGTAAACATCCTGATATGGACTAAATGAACTCTTCTGTCGCTCTCTGTGAACTTCCTCACTTGGCTTGTGCATGCGAATCAAAACTTCTTTATTGTTGAATGTCCCAGACAGCTGGTACCATTTGAATTCCTCCTGATTAAGAGATAGAAAATCATTGTTTTTTTTAATGTATCATAAATAAATTATTTATAAAAATATAGACTATAGACAATACAGTTGTTTGAACAAATGGCAAAAAAGTTTGTACGAATTTTTAAGATAAAGTCAAGCAGCAGATACACGGCAACACAAAACTCAGTGGTAAGTCCATCATGAAAAACTAATGACACAGATATTAGCATTCATTCCAACCATCAAGGTCTGGAAGGTTTCTATTTTATCATTTTGGTTGTATTACAGTACAGGATTTTTTTTTACATCTACTTGTCTACACTGGATTAAAAAATATTTTACTATTTTAATTTTTTAACTAGAAGATATGCCCACAAGAAGAGATTCTATCAAATACAGGAAAAAATTCAAATGTGTAAACAAGAATTCTTTCCTGATGAAACACATGCAATAATAAAAATATGATGAGATTGTACATATATCTTGCCAGCTTGCAATACTCTGCTAACTCTCAGCAAACATGTTAAAATAAAGCTTTTTGGCCTCCATTTTTGTTATGAGGAATGACATGTTGTAACAAAAATCTCAGACTCACACAAACAAATCTTCAGTCTGAAGGTACCTTTGATGTTTTAAATATTTTCACAGCCATAAATTGGAACTATTGCTAATGGGTAATTAGCAGTTAAATACCATCTCCTTGTCCTGCATTATAATCAGCTGGCCTTGCAGCAGTGGGCATAAGAGCCTTTGAAGTTCACCCTGTAACAGCTGCATCTGGTCTTCATCATACGTTTCTTTAAAAGCTAAGCTTCTTATGTTCTTGTTTCTATGGAACATCAACATTGGCTGCATATCATCCAACTAGAAAATTTAAACAAAAAATAGTATCTCATTCATCAATCTATTTGAAATAGTTACAGAAAAGTAGGGTTAAAAATATTTTTTAACAAAAAATTTTAAATAATTTTTATAAATTTACTGCATAATCAATGTGCAGTTAACAAATACATTATGTATATATTTTTTTAATAGAATATTTTAAAAATTTCACGAGTTTATTTTACTTTTAGCAGTAAATAAAGCTGAGGCACATTAAAAGGTCTTACCCGCTCTTTCTTGATAGAAAACTTATTGAGCATTTTCATTCCTTTTTTACAAAGCTTTTTCAGACTTTCTAGATGATCAATCCCCCCTAAATAAAATTTGAAAAACATTTAAGGAATTTTGTTTTCATAAACTTTGCAGATTAAAACTCACCATTACATCAGTTACTTATGAGCAGGGCAAATCCATATCCTTCATTCAAATTAAGGTTTAAAGGAACCATAGAAATCCATGTCTTATCATATATTTGAAAATTTTAAATCTTGCTTCCCTGACTAAATTTTGTCAAGTCAATACGGATATGATTCAGTAAAGTAAAGTGTGGTTTTAATTATAAGTTTAAACTTTTTTTTTGTTTGTTGAAAATTTATATTTTAAATTTTTTTAGCTTTGAAAAATGTAAAAACAATTTTTTTTTCTTACTTTCAACAAGCTGAAAAAGGTCACAAAGCCAACAGTTTGAGAATAAAGTATTTCAGAATAATTCAATCAGTCCCTTTACAAAATAAATAGTTTCTCCTTTAAAAAAAAACTGATATTTATTTATATCAAGGGTGGCCAGTACTGTAGTAACTGAGAGCCATTTTAAAATATTTAAAAAATTGTTGAGAGCCGCATTTGGTCATTAAACCTGGCTTGGAAATCTTCCAGTAATCCTTGTACATATCTTTCATAAATTGTATGCAAGCCAAGATGTGAACACAGAAGAACCCCATGCGGCTCGCAAGCCGTGGTTTGGCCACCGTTGATCTATATTATATGAACAACACAAACACTCACTCAATCCCAATGACAGCAGAAGAGTTAGACCTTGTACAAATATGTGAATGATCAAAGATTTATCTGCATTTTTTTGTGAACTGAAGGCTCCAAAGAACTTATTAAAATGCTCTAGATGTTCCTTGTCTTTGAAAAGCAATGTCTGTAAAAAAAAATGTTTACTGGTATCATGTAATGTGTGGAACTGTATGTATAAATCCTTCCTAGGATAAAATAGAATAACTAGTATTAAAAGTACCTTGAATAGAGGGTTATGTGAATGGTTCAGATTTTTCAATTTTAAAAAAAAATTGCAATCACTTAAGTATTTATAAGTACGCTACTAATTGTGTTAGGCTGTGACCCAAGTTCCTCAAGCACACTCATTAGGAAGAATACTAGTAATTTAATTACTTATTTCAATTGTTCCCCCATTTTCTTTGCTTAATTTTTATATATGAGTTCTTTCTTTTTTTTTCTTGATAAGTAATTTTCAATATACGAATCAAATGAAACCTTGTATAACTTACATTTTTTAAAGAAAATGTGCAAATAAAAATAACCAATACCTTCTTCAGACATTGGTAGGCGAACAAAGCTGAGATCCAAACACATTTTTCACGTTCCTTAACAGGCTCAGCAACATTCATTTGAATATTGAATAGTTTATCAACTTGATTTTTCCAGTCATTGCATTTCCAATCTGATTTAAATTCTGCCAAGAAGCTGTCCAAGTACTTAAAACTTTTCTCCATTGCAGAATTAGCACTCTTGGGCATAGATCGACCACTGGAATTGAAAGTTGTAAGCACCGTTTGTTAAAAGAGAGTGGATTTGAAAACATGTTTAATTTATAGGAACTTAAGTTTTAGTCATTATGAATATTTCATTTTGCATCATTCTACATATCAAGAATTTTTTAATTTTTTTTTAAAATCAACTTCTTTATGTTAGATCTGATAAAATTTGAGGCTACCCAATATAATTATAAAAACTTATTTTATTTGCACATGTGACAATCTTTAATTTTCAACCTACACCACTGTAGTATTCATATGCATATTACAAATATTAGTTTTGTTGGTGTCCGGACAGCAGGAGATCCATTCACAGATGGTGATTATGTAAAGAAAAGAAAGCTGCTTTGCTCTGGACGTTTTTGTTTCATCTTTCCTAGAACGCATGTCAATCAGTGCTTCATAAAGCACACTCTCAATGATAATCTAGAACAGGCCAAAATAACTTAAATTACTGGGAATATACAAGGTTTACATTGCAACATAATCACTTTGTTTTCATAAAATCATCCCTTATTTATTACTTTAAAAATAACCATGTATACTAGATAGAGATAGATATATACTATAATCAAAAATAAATTTTTGAGATCTTCTCTAGATACACCAAAATTAGAAGTTAAATAAATTTATTCTGATGGGACTATTTCTTTAAATTGATCTAAGTTCACTCGGTAAAACTTACAAAAATGCTGTCTGAAAAATTTTGATGTGGTGAAATCAACAAAAGTTCAAGCATGATTGTAGCTCTTTCCCCAACAGAGTCTTCTTTGCAAACGGCCAGGCTGACTAAATCCAGAGCTTTTGCTTCCTTGTATTTTTTAGGTATCAACTGAAAACACACAAGATATTTTTAAAAACTGAAAATATTCTCCACAATTTGTATGCATTTCTTAGATTTCTCATCAGCATTTTACTCTATCCAGACCCACCATATCTTTGAAAAGCTTTCTTTATCAGATTGAAATATTCAAGCCAGGATTCTAAACTCTGCTAAACATTCCCAACAGTATTTCAAGGTGAATGACTGAATAGTGCAAACTACCTACAAGTACTGGGAAACCACAAGATTGCATTATCTCCCCTGTCCTGTATAAATATACACATGATATCAGAAGCCAAATCACTGTCATTGTTATAATAATTAGATACTAATACTGCAACTTGGTAACAGCTTCATCAGATTATGCAACAACAAAAAATGTTTATTCTCTCAAAATATGAACGAAATAATGAAAAAGATGTGGGGTGACCAAATTTCAGCTTCCAAAATCAAAAATAATCAAACAGCATTGAGCAAGTAAAGACTATCAGTATTATACTAGTTAGGAAATTATTCTGCAGAGCATCCCTTGGAAGTCTACTAAACTTCATTAACTCTGTGTGAAAATTCATTGCCTGCCATCAAGCACCGTTTAGAAAGATAAATCAATGTGAAACTAGCACTAGCAACAAACGTTGAAGAACAGTTTTACAATGTAAAACTGAAATCTTGTTTTGATACACCCCATGATAAATAATTAAACTCAACTCCATTGGAGAAACATTATTTGCCTTAACCCAGGGCTTGACATCATACACACGATTTTTTTCCTATTCTGCATGAATTTACCAGCAAGCTTGTCAAACTGTCACCAAATCTAAATGATCAGTAATTAAGCCATTATCTTCACTAATGGTGTAAAAAAATTATATATATATGTTAGATGTTATTTATGCTAGTTGTGTTAAAATGGTAAAATGTTTACTTGGTTAAAATATGTATTTAGTTAGTGATTCAACAAGAATTTGGACAATGTAATAAAAATATTTACCTCATTTAGATCATTGACATAATCTTAAAATCCTATTTTTATGGGTTTTAATTTAAAGATAAAAATGAACAAAAGGTGCAGATAAAATTTATTAGAAAGTAAATCATTTCTTTTAATGCTAATTTTGTCCAAACCTTGTGAATAAACAGTTGCAAATCTGCCATCAACCATTTCTCCTTTGAGAGGCAAAGTTCATGCAAATCTTTTGAATCCTCATCTAATAGACACACAAGAAAAAAAAGTTTTCATGTTAACTGCTTTCAAAAGAAAACAATGCTCAATATCAGTGTTTCCTTACTTTTTTCTGAGTGGCATTTCCATGGCTTTAGAAAGGTCATAATTCCCAGAGAAAAATTAATCATATCTAAAAGTTCATATTTCTCATTTTAAAGCCATATTATCGCAAACAATCCAGCAAAATTTCTCGTGAAACAATTATTGACATAACTTCTCTATTTAAAAAAACAACAGACCAACAGTTATAAGAGTGTACTGCCATTATAGGCTGAAGCATCTACCTGAAAGTATTTGTTTAACTTTAATCTTACCAAACTTTCCTGTAGGAGAACTTATTATTACTTTCTTTTTCATGTACACCTCTATAGCACTTCACAAAAATACACGTGTATAAGTTAAAGAAAGACACTATTAGACTCCAAATCTTCAAAACCATGCACAACATTATATAAAAATGTCAAGCTTTAACTGTCTTTCTACTTATGATTCCTAATTGTTAGATGGTTTGTCAAGAAGTAGTTATCTTTTTGTTTACATTTTTTTAGATTTTCACATGGTGACAACAAATTATTATTTTATTATGTCAGACAATCCCATTTCAGAAGTAAAGTGTAGGTTACATCAGATATTTTTAATTCTTTTTTTTACAAAAATCATTTTCTCCACTGGGATTTTATTAGCATTCATTGTTATAAGAGTAAATTATTTTAATTTTTTCAATAATTCAAACATTTTAATACTTATAATGTAAAATGTGATTTTAGCCATTTTAAATGAATTTTCTTATTTTTAGGTCTTTCTTGATAGAATCTTTATAAACAAATATGTTTAACAATTTTAGTTTTCCAACTGCAATTACGTTTGACTATCTTCTCAAACAAAACATGATTGTCTTTTAATTAATTAATGAATTTAGTTGTTTAAAACAACAATAGAAATTATGAGGCAGCTTTTACCACAGGTTTAACAAAACCATAAAAATCTCCAAAAACAAATTGAATCAGTTCCTTATCCAAATTGCCATATGTTAAAGTTAATCTTACATTTTTGTGCATCGTTAAATACAAAATAGCTTTCTCTGACAAGAACATGGGAATTTCCTGTATCACCAAACATGTCTGGGAATTTTCTTAGGCTGCCCTCCTCAATTGGAGACACCTATTAAAATATCAATAAACAAATTATTACAAAATGTATCCACTGTAGAAGATGTCAAGGTAATTCATAAGGGTTAGAATACATAGTGAAATAATATCACACAAAAAAATTTGACTAGAAGGATCCTTTATATATATATATATATATATATATATATATATATATATATATATATATATATATATATATACAGTTGAATACAAACAATGAAAAGGAATACACAACAAATTCAAATGTAAAATAATTTAGGCCTTCAATAACTGTTTTCTTTTAAGACTAATAGAAAATTTATTAATTTGGAGAAAAAAAATATTTATATTTATCCAAAGAAATTTATCTTTAAAAGAACATCTTTTAATTACACAAATGTGCAAGGTGAACAAGGGAGAAAATTGTTATAAAAAGGAATGGACAGACAGGTTAATGTTACACAATAGAGTACCCCTTTGCAAGTCATATGTGAAATTTTGCACACAAAAATAATTTTAAGGTTGAAAAGATAAACAATGAATAAATAGATGTTTCATAATTATGAAAACATATTTATGAATTCATAAATTTATATTTATGTGTAAAGTTTTTAATGGATAAAGTTAAATAGGAAGAAATATATGGTTGAAAACATAAGAATTTTATGTAACTATTCACATTTTATATTTTTATGAATGTTTAGTTCCAAGCGCTATTTACAAAATTAATATTTGTGATGATCTTGACAAATCATATAAAAACAAAACACTTACATCAATAAAACTGACTTCACTCCTATCTGGGCTAGACAAGCCTTGGTTCTCAACCGTGCCAATAAAACTTGAGATCTGCTTTATATCATCATTTCCTTGACTCAACTCCTTTAAAATGTTCATTGTTTGTTTCACAAAATCTTGCAAACCCTTCACATCTTGTATTACATTTATAGTGTATTCATTCAAAAATGTATAAGCGTCATAATTTTTTTTCTTGTTACGGATGTTAAACTCTAATATAATGATCTTATCTCCATTTTTTGATATAATACCTTGGCACGAATCAATCTGATGAAATAAAGAAAAATAAAATACCACATCTCATGGAACTTGTTACATAAAATGGTAGCTGAAAATACATTTTTGTTTAAAGAAAAAAACTTTGTTTTAATACAATTTATTTCATAAAACTTCATAGTATCAGCAACTAAATAACTCATACTAACATAGCAGAAATAAATTACTTTGCTTAAAATATACACAAGGAATGAATGCAAAAAAAGAAAAAAATATCTTACTGCGGTCAAAAGTTTTTTACATTTGTGAATAACGGTGAATCGACAATTATTGAGTGCTTCTTCAAACCATTTAGAAATTTTTCCATCTGAAAAAACAGTAAATAATGACAATAATTTTTTGTGACTTATTTTTTTAATTTATATTTAAAAAAAAAGAAAGCAGGTAATAATTTGATTTGTCAACAAAATCTAATTGTACAAGCCAATAATCAAACACTAAACAATAGTGTCCACATTTAGATTGTTTTTTTTAAACAAAAAAAAACTAAAGCAGTAAGTAGTTTTATTAAATAAAACATTCCATTTAATTTTTAAAATATTATTGTATATGGTATGGGCAAGGCTAAAAAAGATGAAAAAAAAACAATTAAGGTATCACCAAAAAAGCCTCCTCACTTTTTACATTATTCACTGTGGAAGGCAGATATGTTCATTGTTTTGTTGATTTTTGATCAAGCTTCCCCATACCCTATTCAATTATTCTACTTAGCCTGATTCCGGGCACACCCCACTTTATCATTTTTCCATTTATTAAAGAATGTCACAGTATTTTATAAAAGGAGCAAAATACAAGTTTATCATTCTCATGTTTTGTAGCTTTGAGGCAGACATATAGAAATAATTTATTCTTGCAAATGAATTAGAGATAACTACAGAATTATTTTAAAAAATCAAAATATATCACTCAAGTGAGGAATTTTTAATTAATTTGAATTTTATTTGAATAAATTATGAATGAATTTTATACAACTGCTTAATGAAGTAGTTAAACTTTTAATGAAGTTAAAATCTATAACATATATTAGTCATAAAGTTGATATTTGTTTGAAACTGCATATTATTCTACTTACAATGCTTGTATGCAGCAACACATTTTAATCCATTTTCTTCAAAAGCATTTTTCAAATCGTGAATCCATTTCATATGTGATTCTCTTTGACATGGAGCTAAATGAATATCTCCACTAAGCTCAGATGAATCAGGACTGGCCATTTTATTATCTCTGCTACTGTGTGACTGTGGATGCAAATAGTAAACATTAATTACAGTAATAAGCAATAGAAGTTGAAACAAGTAAGCCTAATAAAAAAAATGATCTTAGAACTTGAGCCGAGCACTCATTACCTTTACATTAGTCTCAGTGACAGTGATTCCTAATAGCAAGTAATGTTAAAGTTGGGAAATAATTAAATTCTTCCTCCTGCTCAAGCAAATATTAGTACAGTAAACTTAAACTTTACTAATATCATGACCATGGTTTGTAATATTCATCATAATCATACTTGTAATTATATTTAAACATGTTAAAATATTTTTTACCAATTTGTATTATAGTTTTATATAAGTATTAGTTTACTCAAATTATTATAGTAAAACCTGTTAGTACTATTAGATTTAAAATTAGATTTTGATTTTACTCATTCATACTTATTGGTATTTGCCATTAATTGTCATTGACATTGTCATCTAATATAATCTTAGGCTTAAGTCTTAACTATAGACTAATCTATCATCTTGGTAATCTGAGACTAAACTAAGACTTAAGACAGTCTTAATATTGTCATTCTTGTCTTAGTCTTGAGTCTTGCTGTCACTCTTAGTCATCTTGGAGCCTCCAACAATATCTACTAATAAATCAATCATCATCTAATGATAATCTGAATGTCAGTGAAGACCTTAAATTTTCTTATGATGAAGCAGCTGGCTAAATAGAGTAGTAGAGTAGTTGCTAACTTTGAAATACTCAATAAATTATTTCCCACCCGTTATGATCCGTTGCATAAAGGCATTCCGTTCTTGGTCAAATTAATTTCCTTGATAAGAACGCATTATTTGATAGGATAACATACCCCAGCAGAGGCGTAACTAGGTTTTTGGCGCCCTTGGCAAATTTATTTTCGGCGCCCTTGATAAATTGACAAGTTTCAGCTTTGCGATTTTTTCATTTGTTAGAAAAAATAATTGAATTTCTCTTATTTTATTTATGATTTATGACAATTATTACGTAGTCTGACAGTGACAGCCATACAACGTGAATATAAAAAATGCATAAGACAGGAACAATACTAATTTGCAGTTTGTTATTTACTAAATAATACCAAATAAATTGATGGATAAAACGGGATATTGTTTCGTTCATCAAGAGTACAGCAAAACTTGAATTAACAAGTATTATAAATAAAAACATTAGTGTCAAAGTGTCATACTCATCTCATACATAATGATAGAAACTCACAATTAAAAGTAAATTTAAATAACACTCCACCGACTACAGCTCAGCACTTCCGTTAGCTGGCGTATTGACGTGTTGTTAATACAGTCGGACTTTTCTAAGTCCAACTCAAGGGGGAAAAAATTCCACTTTTCTAGTTAGGGAAACTGGCGTAATAGGCGCAGATTAATCAAGGACAATGTTGATATTGAGAGGGGGGAGAGAAACAGCCATAGCAGCATAGAAGGCTCGACAGGATCACAGGAAAGAGGGGCGGTGATGTTTCATATGAAAGGAGCCAACTTGCTTTGACATACCGACACCTTCCCTCTTCTCCTCCACTTTACTCCCTCGACAGTGGGATGAGGATACTAAGATTTTTCTTTTTAAAAGAAAGACTGTAAAATCATATTGACATTTGTATGATAAGAAGCCCCGCAAAGGCCACAAACATAATAAAAAATATTATAATGGTTTAAATGAAATATATTTAAATATAATTAATTATTCACTTTTTTTTATCAAGGATAAAAGTGAAATACAGTTGGACATCGCTAAGTTGAACTTCCCTAAGCGGAAAACCTCCGTATATCAATTTATTGTTAGGTCCCGGCCAAACTCCATAAGACTAATGTATTTTAGATCTCCATAACTCTAAGATTTTTGGCTTTCAACCTCTCTTAGTCGAATTTTCCAAGGCGTTTGGGTTATTATTCTGGAGTGACATTTCAGAACACGTGTTCCATAAAGCCACGTAAATGGACATAAAATCTTATCTTAGTGCATTCCACGAGGGATTAAGCGACCTTGCAAGTACAAAAAATTACAAAGACAAGAAAAGGAGTGGTAAGTGGTAACTAATTTGCGTCTCTTTGCTGCATGCTGTGACTCTTTTTAAAAAGAAAAATCTTACTCCCCCATCCCACTGTTAAGGGAGTAAAGTGGGGGAGGGGAGGGAAGGTGTCTCCTCTCATGGGCTTGTGTCGGCATGTCAAAGCAAGTTGGCTTGCTTTCATATGAAACATAGATACCACATCTCTTTCCTGAAAAGCCTATTAGCCGGTATGGCTGTTCCCCCCACCTCTCAATATCTACATTGTCCTTGATTAATCTGCGCCTATTACGCCATTCTCCCTAACTCAAGAACTCAGTAAGTCAATTTTTTTATCGGGTCCTTTTGAGTTTGACTGTATTTATTTAAATACAAATTTTAAAATTAGTGATTTAGTGGCGCCCTTTTGAGCCTGCGCCCTTGGCAACTGCCCCGATGCCAACCTGTTGCTACGCCACTGTACCCCAGTATGATCCCAGAGCTAAATGGGATCCCATTCTTAGCTAAATCCCTTCCATACTTCATTGGAATTACATGCCCCATTATGATCCTGATGCAAAATGGGATCCCGTTTTTTTCAGATCTCTTTTCTTGATATATTCCCATATTTGATGGAATCATGTATATCTATTGAATAATGGGATCTTGTTCTTGGTCCAATCACTTTCCCAAAAAATCCTATACTTTGATCGGATAACTACCCCATTATGATCCCTTTGCATAATGGGATCTTTTCTTTGTAACATCCCTTTCCATAATTCGATCCCATATTTTTGTGGGATCACATACCCAAGTAAAATCCCATTGCATAATAAATAATAAGATCCAATTTGTTGTCAAATCCCTTGCCTGATTGGATTCCCTACTTCGATTGGATTATATATCAAAGTATGATTCCGTTGCATACTGGGATACTGCTCTGGTTTAAATTATTCCTTTCCCGATATGACCCCATTTGCTCACGAAAGCTGGTCATGTAAAATCAAATTGTTCTATATGGGCCATGAAATGATATTTTTGTGCACCAAGTTTGGTCTAGATTCATTCATGATTCATCCACCCAGAAGCAAGATTAAAAAGTATATTTTCATGTTTACTAAAAAAATAAAAAAAAAGATTCCCCCCCCCCGGCCCCAAAGGAATGGGCTATGGGCAATAAAAAAATTATTATAATACATTGAACTCCTAATAAAGGCCATCAATTTTTTATGTACCAAGAGCCAAGAGTGTCAAGATCCATCCATTTACCCAGAAGTCTAACATAAAAATAATTTTTTTAGGTCATAAAGGAAAAAACATTTTGGGTCCCCAGCCCCCAATGCCCAATGCGTGGGTATAATAATATAATATAATGAGTTTAATTTCACATTGCAGTTTAATAAAAAAAAATATGGGCCATGATATTTTTGTGCACCAAGTTTGATCCAGGATCCATCCATATATCATATAGGGAGGTTGTTTAATATAAATTTTCCTTATATTTATATAAGCTAGGCTATGCCTATATAATATATTAATATTATATTAGAAAAAATTAAATGGGTCCTCGGCCTTAAACGGTAGTACTGTAAGGTTTAAAACCCCTCTAGGCCTCTAAATTATGAATTATAAATCATTTATTATATTTAATTTTAATTTATATTATTTATATTATGTTAGTAGTTAGGACATTTAAGTTTAATAATTTTAAAAAGTGTCTTGAGTCTTGAGCGCCAGCCTAACCTAACACTCAAAACTGTTTTGACAACAGCAAGGGAGTGGTCTGAGTCCTGAGTGACAGGAAAGTATTAATATTAGTATTAGAATTGGCAATCGGCAATAGTATACATACAGTCTACGGTTACACTTGCTTAGTCTTAGTTCACTTACACTTACACTTAATTAATTATAAATATAATACTTAGAGTTAGAGACTTAGTCGTACTCGTCGCACACCTGATTATTACTAATTTCTTAATTAAGCCCAAGCCAAGCTAAATTAGTAAATAGTAAATAGGCATATTCCTGAAATCTGAAAGCAGCTCCCGGCTCCAGAAAAAAATAATTTCTGGGGAATGCTTCTCCCTCTGGCACTAACGGTGAGATACATACAGTTCAGTAACTGTACACCGTACAGTAACAGTAGTAATTTAACTTTAAATGAAAATGAAACAAAAGGAGATTCAGATTATTGATAATAAAGGATCTAACGGGGAAATCCTTAAACGGTGTTATTCTTTCATCGTTATCCCACATTTTTCTCCCAGTTTAAGAAATTTTAATTTAATTATGGTTTTTTATATTAAATTCTATTATTGAATAAGTATGACTACATTAAAAGACTAGAGAGATTTAACTTAAAACACAGCTCTTTAGTTCATGCAATTTATAAGTAGCAAGTTATGCACAGTGGCGTAGCTAGGGGGTGCAATGGGGTACATATGTCCCCAGGCGCCACGTTAGGGGGCGACAACATGAGTATTAAAACTAATTATTTAATTTTATTTTGATGTAAACTAATGTATCCCAAATACGTTTGCAAGACTGAATTTTTGAGCTCCACAAATATCTTCATTACAAACCAGTTGGCGAACATGATTTTAGCGCCCCCATTGAGCATTAAGGGGCGCCATTTTACTCATAAACAAATTATACATCCACAATGTAGGATTGCTCATGAAGTTTTACTTCTTAAACTGTGAGTTGCTGGGAGTGAGACTAGGGGACCAGTAATAGCAGTGGCGTAGCTAGAACTTTTGCCGCCCGGGGCGGTCTCCAATTTGCCTCCCTTTTTATGGATCGTCCATAAATGACGCCACGCACCTTGGGCGGGGAGGGGAGTCATACATTTGTGACGATGTGTGACGAGGGGGGTGTTTGAGAAATGTGACATCACGTCAAAACGCGCAACTTTAAATAAAATGTCCACTTAAATATTAATTACTGACACTTTATTTAATGACGTTTACGTAAAACGCCTGTTACGATATTAGAGTGTAGCCTTGCAATAAAAACATACTTAAATGACAAAAATTTGATTTGAAACATGCTTAATTCAAATTTAAAATATGGCTTTTAAGGTGGGGGATCAAAGCTTTATGAAGTCATGTTGAAGAAGGGGTCTAAGTTTTTGTGACGACGTGTGACAAGGACGAAGGGGGTGAAAAATCAGCCAAAATCACGTGACGTCAATTATGGATGGCAAATTAGTTGATTATATGATGGTTTTTATAAATTAATAAACATTAATAAATAATTGTAATTGAAACAAAGTAAAGGTGGGGAACATGTTTACCATTGCATGCCATATTTATGTAAGCAGTAATAAAAGAGGCCGCATAAGATGACATACCTATAAATACACGTTTATAAAATACACTATACCTTCCTTAAAGGCCACAAGAAAGTTACTGAGGTCGCAGACATGGGCGTAGGGAAGGGGGGGGCATTTGTCCCCCCCCCCTACATTTTAGAAAAAAAAATAATTTATTAAATGCATTAATAAATGTTGTTTTTTAACTATTACAGCACTAATTTGTAAGTCTTATTAATTTCTAAGGCTTTTTTCAACCCTTATTTTATACTGAACTTGAATTTAATTGAAAATTGTACCTGTATGGCATTGCCAGTTAAAATAAAATAAATAGTGGGATTTTTTGCCCCCCACCCCCTGGAAAAATTCCTAGCGACGCCCATGGTCGCAGACAATGTTCCCTCTAAGATTTGTTGGTCCGTGTTCAACATAGAAAAAACCGTGTGCAAAGTTGCGCAGCAACGATTTTTTTTTGTGTGCAATAGTTTACCAAATTTGCTGCGCGGTAATTAAAAACTACTGCGTGGCCGCGCAGTCACGCAGCTTAAAGGGAACATTGGTCGCAGACCCACACACACACACAAATGAGACAAAACATATTCCAAAAAAAAACATTATCAATTACTATTCTTTTATTTTATATTTATAGATAACTGATTTTTTTTACAAAGAAATTGTATACATTAGTATGTAATCATATTTATACATTTATTTTCCTAACTTTCATAATAGAAAAATCGTGTATTATACTATCAAAATCTAAATTATTTGTAATATCTTGTTCTATGGATAACATTGCAAAATTTTGTTGTATTAAATCGTTCATTTTTTAAAAAAGATTATTTTTAACAACGTCACTTTGGAGAAGCTCCTTTCACAACTAGCGACACTGATAGCATTTGTTGAAAAAATGCATAGTAAATTTACAATGTTGGATACAGAATTTTCTAATCTTACTGTTGAATAAATTTTAATAGATCAAGGGGGCCTTTTCCCCCGTTTTTCTAACATAATACCTCTTCTTGTAGTTTAGGTACAGCCGTAAAAACCTGGATCCCTTTTCTTTCAATATGGAACTGTTCTTTATCAATGTCAATTCAATAAAGTAATTTATTTGATGTTCAAATGCTTCATTTAGTAGATTACAGGGTATTATATACGAATATTTTATTGCAAGGACTAAGGAATTGCAACTCATCAAAGCGTTCTTTTATTTTCTTTTATAATTCCATCCATGGATAAAAACATTTCCCATTGTTTTTCTCGTTCTAAAGATAGAACCACGTCTTCTTAATTTTCCCTACTCATTTTTTTCTCCTAACTCAGCATTGAGTTGATATCACAAACTCTTCACACATTGTTTGGCCTATATAACAGCGTTTTGTATTAGCACATCTCTTTGTTCCATGCAATGGGTTTGCACTATGGCGGATTAAGGGGGGGGGGCTGAACGGGCTAAAGCCAGGGGCCCCCGATGATTAAGGGCCCCCAAATTTAGTCTATTTTATAAGAAAGATGGACAAATGTTTGCATGAATTCCTGAAAATATCATAAATTAAATTAAATAATTTAAAAAAAACTGATTTTATAGGCTCACTAAGAGAAAATATTAAAGATTATTGTTTATATTTTTATAATCACCTTATCAGGCTCGTGTGGTCTTGAGGTAGAAAGTCGCCCATCTGTGCAAGCGGTCACGCGATCGATTCCCGGCGTGGGCACACTTTTTTTTTAAATTGTATTTTTACACTCAATATTAGGATACCGGCAAACAGTTATTTCTTCATATTCCATTTTTTCATGTATAATCTATGGCTGGGAAGGCCGATCCCGTAGTACAGACAAAGTATGTTAAAGGAACCGATGAACTATTTAGTTACAAGTTACAGTCTTATATTAGCTGCTAGCAATCATTTTATTTAAAGGGACGCTGGCTGGATAGGGCCCCAGTTTGAATTGCAGCCAGGGGCCCCGTGCAGTCTTAATCCGCCCCTGGGTTTGCATTAATTTAAAAAGTGACGGGTTCCCATAAATTGAGATAACATAGAAAGTAAAAAAGATTGCATTGAATTGAGTAAAATTCCAGCATCTGATCTCGTTTTACTAGTTACTTCTTCAGATGTCAATTTTTCCAAGATTCTTGAAATTTTAAAGTATATCTTTTCGAAATTAGTTAGGCCTATTGTGGTGTTTATTAAAGGATAAATTTGAATATTTTCATGTTCTTGCCATAAATCATAATAATTTTCCATAAAATAGACGCATTCAAATTATTTACACATTACTTTAATAGGATAGGCGTAACATTTTTAGTGAATAACCTTATGTTAATGAAAAACACAAATTATGTGTGCTACTTTAATGCAATAAAAACAAAATAAATATAATTTTTAATAACGTACCTTACAATAATTTTCTGAAAACTCAAACAGTAATATAAATTACTACTTGCAATTTAAACACAATATTTGAACCACCATGAATTGTAGGTACTTGTTCGCGCATCATTCTGCGAATGTCGAAATTCCACGCAAATACCATCGTGACGATATTAATAGCACATATTATTGGGCCCAGCGGTGATGTGTTGTTGTTATTTTTGTGTGTAGTTTTCTTATAAAAGCGTTATCTGGTCGTATACCGCTTAATTTTCCAAACAAACCAATATCTTTTTTGAGTGATTTAAATTTTTTTTTACGGTTTTGCGTTAGTTATAACATCCACTATGTAATCAAACAAATGTTATGGGCAATCAGTTAAATAAAACTAGAAATTACGAATATTTTGGTTTCATCTTGGTTTTCCCCCTTCAAAAGAAAAAGGGTGCTTGTCGGAATATGTTGCACTTTTCAAATGCCCACAAATGCCGCCCCTAAATGTGTACCGCCCGGGGCGGACCGCCCCCCACCGCCCCACTCTAGCTACGCCACTGCAGTAAGAGACAAAGGCTATTAAATTACTGGCAAGGTTTTTAAAAAGAACGAAGATGACAGAAGCAGCTGAAGCCGCAAACTCTGTATCTTCAGAGTCAGATGATGGCAGCTATCAAGCGCCTGCAACCCCAGTCTTAGAACACAAAAGCGAGAAGGTTGAATCATACCGCCAGGATTACAACATACAAGCAGATATTATTCAGACAGATGCTACTGTTTATGCTGAGGAAAACACCAGAGACGTCGTTGTTGAACAGGTTCAACACGACGATGAACTTTCTGACAGTGACGAGGACAATGAGATTGAAGAATTTACTTTTGATGAATAAGCTAAAGATTGTGTTGTTCTTGTTCCTCCTATATCCTAAGATTTCATGATGTTGGCTACTTAGAATTTGATCTAACGACATAGCTATCGATAAAATCACATCCTCTTCCTAAAGAATTGATAACTCTCGGATCTATACCCTTTCAGCATAGAGGCAGTCTATCGTCAGTAGCAGGTTAACTTTCGATTACTGCGTCATGGTTTAAACGCCGACTAGCTATATAATGGAGAGGAAGTAAATCGCTCGTGGCTATTATATTCAAAAATTAATAAAGCTGCTTACCGTTTCTGCTGTCTTTTGTTTACACCATCAAGTTCAAACTTACGATCTTCATTACAGTTAACCAATGGTTTCAACAAAAGGAGAAAGCCAGAAAAACTACAGTCACATGAAAACAGTCTCGGCCACCGCAGAGCCTTTACTATATGGATGGTAGCCGAGCGGAGTATAATTGATAAAACTTGAATTGATGTCCAGGTCAAAACTCAAATCCAATTGGAAAAACAACGATGGGGCGATATTTTGAAAAGAATAGTTATATCTATTAAGTTTCTAGTTTCACAATATTTGGCACTGCGTGGCCATGAGGAACATCTTCATAAGGACGAGGATGAAAATGTTGGAACCCTTCTCTCTGTGACCAAACTTGTCGCTCAGTATGATCCACTGTTAGAAAACACGAACAACACACCCGAGAAAATCCAGGTTCAGTATCTTATTTATCACCGGAAATCCAAAATGAATTTATCCACATACTTACATCGACTGTAAGGAATCAGCTGTTCAGTGAAATCAGAAAAAACAAGTACTACGCTATCTTACTTGACTCAACTCTCGATCTATGATACCGGGAACAGCTTTCTCAAGTCATCAGATTTGCGGATGTGGATTTTCAAACTAAAAAAGAAACCATCAAAGAATTTTTTAACGTTTTTGTACAGATATATTCCAAAGACGCAGCAAGCCTTGAGAGATATATCGTAGAGAAACTGGAATCCGATAACATACCTGCAGCCAACTGTCGGTCACAATGCTATGACAATACTGCTGTAATGACTGGGCATATATCCGGCTTTCAACAGCGAATATGAGCCATAAATCACTGGGCATTGATCGTCAACCGTGACAACCACAGCTTAAACTTAGAGGAGTACACTCAGCTAAACATGATCCAGTTGTTATCACATTTTCGGAACAGCTGAAAGTTTGTTTTTTTCTTTCTATCGTTTGGAAGAATTAAAAAGAGTTGTCAAGAGGAAGTCTGAAACACGCTGGAGTGCACGATCAGAAGCTGTTAAGCTATTTATGAACGACTAGATGAACTAGTAGTGCTTTTGGAAAAATTATCAGAAGATGCAACCATGACGTCTGACACCAGAAGTGATGCAGAAACTTTGCTGGCAGGTATATTAAACTTTAACTTCCTAGTTTCGTTACATTTCTGGAACATCATACTTGGGAAAATTGACCGTGTCAAGAAACAGTTGCAGGATCATATTATGAATTTCAAGGAAGCAGCATCTGATCTTAAATCGCTGGGGCAAGAACTTGTCAACATTCGTGATAATTTGAGCCGGTTGCGGTAGACAATGGAAAAACAAGATGCGCAACTTGGGGAATCGAGGTTGACAGAAGGATTAGACGACATTGGAGGATGCCTGGAGAATTAGCAAGAGATGCAGGACTTTCCACAGAAGAAGAATTGCACATGTTATGAACAGCGTAATTGATAGACTCCAACAGGTGATATCAAAACGGTTTCTACTTCTAAAGAACCTAAACACAAAATTTGGATTTTTACTAAACGTCAAAACTCTTCTCGCTGAGACAAATGTCGATTCTCTTCGTCAAAATTGCTTAGATTTTGGAAATTTCTATGACACTGACGTCAATGGCTATGAATTGTGCAAAAAAATCGGAGCAAAATGCTGCTCAGTACCCGGACTGATGTTCTACCGGAAACTTCTTTGGATCTTCTTTGTTTTATGGAGATGACGTATATTTGAATCTGCGCATTGCACTGCAAATACTTCTAACAATTGCTGTTTCAATTGCAAGCTGTGCGTGGTCCTACAGCAAACTGTAGTTTATTTTGCCTCATTTACGTGCTTCAATCGGACAAGATCGTCTGAGTGATCTTGCACTCCTTAGTATCGAAAGAGAGCGTTTCCTTATAATTTTATTTTGTTTTTATGAATGAGATGTTTGGTAACGATAAACTAATAAACTCTGGATGGAAACATTACGGCAACAACATGCCTTTCACTTTGTCACTTCTTTCAATTAAAAAAGAACCCTATGCGGTAAATGACATTTAATTAGGTCGTCATATGTGACTTTGCTCGTGCAAAGAGCAGCAAAGTTCACATGCCGTTATATATCTCAAGTGCCAATATTACTTGGCTAGAGCCATAATATAATGTTAGTTTTGTATCTTCCATTTCCACCATAATTTTCAAGTGAATTATTCCATTTTTTAATTTCTATACTTTTTTCTGGCTTTCGTATGACGCCCACCAACCCCCGCCACCTCCCCAATCCAGAAAAAAATATAATAAAAAGGTTAACAGGCACCTGAAAAGTTTGTAGGCCCCTGAAAAGTTCGTAGGCCCCCTGATAAGTTCGTAGGCCCTAGCCCTAGACACAGTGTAAATTGTTAATTAGAAAATCAAGTGAACAAGTTATGGGGAGGGTGGGGTGGAAATCAGCTGATTTAAATAAAAAAGACTTTCAATGAAGAAGGCAATAAATGGAATTTAGAAAGGGCTTTAAAATTTCATGCATGCGTACGTCATGAGAAATAAAGTTAAGGAGCCAGAGACGCATTGTTGAACTGTGCGGCGAGACAATATTCGCCACACATACATTATCTCCCAGTATCTGCAATTCCATTAACTTTTGCCGGCATTTTCTTCAAATGTTGCCTGGTTATGATCGGCAAGGGCAGATTATACCATCTAGTAAGATAGCCCTCACATATTTAGTTATTATGTCCCTTTCCTTTTTGAGTTTGTTAATTTTTCTTTTGAAGGATTCTTTGTACATTTTTAAATATCTTCCTCAATAGCTTCCACCTCAGATGCCTGCGCCGCATCTTGGACATCAAAAGGCAAGAGAAAGTCCCCAACACAGAGGTCCTGGCTCAAGCAAGCATGAGTAGTATTGCAGCAATATTAAGCCAAAGACGCCTCCATTGGCTTGGACACGTCAAGAGGATGCAAACTGGTCGCATACCCAAGGATGTGCTTTACAGCGAGCTGGCGACAGGGAAAAGGTCGGTTGGTCGGGCATGTCTCAGATACGTTGACATATGCAAGAGAGACATGAAAGTATCCAACATTGATATACAAAACTGGGGAAACCTGGCAGAGGATAGGTCCATGTGGCGGGCTATAATAGTGAAAGAAGGATCACTAAGAGCAGAGTAGCAAACTAGGGCAGAAGCAGTCGGGAAAAGAGCGAGGAGAAAGGCCAGGCAACACTGCCCCACTGCTTTCGTGTGTGTGTCATGCAGAAGAGACTGCCACTCAAGGATTGGTCTCATCAGCCACACCAAGAGCTGCAAATAATAAAGATAGATATAATATCGTCTTTCGTTGACGGACATATGTCATACATACTTGAACTTATAAGTTTTAAATTATTTTCTTCTTTTTAGTCCACTTATAAAAACGTGGTTTTTAAAAATCTTATTTTTACCTCTATTTATTACATTATTACATTTTTATTACATTTAGATCTATAGTTTTTAAAATATATTTTGTTTCTTTAAATATATATATTTTTTAATTTATAAAGAAAAAAGGGGAAAAGTCTTACCTTGCCGATGGAACAAAATTCTGTTAAGCTAGCAGTGACTACTGCTCTACTCTGACCTTGGCGTTGATGTATTTCATCAGTAGGGAATCTCCCGGAAGTCAGCTGTCGGCTGTGTTAGCTAAAGTTTCGTGGCATCACGCATGCCGGAATATTAAACACGTGAAATAGGACAGGAAAAAAATATGAAAAAGCTTCCAATATTTTCATATTTAGATGGACGATTTTTTTGTATCCCATTTATCTTTTTTTAAATCTGTCGCAGATTTGTTCCATTTACATATTTTTCTGATTTCGGTCGGGGGAAAAATATAACCAAAGCAGTGGAGTGGTTAAACAAAATATTCCACGCCCTTGAGATGGACTTCGAGTTTGCCAGACAAACAGAATAGTTATTAAAAGCATTAAATCATTGAAATTACATGCAATGAACCACAAAAAACCAACTCTAAAAATTTAATTAAATACCACAAATTCGGACTTTACCCGCCTCCTAATCATCTCATTTTACACAAATCTAACTGTGCCAACAAAGTAAGGCATCATTTCAAGACGACAACATACACACGTTAATAGTGATGGCACTCGAGCAAACACCGAACCAAACCTACCAGGCTCGAAACATTTCTAGTACCGAACCGAACCGTGCTCTAACCTTGACGTCACAAACCGATCTTGTCATCGTAAAAATTATCAGAGCTGACACCATGGGCGTAGGGAAGGGGGGGCAGGGGGGGGGCATTCCTACATTTGAGAAAAAAAATTAATTTATTAAATGCATTAATAAATGTTGTATTTTAACTATTACAGCACTAATTTGTAAGTCTTATTAATTTCTAAGGCTTTTTTCAACCCTTATTTTATACTTGAATTTAATTGAAAATTGTACCTGTATGGCAATGCCAGTTAAAATATAAAAAAGTGGGATTTTTTTGACCCCCCCCCCTGGAAAAATTCCTAGCGACGCCCATGGCTGACACTCTTTTAAAGAATGTGGCACATCGTTCAATTTGCCAGAAATGCATTCAAATTTCATTACCAAAACTCAATTAATATACTCATTCATCAATGGCCAGAAAACGCGTTCAAAACAAAATTACAAACCGATGCATTTTATAGATGATGAAGATATTTGTTAGTGGATAGGGGACGATACGCCAAAGAAGTATTAGAATAACACAATAATTTGTAAAAAGTATGTGTGCGTGTGGGGGGGGGGTGCGCAATGGTTTTTCCAGTCCAGGAATGTGTGTCACGTGAGCGCGGGAAAAAGGTTGAAGAGGGATGGCAAGAGGGCTGACTGTGTTGATTATGTCTCCACGATGTGAAACCTCAATTTTATATTTATGTATATAGTGTTCGTATTAAAGTTATTTCATTGATATTAGTGCTTCAAGGAATTATTGCACGAAAGATTGTGTTATGTGAGAACGCCTACAACTCACAATATATTTCTTTCAATAGAGCAGCACCAATTTAAGCCAACTGCAAAGGTTCCCCGGTATAATAGGGGTTACAAAAATCTAGGCCTTAACCATGTGGCGCACACACCAGAGCTACGCCACAGACCATTAAATTTAATATCTATGACTTGCAAAGATCAGCGAATCACTATGAGCATCTGGGTATAACCTGAAAGGGACATTTTTTAAAAAAATTTAAATCTGAGAGTGCACTGCGGTATGGTTCAAAAGGCTGGAGATCGCCCAAGAAAAAGACTGGCAGAGGCTGCAAACCTGAGGGGAGTCTGCAAGAGATTGGAATACTTAAAAAATACTTGATAAAAATTAACTTGGATCTTTTTGGTCGACGAAAAATGGAAGGACTAAGTACAGAGTAATAAAACAAGCGATATTTAGAATGTTTGCCGTTTCAAGGCTGGTACTATATTTGTATAGCATCTGGAATAAGTAGTCTCCATTGTCACGATATCGTTACAGGAAAAGGGAGGTTATTAGAGCGGAGATCAATGCAGACAAACTTTTTGTCATCGTCGGACCCATAAAAGGGCCGGTATTACTATACATGTATTAACTAAGGTTTCGTTCCATGATTTGTAGTGTTGTGCTTAATTTATTTTATTTACTGTTATCGTCACTAAGTTTGTTTCTTTGCTTCTTTGCACTTCCTCTTTTTAATGACAAATAATCACTTGAAAATAATCACCTATAGCCTATAACTACCCATTTATCATGCAGTCTTCACCCAGTGTTACTAATGATCTGTGGCAAATAGTGGGGTGGAAAGGCAAAATTTTTTTTTAAAAAATAGGGACTTGCTCTGGTCTTAAAACGTAATAATTAGTGGGCAGTTTTGACGGCTGGATTTCGTTGATATAAAACTGCGCGGGTCAACCAAAGGGCTGGTACTCCTCAGTCTCAGTCTCTTCCCTTTAGGGAAGGGTTGTGTTACACAGCAGTAGAGCTTTAGTTGTCCTCCTTCAGGGAGGTATTAACTTACGAGAAGTCAGGAATCCCTGGTGGTAATTTGATGATTCATTGTGGCGTATGTGAGTGTATATATATATATATATATTAGGGCTGCGGAAATTAACGATTATATTCTCGATTAATCGTAAAAATATTAACGATTATATTATTTTTAACGATTACACGAACATTTTGGTTTTAAAATATTGACTGACAGGAATGTTCAAAATGTTGATAAAGTTTGCCTACCATTGACCATGGTTCTAAAACATCGCCTACTTATCAAACCAAATGAAAAGCGTATTAAGCTAAAGGCAGTAATGGAGTCTGACGCAGAGACAGAAAATGACAACAGCTCTTCTGATGAATTAATGCGTTACAAAATGGAGATGAAAATTCCTGAATCCATTAACTCTCTACAATGGTGGGAACTTAATGAACACCGATATCCGACAATGTCTTTCCTTGACAAGACAGTTTTGTGCATACCAGTTACCTAAGTTTAATGTGAATGATTGTTCAGCTTGGCTGGTTATATTGTCAATTAGACCCACTCAACAGTTGAACAAAACAATGTCAACACACTCGTCTTTTTGCGTAGTTGTTTAAAAGATGACATTTAAATGTGACAGTCCAGTGTTATTTAGATTATCAACAAGAGCGTTTCATAAGTGTTACTAATGACATCATAAATTTTAATTTTTGGCTTTAACCAAAATAAAGAAAGACAAAATATATATATATATATTAGGGCTTTTATCGATTAATTGAAATTTAATCGTTAACTTTTGAAAAATTAAAGATTAATTAATCGTTAATTTCTATTAAAGCCAAAAATTGAAATTTATGGCGTCATATGACTCATAAGTAACATTTATTAAACGTACATGTCGAAAATCGAAATAACACTGGAATGTCTTCTTTATATGACATCATTTCTTCAACAACGCAAACAGACAAGTGTATTGACATTATTTGGTTCAAGTGATGAGCGGGTCTTATTGACAATATAACCAGCCGAGCTGAACAATCGTTCACATAGCTTTAGATTGTCTCAGCTGAAGTTTTTGATACTGTAGTGGATGTTCGGTTTCCAGGTGATACGTAAGCGAAGGGTTAGAACCATGGTAGCAATGTTCCCTTTAAGCAGTGCAGATGCGCAGATATTTGACCAACGCCACGCAGCAACTTTCGCAAAATATTGCACAAAAATGGACGTGGTGCAACTTTGCACACTAGTTTTTTTTAAACTTTGCACATGGAACATGGAAGCTTAGACTTAGAGGGAACATTGAATGGTAGGCAAACGATTTCTCTCAATGGAAACATAACCTTTATCAACATTTTGAACCGTCAAGCCAGTCAATAGTTAAAAAAAACAAAATGTTCGTATAATTGTCCGGAAATTAGTTTATATTTATCGGACGAAGTATATTAGTTTACGACTTCCACTACATTTTACAAGTGGTGGGTCGATTAATCGTTAAAAAAATTAATCGTTTAAAAAATTTAACGATTAATCGAGAAATAATAATATATATATTAGGGCTGCGGAAATTATCGATTAATTTCTCGATTAATTGTTAAAAACGTTATCGATTAAATATCGATTAAAATAATTTTAATCGATAAAAATTCGATAAAATTTTTAGAAAATATTTATAATATTTTAAAAAAAAATTGTAATAAATAATAAATTATTAATAATTAATAATAATTTATATATATTTTTTTACGTAAAAACATCTACGGCATAATATTAAAATTTATTTTATTAATTTATGTTGACCGGCATACGTCAACTATAAAATGGCTGAATGCCAGAGCTGTCTTTACACCATTTTGGGCCCCCGGGCAAAGAAATAGTGTTGGGCCCTTCCCCCGCAGGAATAAATAATGAATATACATAATATATATAAATAAACATATTCCCATGGGGCCCATATGCTCGTGGGCCCCCGGGCAATTGCACAACGGGCCTATGCGTTAAGACGGCCCTGCTGACAGCATCAGCGCAGTTAAATTTAAGCATATAACTAGAAAGTTGAGCAAATATGTTGTTTTTAAGCTAACTGCGGATGGCAAAGTCGAAGATGGTGGAAACGTTTACTGTGTCCACTGCCATAAACAATTATCTTTTAAAGCAGTGGTTCCCAAACTTTTTTGACCCACGGACCCCTTTCATACTCAAAATTTCCCCACGGACCCCCAAGTAAAAAAATATATTTATAAATGCATAGTACAAAAATTACAAAAGCAACACTTTGAGGAAAAGTACGGTGTTTATTAAAAATTATTGCTTTTGGTTAAGATAAAATTTAAAAAAAAATAAAAAATTTGGATTAACATGATGAGATTTTATGAGTGTATTTATGCCTGACTCAATGTTTTTGTGTAGGAACCGCAAGTCCTCACGAGCACCAATTTCTAGTCGTTTATATTTTTTTTTATTTATTTTTTTTTAAAATTTTTATGATGAGGTTCATAACGCCACTGAATCTTTGTTCTACCAAATGGATACCACAAATGTACAATAACCTTTAATGCATGATATAAAATTGGGATCTGACTTTGTAACCAGAATTTGTGGTATCCTAGTTCAAACATTGGCTTTAGTTCCTTATTTCTGGAAATTTCAATAAGCTGCTCCTGTATTAGTATGTATTTCATCTGTGTTTGGGATCTGAGTTTGTCCATGCGCCAAAGAGCTCAACTGCCAGTCGGAAATATCCTATAGCGGCAAATGCCTACAAAATGTCCGCATGAAGAGCTGTTAAGTTTTGACAGTAAGCAAGCAAATCTTTAACTATGTGGCAATTTCAAAAGATTTGAAAACTGAGAACATTCTCCTGTTCCTAAGTTTTGTTTGCAAAGAAAAAGATTTGCAACTAACTCAGATATAACACTTTTAGTTTTGATTAACATTAATTGGTTACCTTGTAGTAGTTGTAGTTTAAAATTAGTTTGGTTAAAGTTGGGTAAATAATTCATTCATAAAGTATATGTCATTTTTTAAAGTTAATTGTGATGCTAATTGTCTTTGTTTTCCAGGAATTTGGGCTATGAATCAAACAGAGTATAACATCGATTTAAATATCTACGTGATGATAACCAGCATACTTCTGTGTGAATAAATAATCCATTATAGTCTTCTTCTTCATTTTCCAAACCGTGGTGAGAAAATAATCTCTCATCGAAGGCATTCCTTTTGATTTTATTAACTGCTCTAATGTAGTGATCCATGCAAACTTTCACTAAGATTTTTTTGATCATTTGATGTTGATGAATGACTCAATTTACTGAAAATACATTTGGTACTGAATGTTTTAAGTATTTCAGAAATTCAAGTATATTTTGTTTTTAATTCAGTAAATAATGTTTCACGTTTCGTATCTGTTTCCAAACATTTATGCATACTTCAAATATCCATTAACACCATATTGTCGGCATTGTTTCTTCGGCTCACTCAATTCTGGAATGACCTTTTTGCTAAACAAGCCATAACTTAGGGCCCCTGCCTTCTTGGGGGCCCCCCGAAAGTTTGTTTTCATATTTGTCAATGCTATAGATTATCTAGACCTCAAAAGGTCCTTAAATAGCTTAGGGCCCCATCAAGTCTAAATACAGCCTTGGGCTCACTCATTCTTTTATCTGTTGTAACAGACCACTGTTAAGAATTATTAATGTTTTCAATGGAATGCTACAGTAAAGCCCTATTGAAAACATTATTTGATGATAGGATACAATTTAGATAAATATAACGTCCCGACACATCGAATAATACACAACCTTGCAACCCTCGTAGATTCAAGTTAAAAACGTGTATATTTCTACCTATAGTTATAGGAATTCGGCATTTCTTCTGCATCAAGCTTGACCTTTCAATAAACCAAGTATTTTGATTGGTTATAGATGTGGGAATTACAGTAGTTCTAATACTTTTTTAACGTAAAACATTGTATCCATGAAGGATACTACCTAAGATGGTATTTAATTAGTAGAAAAGTCATTCACATACTATTTTATTTATTATTATTTATTTTAATTTCAATAATAATAAAATTTTATCACAGTTTATTATTTGATGTTAAACCTGTCGCGGACCCCCTGACATTGTTCAGGGACCCCAAATCAATTTTTATTTTCCACGGACCCCCTGAAAGGTCCCGCGGACCCCTGGGGGTCCGTACGGACCACTTTGGGAACCACTGTTTTAAAGGATCAAATACATCGCTGACCTTCAGCACAAATCAAGTATCAACACATTGTCATGAAATTTAGTTCAAAAATATTCTTAATTTTCAATGTCCGTGAGAAATGTTCAGTTTAATGACGTCATAAATTTCTATTTTTTGTTTTAATCGAAATCATCGATTAATTAATCGATAATTTTTCAAAAATTCACGATTAAATTTAAATTAATCGACAACAGCCCGCCCTAATATATATATATATATATTATATATATATATATATATATATATATATATATATATATATATATATATATATATATATATATATATATATATATATATATAATAGGTTGTTAAATGCCAGGAGTGCATTATACTATGGAAGTATTGATCATCATAATGTCGCCATTCGCGAAATCAACTGGTAGCATCCTTCAATATGTCAGGGCAGGAAATGCGCTCAACTTAAGACTGATAGTTGGGGCATGGTGGACGAGGGACAGGGCGTTCGACAAGCGATCCGAGAGTGCCCAGTTTGAGTCCTTTTGAAGGCTGGGAACCCCTCCCGGGTCCTCAGCCCTGATGGGTACCTTACATTAGTAGGGAGAAAAATGTTAAAGGATTCTTAGTGATCACAGTAATGATCATGGGCTCTGTAAAAAAAATAATAATAAAGAGCAGACAATGCAGATGACTTGAAAGATTTTAAGCCATGTTTTCTGGTAAAGGCAAAACAAAAGGAACAGAGCCAGGAGCTTGATCTGTTTAGGCCACATTGAAGTTGAAAAATCTTACTACAGTTTTACCCATCACAAGATAAATATAAAAAAGGCCTTTTCAATACAAGGACAAGTTTAAAAATGAAGAAAAATTGAGGGAATAAATATGATTTAATATTTCACTTTTTGGGCTACATGGAATAAAAAAATTTAAATAAGTTTTTTAAAAAAATAATAAAATAAAAAATAACTTCAAAATCGTTAGAACTCATTAAAAAGTAAGAGATAATTATGTAAAAAATTATTTTTTTAAACACATTGCCATTGCCTAATGAGTTTTCATAAATATTACTTTATTTTGTAATGATAAGTGCGTGTTACTTGTATTTGATTAAAATATAATTTTTGTTGTTTTCGTTTCTTCGTTTTCTTCTGATCTGTTTTCTTTTCTTTTCAGCACTAAAAACTTTTTCTGTGCATTAATGGCACGTCAAAGGTGTCATAAAATAAATACTTTATTATTATTATTGCTACAAACTCAGATAAACCACAGTAGCACATAGATCTAGTAGTGAATAACTAAATGTTCCTGAAATATTTTTTCTTAATCAAAAATTTTGCGTCATGCATTTTTAAATTAAAATTTCTACTTCAGCGCGTGACTGAAATAAAGTCTCCTAAGCCTAAACAAAATGTATTACATGCATATTAAAAAATATATTTTCGACGGTGTAGTTTTTAAGCCAGTAATCATTTAATTCATACCCTATCTCCCTCTCTTGTCCCTTATCCCCCATTTCCACTTTCTCACCCCAACCCCCCTGCTTTCCCGAGCGGTGTCGTTTCGGCCAACTGTTCAGCTCTTTAGTTGAATTGGGTGACAAAATTAACAGCCCCGTCCGCCTCCAAGGGGGGCGGTTACCCCATCATGGACTGATCGCTCCTCATCATGCAATTAAGAAAACAACCAATAGAATTTTGCACGGCTGACCTCACAATTGGAAATAAACAAGTACTGCGGGCCACTGGAAGGGTCAGTTGATTGGTCCAAACAATTTCAAGGAAATATTGGTGAAAGCCCATGTGTATGTTGGGGTGGGATGGGGTAGATAGAGAGAAGTCCACTTAACGAGATCATAACAATACAACACGTAAAAAGGATCGGAACATTACAATTTAAAACTATAAAACCTTCAGTTAAAGCTAGGATCTCTTCACGAACGGCTTTCATCTATGACGGAATAAGATAATAAAAAAACAAACCCGTAAAAACAAAGTTTTTGACTATAAATCCCTTATATATGAGACATAACTAACAGTATTGATTATTTTCAAACATTTACAGACTGAATCTGTCTTAACTCAACTTTGCATCATAACCCTAGTGGGGGGAGGGGTGGGTGGGGGGAGGGGTGGGTGGGGGGGAGAGGGGAAAAGTCTGGTCATCGATTCGCTTGACCGAGCTCAGAGTGACACGTAAAATGTAAACAAAAGCGCCCGTCGCTTCGTTGGGTCGCCTCAATGCGTCAGCTCAAAATTTCACGTGGCAAAAAAACAATAACAACCGTGAATTTAAATTACATACCTCATATAAGGATAAACTAAAAATGCATTAATTTAATTACGGTACGTTCGATCGATCTGAAATTTTGATACGATGCATTGTTAGGTCAGACGGGTCCGTGTGCCAAATTTCAGTTCGATCGGATCATGGGAAGTGGGTCATTTTTGACTTCTGTTTTTCCGCCCGCCCAAGACAGACAGAGAGAGAGAGAGAGACGCCGGTGAAGTTAATATAAGGGATTTAATAAAAACCCCGTAAAAACAAAGTTTTTGACTATAAATCCCTTATATATGAGACATAACTAACAGTATTGATTATTTTCAAACATTTACAGACTGAATCTGTCTTAACTCAACTTTGCATCATAACCCTAGGGGGGGAGGGGTGGGTGGGAGGGGGAGAGGGGAAAAGTCTGGTCACCGATTCGCTTGACCGAGCTCAGAGTGACACGTAAAATGTAAACAAAAGCGCACCGTCATTTCGTTGGGTCGCCTCAATGCTCAAACTTTCACGTGGCAAAAAAACAATAACAAATCGTGAATTTAAATTACATACCTCATATAAGGATAAACTAAAAATGCATTAATTTAATTACGGTACGTTCGATCGATCTGAAATTTTGATACGATGCATTGTTAGGTAAGACGGGTCCGTGTGCCAAATTTCAGTTCGATCGGATCATTGGAAGTGGGTCATTTTTGACTTCTGTTTTTCCGCCCGCCCATGAGACGGCGGTGAAGTTAATATAAGGGATTTAATAAAACAAACCCGTAAAAACAAAGTTTTTGACTATAAATCCCTTATATATGAGACATAACTAACAGTATTGATTATTTTCAAACATTTACAGACTGACACCGAGTGATGTCCCTTGTCTTTAATAAATGGGGGTGGGATGTGAGGGGGTGTCGGCACGACGGTGGCGTCAACACGACGATCGGCGTCAACTCAAACTCACGTGGAAGTGGGAAAAAAAACAATAACAAAACAGTGAATTTAAATTACATACCTCATATAAGGATAAACTAAAAATGCATTAATTTAATTACGGTACGTTCGATCGATCTGAAATTTTGATACGATGCATTGTTAGGTTAGACGGGTCCGTGTGCCAAATTTCAGTTCGATCGGATCACGGAAAGTGGGTCATTTTCGACTTTTGTTTTTCCGCCCGCCGAGCCCATGAGATGATGAGAGAGAGACAGAGACGGCCGCGAAGTTAATATAAGGGATTTAATAAAACAAACCCGTAAAAACAAAGTTTTTGACTATAAATCCCTTATATATGAGACATAACTAACAGTATTGATTATTTTCAAACATTTACAGACTGAATCTGTCTTAACACAAGTTTGCTTCATAACCCTAGGGGGGAGGGGTGGGGGGAGGGGTGGGGGGAGGGGTGTGTGGGAGGGGGAGAGGGGAAAAGTCTGGTCACCAATTCGCTTGACCGAGCTCAGAGTGACACGTAAAATGTAAACAAAAGCGCACCGTCGTTTCGTTGGGTCGCCTCAATGCTCAAACTTTCACGTGGCAAAAAAACAATAACAAATCGTGATTTTAAATTACATACCTCATATAAGGATAAACTAAAAATGCATTAATTTAATTACGGTACGTTCGATCGATCTGAAATTTTGATACGATGCATTGTTAGGTACGACGGGTCCGTGTGCCAAATTTCAGTTCGATCGGATCATTGGAAGTGGGTCATTTTTGACTTCTGTTTTTCCGCCCGCCGAGCCCATGAGATGATGAGAGAGAGACAGACAGAGAGAGACGGCCGCGAAGTTAATATAAGGGATTTAATAAAACAAACCCGTAAAAAAACAAAGTTTTTGACTATAAATCCCTTATATATGAGACATAACTAACAGTATTGATTATTTTCAAACATTTACAGACTGAATCTGTCTTAACACAAGTTTGCTTCATAACCCTAGGGGGGAGGGGTGGGTGGGAGGGGGAGAGGGGAAAAGTCTGGTCACCGATTCGCTTGACCGAGCTCAGAGTGACACGTAAAATGTAAACAAAAGCGCACCGTCGTTTCGTTGGGTCGCCTCAATGCTCAAACTTTCACGTGGCAAAAAAACAATAACAAATAGTGAATTTAAAATGACATACCTCATATAAGGATAAACTAAAAATGCATTAATTTAATTACGGTACGTTCGATCGATCTGAAATTTTGATACGATGCATTGTTAGGTTAGACGGGTCCGTGTGCCAAATTTCAGTTCGATCGGATCACGGAAAGTGGGTCATTTTCGACTTTTGTTTTTCCGCCCGCCGAGCCCATGAGATGATGAGAGAGAGACAGAGATGGCCGCGAAGTTAATATAAGGGATTTAATAAAACAAACCCGTAAAAACAAAGTTTTTGACTATAAATCCCTTATATATGAGACATAACTAACAGTATTGATTATTTTCAAACATTTACAGACTGAATCTGTCTTAACACAAGTTTGCTTCATAACCCTAGGGGGGAGGGGTGGGGGGAGGGGTGGGGGGAGGGGTGTGGGAGGGGGAGAGGGGAAAAGTCTGGTCACCGATTCGCTTGACCGAGCTCAGAGTGACACGTAAAATGTAAACAAAAGCGCACCGTCGTTTCGTTGGGTCGCCTCAATGCTCAAACTTTCACGTGGCAAAAAAACAATAACAAATCGTGATTTTAAATTACATACCTCATATAAGGATAAACTAAAAATGCATTAATTTAATTACGGTACGTTCGATCGATCTGAAATTTTGATACGATGCATTGTTAGGTAAGACGGGTCCGTGTGCCAAATTTCAGTTCGATCGGATCATTGGAAGTGGGTCATTTTTGACTTCTGTTTTTCCGCCCGCCGAGCCCATGAGATGATGAGAGAGAGACAGACAGAGAGAGACGGCCGCGAAGTTAATATAAGGGATTTAATAAAACAAACCCGTAAAAAAACAAAGTTTTTGACTATAAATCCCTTATATATGAGACATAACTAACAGTATTGATTATTTTCAAACATTTACAGACTGAATCTGTCTTAACACAAGTTTGCTTCATAACCCTAGGGGGGAGGGGTGGGTGGGAGGGGGAGAGGGGAAAAGTCTGGTCACCGATTCGCTTGACCGAGCTCAGAGTGACACGTAAAATGTAAACAAAAGCGCACCGTCGTTTCGTTGGGTCGCCTCAATGCTCAAACTTTCACGTGGCAAAAAAACAATAACAAATAGTGAATTAAAATTACATACCTCATATAAGGATAAACTAAAAATGCATTAATTTAATTACGGTACGTTCGATCGATCTGAAATTTTGATACGATGCATTGTTAGGTAAGACGGGTCCGTGTGCCAAATTTCAGTTCGATCGGATCATTGGAAGTGGGTCATTTTCGACTTTTGTTTTTCCGCCCGCCGAGCCCATGAGATGATGAGAGAGAGACAGAGAGAGAGACAGACAGAGAGAGAGAGACGCCGGTGAAGTTAATATAAGGGATTTAAAAATACAATGTCACACATACTTTTTTTTATATTAGGTGAAAAGATTAAAAAATAATTTTTCTATTTTAAAGTTCACCATAAGCAGTGATTATGACGTAGTTTGGGTGTGTTTTTTTTTAAAGATTGTTATAAATATTTTTGTAAAGGGCTAATAAGGGAGTGAAATGGCGTCCACGAAGGCGAGAGATCTCTAACTACACACCCGCAGTTTCCTTCATCACGCCTCAGAGGCGTCACTAGGGTTGGTGTCACCCGGGGCGGTAGCTCATAATGTCACCACTTCACGACTGAAGGGGCCGTCCATAAATGACGTCACGCGAGGTTGCCGATTTTTACCCCACCCTCCCCCAGCGTCATACTTTGTCACAAAAACTTAGACCCCACCCCTTTTTTTACGATATGACGTCAAAAAGCTTTGACACCCCTCCCCCAAGCCGTATTTTCTCAATAAAAATTAGCATTTTGCAAATTATTTTTTGTCATTTAAATATGTATTTAGGGTAAGTCTGCACTGTAATATCGTAACACGCGTGAAGTCATTGAAAACTTAATTAAATAAATGGTAAACAATCAAATATTTAAGTGGAACTTTCATTTAAAGTTTCGCGTTTTTGATGTGACGTCACATTTCTTAAACACCCCCCTCTTCGTACCACGTCGTCAAAGATGCGTGTACCCCCCCCCCTATGGCGGATTAAAAAAGGGGGGTGCTGAACGGACTAAAGCCCCCAATAATTTAAGGGCCCCCCAAACTTTTTATGAATTATAGTGTATAATAAAGATGCAGGCCATTATGTTTGTACGAATCCCTGAAAATGCCTTGGACAGTCATACGGCAATGCTGCAAATGAGTAGGAAGTATAACAGAAACCAGGCTATTCTTCGTGAGAAGAGCATTGTAGCTCATTATGTGCCGTGCACAGCTCATTCCTTTAATTTGGTTGGGAAAAGAGCAGCAGGTTGTCCTACTGCGGTCAGATTATTTTTTTGTTGTCTTCTGCAAAATCTTTATACCCGACTTGTTGCATCCACTCATCGTTGACAGGTACTTAAAAAACATATGAAATTGATACATGCTAACAAAGCCTTGTCTGACACAAGATGGTCAGCCTGAAATTATGCTGTAAGGTCTGTTAATAGCTCATACCATGAGAATATCGCAGCACTGGAAGAATTAGCAACGAATGAATATCAGCCACGTGACTGCCGACTTGAAGAAGAAGGATTTCTAAAGGAAATTGAACAACTGGAAGTCGCTATTTTACTTGAAATTTGGGAAACAATTTTAAAAAGGAAGACTCTCATTGAGTTTGTTAAAAAAATAGCATTCTTAATTTTATTCCTATGAAGACAAAGGAAAGGAAAAGTCCGTGGTAAAAACAGTGTAAACAATCTTCAATACTATCAAACAAAAAATAAAGCGTCAGTTTGATAAAGGGACATCAACAAACAGTATTCTCCTGGAGAAAAAAATTCAAGATTGAGGTATTTCTGGTAATCATTGACAAACTTTCTTAAGCCCTACAACATTGGTTAGGTGCATATAAATACATCTATGAGAAATTTGGCTTTCTTACAAACCTAACTGAGCTCAGCACTTTCGCCACCCGATGGGCAGCAGCCAAGTTAATGGAAGAACATTGAAGTGATTTCGAAGAAGGGGTCGGGTAAATCCGAAACAACCGTTTCGCCCCCCTCAATTTACTAGCAACGCCATCGAGCGGTGCCGGTTTAGGGCCAGGAGCGCCAGTACGGATTAGCAAAGAGTGCCGCGAAGAACGCATTGGACGCCAGCTCTGAGGAAACCTTCCAGTGGGGGTTGCACCCTAGGTAGGTCTTTGATGATCCCCCGGTCTGCGGCGGTCCTAACCATGGAGGCCCGTGTGCTTTTCCGGATGGCGCCAAAGTGGTAGCGGGTCGTTGTAGGAAATTCCACCACCTCCTTGTGAGGGCAACTTAGTGGGAGGCATCTTCGACTGTATGTCCTGGATGCCCAGGTGGCAGCTTCAGAAGCGACCGCTTTTGGTGGGGGGGGGGTCCTCAGCTGTTACGTCCCTTTGGTGGCCAGATGGCTAAAGGGGTCTTCCGGGAAGACCATTAAAGAGCACTAGGCTCGGGGCTTTTGATTTTCTTCCACATGTAGGTTCATGAGTGATTTCGAAGACTGCTTATCTTCCTAATTAGTCCAATTTTCAGAACTCTTAAAAAAGTTATTGTCCAGCCCCAGGCTCAGTGTAAGGAAAAGGAATTAGCACAAAGCGAAACTCAAAAAACTTGCACAGAACTAAAATTTTTGCTGCTTTTGAATGAGCTATATTTCACACAGTCCTTTACAAATGTACACATCGCACTTCGCATCTATCTTTCAATGATGACATCAAACTGCAGCTGAGAGCGATCATTTTCAAAGTTGAAAAGAATATATAATGAGAATTTGCATGGGCGAAAAAGGCTGAATATGTTCTCTCTAATGAGCATTGAAAAGGAACTTGTAAGCTTACTCAGCTTTATTGACTTGATTGAAAACTTCGCCATTTGAAAAATTCGCAAACGAAAGTTGTAGGTTGAAATAATAATCATACATATTTTTCAATAATTTTTGTTATTTCAAATAGAGAAAAGAATTCGTTACCTCATGAATTGTTTTAATTTTAAATACGGAATAAAGCGTAATAAAGTTCTTTACGGGGGCGCGTTCGTAAGCACTAAACAGCGTAAGTCTGGATGGGACCGTCGTAACCGGAGGACTACCTGTATATAAACATGCATATTTATGCTTTCACGCCTTTAATAAATATATATAATATATATATATATATATATATAAAATATTAACTCAAAGACATTGAAATCATAATTTTCCTCAAGAAAAACATCAAAAAAGAAAATCCATCTTTTGATTTTTTTTCTTTGAGGGGGGGGGGTTGGGGTGATAAAAATCGTATTCCACCCACCCCACTGTGGTGGAGGGAGTCGTGAGGTGGGATTCGTTCATGCTGTCGGTGTGTCCAAGCCCAAATGGCTTTATATCTTTTAAAACAGAAGACACTGCCTCTTTCATTCCAGCCTTTTTTAAAGATCTCTCTGCTGCGACTATTTCTTTTCTTTTTTTTCCTAATTTGTTTTAATGCTGTTCGTGTGTTGGGACTGTTTTATTATTGCAAGTTAACTGATATTTTTTTAATAAGAATTTTCACGTTTAACATATTTCATTGTATTTCTTAATTTCTTTCTAGATTTAAAAATGTGTCATCTTTTGTTTTCTGACATAAAATCGTACACAGTAAAATTTTAGGCTCGGGTGTCACCCCCTGATGGGTGTCACCCAGGGCGGCCCCCCCCCCGCCCCCCCTAGTGACGCCACTGTCACGCCTCCCAATGTTTTCCTTAATCTCATGCTATTTATTATTTCCTTAAAATATAACAAAAAATCATGTTTGTGTTCAGCCACGATTGGATCCCCCCTCCCCCACACCCACACGCACCCACATACACACACACGCACGCACACGCACGCGTGCACACACACACACAGATTCCCCCTCCCTTTTATAAAATATCAAACTATAAAACAAACCACACATTGACATGGACGTGTTTGCTATCGCCGGGTTAAAACAAAACAAAGCCTAAAAAGATTTGACGTTTGAGAAAGAGGGGCAGGCGTGTGACCCTCTGAATTAGCCGCCGGGCAAAAGGTTTGTTTCGCGTTTGTTTGCCCCCAGAGGTATCCCTAGGTCGTCCCCCCCCCGCGTCCTCCCCCCACCCCCACCGTGCTAGCCTCCCTAACGGACGCTCGTGATAAAATCAGGCCCCGTGATTGGATGGACGTTTATCTAATCTCTCGTCCCCCGTTGACCATCGCGCGTGAGTGGTCATCCCGGGCGCATGGGTCAGCAAACTCAATCATTAAGGACAAGTACCCCTCATGCCCCCCCTCAGCTGATGATATTAACGCCTGGCATGGAGAGGGGAGGCTATCCTGGAGGTGGACACTGCTGTGAGAGAATTATCCGCTGTCTTTATCTGCTAAAAACTTAAAGCTAACTTTTCGGCAGCGATGACTGAGTTCAGTTTCGGCGGTGGAGAGGGGAGAAGGGAAATTAGAGATTTAACATTGTTTGTCACATTTATAATAATTTGCAGGCTCAATAGCCATTTCTGACAAACAGAATTATGCATGATAGTAAAGTGCTTTTCCCAGGTTTAAGCTCGACCAATACTTGAACCCATAATTAAGTTGTTTTTTTTAAAATGGTGTGTGTGTGTTAGTCAAAGCCTTCCACTTGGCTCGGTATCTAGCCAGTATTCCAAGCTCTTTCCAGCTCTTTTCCTGTCCTCACGACCTCATCCAACACACTGCGTCGCCATGTCTGCTTGGGTCTTCATCGTCGCCGCTTGCCGTTCCATTCTAGTGCTTGTCTTGCTATAATGTTGTTGTCTTTCCTTCGGGTGTGTTCTATCCATTTCCATTTTCTTTCTGTGATTTTGACTTGGACATTAGCTCTCTGTATATAATGGACGAGGAACTTGTACATTTGTCGTCCTTATAGAATGGATAGGTGTCTTCAACATCAACCGTATGTATAGAATGGATGATGAACTCGTACATTTGTCATCTGTGTAGAATGGATGCAGAACTTGAACACCAGTCCTCTGTATATAATGGACTAGAAACGTGTACATTTGTCGTCTTTATAGAATGGATGGGGAACTTGAACATCAGTCGTCTGCGTAGAATGGATGGGGAACTCGAACATCAGTCGTCTGCATAGAATGGATGGGGAACTTGAACATGACCACCGTCTGTACATAATGGATGATCGACTTCAACATTGGTCATCTGTATAGAATGGATCGGGGACTTAAACTAGACCATCAGAATGATTTTTAAAACTTTCTAAGGCAGTCTTGTTTTAGGGAGTACCGCTGCCCCCCAACCCCTCCTTCTTTGCATTATCGATCACCCAGTTTATGAAAGAGCGGTGAAGGGGATGGAATTGATCCCCCCTTCTCCTCGTATTGCCCCCTTTCTCCCTGATAGTGCGTACATCAAAGCAATTGGGGTTAAATTTGTCCATCTTCACGAGGTAATGTTGAGGGCCAGCTCTTGGGAGATCAGACGATAAAGGGGCTACGCCCATCGTTCAACACCACCAGAAAGGGAGGGGGGGCTTGAAATATAAAAATATATATTAGATGTGACAGAAGTTGAATATTGGAGAGAAAAAAAAAGGGGGGGGGGTGCGGAACCAAGTCAGTTAATTAAATAAAAAATTTGTCATTAAAGATGTCGAATTCCTAGAATAATGTTAAAACCATGTATAAAGAGAGGAAAGATCAATCTAACGCTATCAGCAAGCGGAAATTACGATTCTGGTGAAGAAAGCAAAAACAAAAAAGAAAAATGCGAATCAAATGGATTGATTTATTAAAATAGCAAAAATGATTTGTAAATTTATTTACCCTAAACATATATTTTGTATGAATATTTTAATGCAGCGCTCGCTTTTTGGCATTTTCTAGAATCCGTGTTTGTCATATTTGCAGAACTCTGCTCTAATTTTTTTAGTTGAACTTCCTAACAATAATTGTGAGTCTCAAACATATCCTAGGGATGCGAGCCCGTACCATCGTAAAGTGTAGGCATCCATAAATTACCTTGGCTTGTGTGTAAATCTAAAGATCGTCGGTAAAGTGTCTCAGTGACGCTTGAAAATCTTGGGGACGTGTGCCATTTAACGCTTGCGCATATCTCTGTGACGTGTTCACACATGTGAGTGACGAATGGACTAATCTTAGTGGTTTGTTGGTGGAACTTGTTCGGTGGCGTTTATTGACGCCTCACGAACGATAGCATCTCTTGTATGGCTTAGCCTAATAAAATAAAAAACATCAAACAACACGCATCTACTGCACACATTTTGGGTGTCCTTTAGGTCGTCTTCAAACGCGAGCTTCACTTACACTGTAATTGAACTTGAACTATATCCCTTAACCCGTTGTTGGGTCGTTGGGGCACCATCGTGAACTGCTCACTAACACACGCCATTTGTCCCGGTCCTGTGCAGCCCTTTGAGAGTCGCTGAATGACAGGCCGGTCCACTCTTTGATATCGTCCTCCCATCTCTTCTTTTGTCTGCCTCTTTTTCTTCCTCCCTGGACTGTGTCTTGCAATATAGTTTTTGCGAGACCTCCAGTTCTTGTCACGTGTCCATACCACCGTAGTTTCCTCTTCTTAATTGATGTGAGTAGGTCCTCGTAGGGGCCAATGACAGTACTTATTGTGTTGCGGACCGCTTCGTTTGTGATGTGCGCTGTGTAGGAGATGTTCAATATATTTCTGAAACATCTCATCTCCAGCGCATTGAAGCGTAGGTTGGTTATACTTCTCCCTCCGATGCTGACTGTTCCGACATGGTCTTCTAGCACATCTGTCATGATCCTTTCAAGGAAGAGGTTGAAGAGGATGGTTGCTCTGTTGTAAAGGTTCTTGATCACCTCAATGAGGTTTGCATTTATGTTGAATTTGTGCATAGTTGCCCACAGTGCCGCATGCCACACTCTGTCGAACGCTTTTTTAAAGTCTATAAAGACACGATAGAGGTCACTCTGGTGTTGGAGATGTTTTTCACAGAGAACTCGCAGGTTAAAGATTTGCTCCGTTGTTCTTCTTCCTGCTCTGAAGCCCGCCTGCTCTTCTGAAATGATTTGCTCTGCTTGTGGTTTCAGTCTGTTCAATATGATCGTAAGCATGACTTTGCTGGGGTGACTAATCAGGCTGATTGTACGGTAGTTCTGACACATCTGTAGCTTACCCTTTTTTGGGAGCGTGATAACCAGCGATTGCGTCCAGGGGGTTGGCCATTTTCCTGTCTGCCAGATCTTGTTGCACATGTTAGTTAGGATGTTTATTACGGGGTCACCTGCTTGAATCTGTTCACCCGGAATGTTGTCCGCTCCAGCTGATTTCCCCTTCTTCAATTTTTGTACAGCCAGCTCCACCTCGCCGCGGAGAATAGAATGCATGTCAGTGTTAGTTGACTTTGGGCAGTTGAGCACTGAGGCATCGCCTTTGGAGTCCGTAATTACACCACAGCAATAGATCCAGGTTTTTGTTTCTATACATGAACTAAATTGTCTTATTTACAACTTTACCTGACTTCTCCCGGGCGCTCTGTGAATTGACCTTTCTGAACATACTAAGCTATTCATCTCATTAACTCTCGCTTACGATATCTCCTTCATAGGTTACAATCTCCTTATTATCAGACGGTTATTCTAAACATTCATAGCGGAAAAAATCACTTGAACTCTCCACTGCCATATCGCTCGCTATTCGTTTAAAAAGCCAATGTGTTGATATTTTATCTATGAATCATAGATCCAAGTCTATGGTCCAGATAGGTTAGCGCGTGAGTCATGTCCCTTGGAACTTATCCCAAATGTAAGGGGAAGGGCGGGGGAAGAGTGACAATTCTACCGGTCATCACAAATGCGCATCTATCTGAGGAATACCTAATGACCCGACTGACGTCTGCTCATTCTCGCACATTTTCTGCTCACCCAAACCCACAGATTTTAGCCCCGTTCTGACCTCTCGTTAAAAAACAAAACGACATCACACGCCTCAAGCTGATGCCCAGCGCCCCTCCACCCCACGCCCCCGATGTTACAAGGTTACAACGGACCAGATTATGATTGAGCGGTCCCCAGGCTGGGACAGCGATGCCTTTGAGCTTCTCATTGTCTCCCCTTCCCCCACCCACCCCTAGCAGGATGAGCATCAATAAAAGATCATAGCCGTCTTAAGAATAATAATTGGTGCGGCCAGTCATATTTTCTGCCCTCAACGGATCCTCGATATTTACATATAGGGGATACAACACGGGGAACAGTCATGACGAGTTGGCTGTGAGAGTATGAAAAAAAAAGGGGGGGGGGTGAATGTTCATGTGATGTGTCAATAAGTGAGGGTTCAGAGAGGTATAGAGCATTTGTCGGGCTGGGGGTGAGGGCTGTATGGAGCATTATTCTGTTGGCTGACGGGAAGGGGTATTAGAACATATGTCTATTGGCTCGGGTTAGGGGTATATTAAGCATATGTCTGTATAGTGTGCTGCCTGGACGTGAGTACAGCATATGTTAGGCCTGGTGTGTGGGTGTATCGATAAAATATGTGTTTGCTAGTGTGAAGGGAGTACAGAGAACCTTCGATGTAGCGTTTATTATCTAGTAAAAGTGGTACATGATATATGTGTTTATATTGATTGAATTTGAAGTGGTATGAACTACACTTTTGATGACTCGGGCATGGAATGTTAAAAAAAGAGTAAAGAACAATATGAAGGCTAGCATTAGAGCTCTTCTTTTGACATCGTTTTTTATAAAGTTTTCCCCCTTTCTTTTTTGTTCCCTCGGGTTTCTGTTAAAATCTCCGATTTAATTTTTTTTTAAAAACTTGTGTTGACTTTTTAAAATCTAAATTTATATGCATTCGAAAACATCTTTTATTGCCCAATACGATGTCACTATCTTATGTACCCTATTTGTGTACGATGACACTCTCTTATGTACCCTATTTGTGTACGATGGCACTCTCTTATGTACCCTATTTGTGTACGATGTCACTATCTTATGTACCCTATTTGTGTACGATGGAATCTCTTATGTACCCTATTTGTGTACGATGTCACTATCTTATGTACCCTATTTGTGTACGATGGCACTCTCTTATGTACCCTATTTGTGTACGATGGCACTTTCTTATGTACCCTATTTGTGTACGATGGCACTCTCTTATGTACCCTATTTGTGTACGATGTCACTATCTTATGTACCCTATTTGTGTACGATGGAATCTCTTATGTACCCTATTTGTGTACGATGTCACTATCTTATGTACCCTATTTGTGTACGATGGAATCTCTTATGTACCCTATTTGTGTACGATGGCACTCTCTTATGTACCCTATTTGTGTACGATGGCACTCTCTTATGTACCCTATTTGTGTACGATGGCACTCTCTTATGTACCCTATTTGTGTACGATGGCACTCTCTTATGTACCCTATTTGTGTACGATGTCACTCTCTTATGTACCATATTTGTATACGATTTCACTCTCTTATGTACCCTATTTGTATACGATTTCACTCTCTTATGTACCCTATTGTATTCGATGTCACTCTCTTATGTACCCTATTGTATTCGATGTCACTCTCTTATATACCCTATTTGTGTCAGCAATTTGAAAATTCCAGCACTTCAAGATCGAAACGCATTTTTAAAAAAAATTACTAATATGATTTTGAAAAAATGATATACATTATCTTTAAGTTCCATTCTCCTCAGTTTACATATGTGAAGACAATTCATCAAGCTTTAAAAAAAAATCTTTATAGTTACATATTCTAAACGTGGACTCCTTCAAATATTAAATAATGTCTCATAAATGCCGTGGACTTTGAAAAAAAAACACTACTTGATAGCGTATCTCTCAGTTTACTAATGATTTTTGAACGTTTATGAAACCATGACCTCATCAAAAAATTATGTGCAAATAAAGTGAATTACAAATAAAATTTTAGCTTATTATGATTTTCATTTCATTACACGAATGTCATGCCTTTTTTTCCATGAGAAAATGTTATAATTATTATTATTATCACTTATTATCATAATAGTTATTGCGTTTGTATACTGATTATTTTCAAAGAATGTTTAAGATCGGTAGTTTTTGTGTGTTTTTTTTTACCTTTAAATTCGTTAATGGGGGAAAAGTTTTTAAAAATTACTTCACCTTTGCTGACCTTTCCGATATAATATATTGCAAATGTTTATTTTAATTATATTTTATTTATTTAACCCGATTCGTTCGAGGATTTATTTTAATATTTTTTTTTACAGTTTTGGTTGGCTTTCCTTATGTCTCGTGAGACGATGGAAGATTCTGTGCTCTTGTGGGATCCTCGCGCATGGCCCTGCAGCTTCTGCTGTGGCTGTACAAGCCCACTCGCGAATGGCAGCCTTTGCCGCACTTCTGGCACTGAAAGGCAGCACCAGTGGTTGTCTGATTAGCTCTCCTTTTCCTCTTTTGGCGGTCCGCGTCTGCGACCTGTCGCAGGTCTCTTTCTCCTGCTTCTAGCCGGCAGTCAACGATTGTCTCCATCTAAGTCTGTTCCCAGCGAGTTCCTCCCAGCCATTTATGTCGATGCCAATAGCATCAGTTTTACAGTTTACCATTACTTGCATTAGTAAGTTTTACATTCAAACAAGGTTGCTGCATCAACCATTATCCTTGTTTTTACCAAAACGCTTAAAACTAAATATACCAAAAGGCTTGATATTTTTGGGGAGCATAGGCAAAAATAATAATATACATTTATTTAGGAATACTACTTTGTTTTTTTATTAGATACATTCTTTCTACTCTCAAATTCGTCTTGTAGTTTGAAGTATTTGTAAATTAGTGTTTTGACTTTTTTTGTTTGCACGGTCCACGAGCTCTGTTCCCTTGGTTCAAAATATCGTGGCAGACAGTATCTGTTTAATGAGAGAAAGGGTGGCTAATGGAGCTTACGCTTTCTTTAAAGTAATTATTTATTTATTTATTATAATTTTTTCTCTGGTAGAGCTGCGTTACACAGGATTTGTAAGAATTCTTTGTTTGGCAAGAAAAATAATTTGTACTATTGTCAGTAGTCCAAAGGTAAATTAAAAAATTGTAACTAAAAATTATAAAATTAAAAAATTAATATCTTATCTTCTTATCTTATCTATACAGACGCTCTTTCTATACAGAAGATAGTTGCGTCCACAGACCATGACGGATGATCTGTTGGCAAGTGATGCAGCGTTCACATCCCACGGCTTTGTGAGTTCCACGCATTACCCAGCCGCCTAACTAGTGTTAGGTACCCATTCGGAGCTGGGTGACTCAGGGACGCCCTAGGCCCCGGGAACAAACCTTTGCCTTCACATGGATTCGAACCCATGACCATCGGTACGACAGTCCAGTGCGCTGCCACCATCTTACTAAATAAATTTGAAAAAAAATAACAGTTTTCAAAGAAAATATGTATAGAAAGTAATATTTGAAATGAAAATATATAACTTTCAAATAATATGGCTACATCTACTCTTTCTATATTTTAAAAACTTTAAAAAAAATATTTCTTTCATTAATTTTTTGTTAATTTTTTAAAACAAATTTTAACATTAAGTACCACATTTTTTTTTGATCATTTTGCTTTATTGGTATAAAATGAAATCAACCTATTCAGTAAAACTTGTATTTTGTATCACACCAGTGGCATTTTTTCCAAAAAGACCAATTTTTGGTCCAGTCCCAATTGGGGATCATGGCACATGCTATCTAGTTTTCATGCCATACTGGAAAACATGGAAAACACTCAACACTCAACGTTACATTTTCCGCACTGCTTTCTTGCATTCTTCTTGCACACAGCACACGTCCTTTGTTTTCCCATTTCCGTGCGTTCAATGCAGTGACCAGTTCCAGATGTTTGTCGATCAACGGGCACATTTTGAAGAGCTTATCTCTTTCATTTGCAGTAATGGCTCCCAGGTCAGAATTGTTACTGAGATGGAGATAGCGTTTTATTTCCAGGTACCCGTTCCGACTCATACATTTTCTCACACATTGCACATCCATGCCTTCATCGTCACGCCAGTGTAATTGTATTTGATGAAGAGCGTGGTACCCAGTGAAGAGAAGAATGCCCATAAACTTTCTGACACAATCATTTGACATGAAAAACTGGTTGACGTTTTTCTGTGTGGCATAAGTTTCAGTCTGCCGGACAGTATGCGTCAGAATTGCCTCATCAAACAACTTATCAAAAACTTTATATAGTGGTTATTCCCCTGAGTAAGTCGATGGGATAATCCCTTCTTTGTTGCACAACATTACAGTTTGGGTAACTTTTGGAATAAAGCGGCTGTCTCTTCTTCCACTTTGAATTTCACAACTGTCACTCGTCTTTTCGCAGGTGGTGTCGCGCGGTGCGTACTATATTGAACATAATCAATAATTTTAGTTACGTCTTATATATAAGGGATTTATAGTCAAAAACTTTGTTTTGACGGGGTTGTTTAATTAACTTCTGGTTTTCCACCCACCCGACCAAGACAGACAGAGACGACGGTGAAGTTTATATAAGGGATTTAAAAAGAAGTTTGTATTTTTTTCCTCCTCTATTTGCATAACTAGTTCGGAAATAAAGTTCAAAAGCTACCACTAGCCCACGTGAATCGGAACAAATCTGTTATTGCATACCTTTGCGCATTCCCTGACAGTTTATGATGTCCCCTTTCTACTGGCTGCTCTACTTGACTATATTATTATTTCATTGTCTTTTGACTGAAAAATCTAAGTCTTAAAATTGATGTTTTTGTCTTTGATAAAATAACGTGTTCTTGGTTTGATTTACACAATACAAAACACCTCTAAGCATTAAAAAAAAACACCACCAATAGATCTAGTATAAATAGGCCTTGATGAAAATCTGATGGCTCAATTTAAATGCTGTCAATCAATCCATCGCCTACCATTTGACCCTACGCGCCCCCATCCCCCACATCCCTCCTCAGCTCATATCCCCACCGATTAGACTTCAATTCACCAATTGTTCTCTCATCCCTATACCGACACCTTCCTTTTTCCCCCGGCCCAACTTGCCTTCACCCTTTTTAAAGTTTTATATTGAAACGGCCGCCAGTCGCCCCCCTCCCCCATTCTTACCCTTAAACTCAACTCTACTTTAGAGACGTTGGTCCCAGAGTCCTGCGGATTGTTTAGCAAGATTGGCCGCCTGTCCCAGGGGAGGACCGGGGAAATTGAATCCTCTCGGAGATCCACAAAGAAAAACATTCTACTGTGTTGGTCGCACCGAGAATCTGGCTCCGTTTTCACGTCTCAATCACGGAGCCGCTTTGTTTTTTAAACTCCCAGACTTCCAATTTCACTTCCGGTACGACGATTTTTTTTTATTTCCAGGGGGTGGGGGGGGGGATTAAAAATATAATTTAAAAAAAAACTCTGATTTAACTAGATATATATATTTATTCATTTATTATTAGTATTTTTATTTTATTTTTGAAATAAAATAATGTGTTCTAAATAGCCGTTGGGTAAAAAAATATTGTATTTTTTATTGTAAATAAAAAGACGGTATTTTGGGGCTCAATTTTACGTCTGCTCGGCCATTAAATAACATGGCCATATATTTAATGTCGCTGACGTCACCGACTGACATAAAGGCCCTCGACAAATCATTCTGCATGGGTTGGCTCGAGATATTCAATTTCGGCTTTTATTGAATTTTTGAGACAGTTCATAGTTGGCCAACTAAGCAGGCGTTCGATCATGTTAAAAGGAAGGGATATTTTCAGAACAAAAGCCGGGATGTAGTCTAATTGGCTGGGATCCAAGGGAATCCAGCGCGGACGTGTTTTGCCGACTACACTTACACACAACGGAAATCTGTCTAAATACATCAACACGCGCAGCTGATTTCTGTTGATAATATCAACACAAAACTGACATATGCTGTCAATATCAACAAACAAATTTCATCTGTTCCAATAAAAAAACATGCAATTTTTGTCTGATCCATACAGGATTGTTGAAAGTTATATAAATCAACATACATTTAACATTATGTTATGCAATATCAATTAAATATTGATATCTGGCGATTTCATGAACACAACTGATATACAAATAAATATATTATATGTAACTTTAAAAAAAAATTTCGTCTTTGAAAATAAAGCATTAAATTTTACATAATATTCAAAATATATGTTTAAAAAAATTCCCACTTTAAAAATTTGTTTTAATGAGAAAGATTTATTTTTTTACACACTCTCAAAATTTACGTCACCCTTTTCATTTAACATGGTTTTTTAAAATGTAATTATAAATCTGTATAGTTATATTCTTCTGTAGATTCTCGACAAACAAAAGAGTTGAGATCTCGCACACATCCTTATAGTCCCGCGCTACATCTGTTGTATTGATTTTTCCGACTATCTCAGATCGTTTATCGATTAGAGTCATTTCCCTTGTATTTCCGCTCTTTCTATGGCGTTTAGTACTTTAAGCAGATCCTTTACACACAAATTATTTGAGATGACACCAAAGGGATCCGGATGCATCGAAACGGTGGTCTAGTGGCATGCGCGCTCGGCTGGCGTACCGATGGTTACGGGTTCGAATCCATGTGAAGGCAAGGATTTGTTCCCGGGGCCTAGGGCGTCACTGAGTCCACCCAGCACCGAATATGTAGCATGAGTTAGGGAAATAAAGGCGTGGAACCCTCATAGACGTGACCTGTGAACGCTGCATCACCGGCGTGGTCTGTGGACGCAATAATCTTCTTTATAGAAGGAGCAACAAATAAAACGTGTACTTGAATTTCATCTGATTAAATAGAGAAGCCAAAGAGCTGTGACCATCTGAAAGGTATTATGACTTTCCATATCCATTTGTATGGTATATCCGGCTTGCCACGTCCTGATGACAGACTTAACATATCCATCTGGATTTCATAGACCGCTAATCCCCTTTTTTAAGACTGGCCATCATGTCAATCTCACAATATATATCTCTCCCGTGTACACCGCACTCCCCAAGATCTCCCTATGTTCTCCAATCTCATTCTCATCTCTTTTCTCACCTACAACGTCAATCCCTAATACGATGTTCCTATCTCCTGCTCCTCTTTCACCTACAACTTCAACTCCTCATACAGTTCTCCTATTTCATGCTCCTCTCCGCTCTCACCTGTAACCCCAACCCATCATAGAGTTCTCCTATCTCCTGCTCCTGACTTCTCCCACTTACAACTTCAACCCCACATACTATTCTCCTATCCCCTGCTCCTCTTTACTCTCACCTACAACTTCAACCCCAAATACAATTCCCCTATCCCCTGCTCCTCTTTACTCTCACCTACAACTTCAACCCCACATACTATTCTCATATCCCTTGCTCCTCTTTACTCTCACCTACAACTTCAACCCCTCATACAGTTCCACCGCACACAAACATCACTCCCCAAACAAGCCGTGAGAGAGGTGGCAACAGAGCGTCACATCGATCCCGGGCATGTTACACCGGGCAGCTCACAATGGCCTCAGTCGTCTAATAGAATTGATGATTTACTGGTTCAATTGAGATTTCGTAATCGCCTGGGCCCGTCTTAAGAAAAAAAGGACCCCCGTAAGCCTCCGTCAAATCTGGCCCCGGGGGGAATCTTATACGCCTCAGTGGGTTTTAGCGTGTGGCAACTCCATTATTTTTCCGGGCTCTCCTCACTGTTTTATGACTAGCGAAGAATTATTATTTTTTATCTATAGGTTTGAAGGGCGGCTTTATAGAAAAAAATAACGTATACGTATATAAATATTGCACTCAGTAATTGAGGTGAGACTGGAAGGAGGAGACAGTATCTACTCAGAGAAATGTTGTGCTTCATGCGTGCGCGCGGATAGGGTTTCTTTTTCTTTAGAAAAGTATGTTCTATTGTGAATAATATTTTTGTAATTGAACCTAAAACACTTCACTGATCTCTTCAGGCTGGCGCACATTTTAAGCACGCGTGTGAATGGCCGGACAAGAATTTTGATTAACAGTAGTATTTCTAAAGAGAATTTTTAACCTTCTGGGTAAAGTAAACTATTTCGTGAACAACGTGGATAATATTTAAAAAATGGTCTTCCCAATAAGAGAAATATATGCTATTACAACACACATGTTTTGTTTAAATTGTTTTAAAAAATATGTGTATTAAGGCCCTCTAGTAACTTGTGATTTTATGATCTTTAAAAAAAAATTCCCTTTTAATCATTATTGTAAAGAACGCAACAACTGATAAACACTATATGGATAGATATAACCAACCAAATAATGATCTCGGCCATGCAAAAGCCTCACATCTAAAGAAGTTTTATAACTAATCATCCATCCTTTCCCGATCATAATGCTGCCCCCACCCCTTTCACAACCAGTACGACACCTAAAAAGTTTTCTATCGGTCTTATAGAAGATTGTTAAATTTCCGGAACTTTTTAAGCTTCAGCCAAACCTCATTTTATACTGCTGATTTACTGAATCAATTTTTCTCTTTAAATTTTCGTAAAACAAAAGAACATTTTACGCACAAAAGCGGTTTCAGAATTTTTAAGAATTGCATTTAAGTGCAGATATTGGGAAGTTGATCCCGGTTATTTATAAGGTTTGACTGAGTGACTTGTAGCAAGAACTGTGTAATTTTTTTTAGTAATTACTAAAAAAAATTTAATTACAGTCAAACCTCTCATTACGAGCACCTCTCATAACGAGATTTTCCACATAACGAGCAAAATTTTTGTGTGAAAAAGTTGCTCCCTCAACGAGTGAAGATTCGCATAACGAGTGACGCAGAAAGGGAAAGTTCCCCTTTCCTGGAAATTCATTTGTGAGCCCGCACTTCCACCTGATGTGTTTTAAGCACTCGGTCTGTTAGCGTATTGTTTTCGTGTGTGATCAACCGTTTTTACAAATTTTGTATTCAGACAGTATTCGTAATTTTTTTAATGTGCAAAGTGTAGTAACCTGTGCTAAAATGTCTTCGAAAAAAAATTAAACAAGACAATCATAAGAGAGATTTTTAAAAAAAAATATATAAAAAATAACTGTTGAAATGAAACGAAAAACCATTGAAAAGCGAGAACAAGGTTTCTAATCTAGCGCGCAAATACAATCGGCCATCATCAACGATCTGCACTATCATCAAGAACAGTTAAGGAGATGGATGCTTCAAATGGAGTGTCAAGTATGTCTACGAAAAACATTTTCGTCAAATTTTGAAGCGCCGGCAAAAACAAATGTCTTTGAACAGCAGATGTGTAACTAGGTTTTTGGCGCCAGCTCAAAAGGGCGTCATTAAATCTCAAATTTTTAAATTGGTATTTAAATAAATACAGTCGGACCTCTCTAAGTCGAAATCAAAAGGACCCAAAAAAAAATTCGACTTACGGAGTTTTTGAGTTAGGGAAAATGACGTAATAGGCGCCGATTAATCAAGGCAAGGACAATGTAGATATTAAGAGGTGGGGGGAACAGCCATACCGGCTAGTTAGTAGGCTTGACAGGAAAGAGATGTGGTGTCTATCCTATATAATAAAAGGCAAGTTTCTGTCCTTTCTGTCCGGTCGTCTATAGCGATTGGTCCCTCAAACACATATGACTCTTACAGCCAATCATATTTAACACGTTCACGCGGACGTTCAAACCGAGTTATTTTTGGTGCAGTATTTCTTCCAAGACTTTATTTTGAGTTATGCGCGTTGGGATTTATAGTAAAAAGCTCTGTTTTTACCAGTTATTTATTTTTAACTATCATGAATAGTATTTTTAAATCCCTTATATTAACTTCACCTCCGTCTCTGTCTCTCTCTCTGTCTCTCTCTCTGTCGTCATCTCATGGGCGGGCGGGCGGAAAAACAAAAGTCGAAAATGACCCACTTCCCGTGATCCGATCGAGCTGAAATTTGGCACACGGCCCGTCTAACCTAACAATGCATCGTATCAAAATTTCAGATCGATCGAACGTACCGTAATTAAATTAATGCATTTTTAGTTTATCCTTATATGATGTATGTAATTCAAATTCACGGTTTGTTATTGTTTTTTTCCACGTGAGTTTGAGTTGACGCTTAGACGTCGACCGTCGTGCCGACACCCGTTAAAAGACAGGGGACATCACTCGGTGTCAGTCTGTAAATATTTGTGGCGTTGAAACATAATCAATACTTTTAATTATGACTCAAATATAAGGGATTTATAGTAGAAAACTTTGTTTTTACGGGTTTGTTTTATTGACGTGATGAACATGTAATGCCGGTCGAGACGGCTGTTGGAGGGGAGTTACAACATGCCACCGAACGGTGGCGGAACGTCCTTGGACGGGCTTTGTTGCTCGTCTTTTATATGAAATGAAGCCAACTTGCTTTGACATGCCGACACAAGCCCGTGAGAGGAGACGCCTTCCCTCCCCTCCCCCACTTTACTCCCTCACGGTTGGATGGGAGGACTAAGATTTTTCTTTTTAAAAAGAGTCACTGCATGCAGCAAAAGTGACGCGAAATAGTTACCATTCGTTTTTCTTATCTTTGTCATTTTTTGTACTTGCAAGGGCCCCTTAATCCCTCGTGGAATGCCTCCGAAAATTTGACTAAGAGAGGTTGAAAGCCACACATCTTGGAGTTAAGGAGATCTAAAATACATTAGTTTTATGGACTTTGGCCGGGACCTAACAATTAATTCAATATATGGGGGTTTTCGACTCAGGGAAGTTCGACTTAACGAGGTCCGACTGTATTTCACTTTTATCCTCAATAACAAAAAATGGAATAATTAATTACATTTAAATACATTGCATTTAAACCATTATAATATTTTTTATTATGTGTGTGGCCTTTGCAGGGCTTCTTAATCATACAAATGTCAATATGATTTTACAGTTCTTCTTTTAAAAATAAAAATCTTACTATCCCCATCCCACTGTCGAGGGAGTAAAGTGGGGGGGAAGGGAAGGTGTCTCCTCTCACGGGCTTGTGTCGGTATATCAAAGCAAGTTTGCTCCTTTCATATGAAACATCACCGCCCCTCTTCCTGTCAAGCTTTCTAGCTGCTATGGCTGTCACCCCTCCCCTCAACATCACCATTGTCCTTGATTAATCTGTGCCCTATTACGCAAGTTTCCCTAACTCGAAAACTTCGTAAGTCGAATTTCCCCCCCCCATGAGTTCAACTAAGAGAGGTCCAACTGTATTAGCAACACGCCAATACGCCAGCTAACAGAAGTGCTTAGCTGTAGTCGGTGGAGTGTTACTTAAATTTTCTGTTAATTGTGATTTTCCATCGTTATGTATGAGATAATAAGTATGACACATTGACACAATTTAAAAAAAAATTATAATACGTGTTACTTCAAGTTTTGCTGTATTCTTTATTAACACAACAATATACCGTTTTATCCACCAATTTATTTGGTATTATTTAGTAAATAATAAACTGCAAATTAGTATTGTTCCTGTCTTATGCATTTTTAATATCCACGTTGTATGACTGTCACTGTCAGACTACGTAATTATTGTCATAAATAAAAAAAGAGAGATTCAATTATTTTTTTCTAACAAAGGAAAAAATCGCAAAGCTGAAACTTGTCAATTTATTAAGGGCGCCAAAAACAAATTAGCCAAGGGCGACAAAAACCTAGTTACGCCTCTGTGTGCAAGTTGGAAAATGCCAGTAGCATTTGTTTTCAAGCAAAACATTTGTAAACAGCATTTGTGAAATGATTGGAAATTGTAACCAGCATGGTGTACAAGGAGGAACATGACTTTAAGCTCAACAGTTTTTTACCCACAGTTAAGTAAGGGGCCGTCCATAAATGACGTTACGCGATTTTTGCCGATTTTTGCCCCCCTCCTCCCTCGTCACGCGTCGTCACAAAAACTTAGACCCCCCGCTCTAAAAATACGTCACAAATCTTTGACCCCCCCCCCAAAAAAAAACCCATTAAAAAAACAACAACACAAAAAACAACACAAAAAAAAACAACTTTATTTTCTATTTGAAAATAAGTATGTTTCAAATCACTGTTATTGTCATGTAAGTATTTATTATTTATTTAGTGAAGATCTAAATTGTAATATCATAACCCGTGTGAAGCATTTTTTTAAAAACGTTTAACCGGCCTTCAGAAAACGAACTGTGTTAACATCCTTAGCTTATATTTTATTTTAATGCATACAAATTAAACATTGACTATTAATCATCTCGGTTAACGTCTTTGTTTAGAAAAAAAATTATTTAAAAATAACATTTTTAAAATGTATTTTTTAAAAATCCCTCAATTGACTGACGGGCATCACGTAAGACAGAGGTCGGCGAACAGAGGTAAATAACCTGAACTGGGGTCAAAAAGGGAATTCTTGGGGGTAATGCAGACTCATTTGGGACATATAACATCCACTACAATCCGCTAGATATATTAAAATACGTCATGTGTACGTGTACGCTTGGAACATATGCCCATTATTAAACCGGTTCCTTCCAGAAAATGCATTTTTTAAAAAAAATTGACAACTATGTAGATTTCTTACCTACGCACTATATGAAGACACCTAAATCTACCCTACTTTCATTTATATTGACACGAGTGACAATAATCTTAATCCATATGACTTGTCTTTATCACGTATCATTTCTGTGATATTTAAAATTTAATGCCTTAAAAACTGAGCTAAGAAGAAAAGTTGTTTTGTTCTCCTCTCGAATTGCGATGTCAAGAATTTGATGCATTCAATAAAGTTAATGAATACTTGACTAATTTTAAATGGGCTCATTTACCATTATATCTAGAACAGTGCTTCTCAAACTTTTTAGTATTGTGGACCAGCAGGAATTTTTTCCATTGTACCAGGGACCGGTGCACTATCTTCCCTGCACTGACAATTTTTTCTGTCCTTTTTTTGAGAACATCTGCGGACCGGCAGCGGATGGCCCACGGACTGGCACCGGTCCGCGGACCACCACTTTGAGAAGCACTGATCTAGAAGACTAGAATGGCCAGGGGCGTTTGATCAAAAACCAATCGAACAATTAAATCAAACTTAAAACGTTTTTAATTCTATCAAATAGATTCCCTCCCCCCTCCCCTTTTAAAGAAAAGGATATTCCGTGTCGTTTTGACTCAAAATATCTACACATAATCCTATTCAAATCATTTTTAGACACTTGTCATGCTTGTAAAACTTACCAGTAGCATTTTCGGGGGGGTGGGGGTGCTAAAGACGCTCCCCCAAATCCCCGAGTCATATGAGCAGGACCTAGAGTCTGTAACGCATACATAAACGTATATATTTTGTGGTAACGGGCATGAGAGAACCAAACGGAGCTGCGGTTAGATCACAAATGCTTTGATGTCAACATCAAACGACGCAGTGTAACAATTTCATATGTTATCTTGTGGATTCTCAAACTTAAGGATTATAATTAGATTTAATTTTCGTGTCTTGATAGCATACGCCAACCAGCGTCTGATGGCCTACCGACCGGCACATTGAGAAGCACTGATTTTTTAAATTTATTTATTTATTTATTTTTTTAAAGAAAAAAAAAGTCATTAAATAAATTGTAAGCGACCAAATATTTCAGTGGAAGTTTTATTTAAAGTTACCCTTTTGATGTGAAGTCACATTTCTTCAACCCCCCTCCCTCCCCCTCGTCACGCAACGTCACAAAAGTGTGACCCCTCCCCCTCCCAGGTGCGTGACGTCATTTATGGACGGCCCCTAAAGCACGTTATAAACTTTTCAAATTAATTATTTATTTATTTATTTTTTTTGGGGGGGGGATTTTCTTTTTAAATTTAGCTCACCTATTGAACACAACTATACATCTATACACCAAGGCTAGAGAACAACTATAACATGTGATAAAAAAATTTAATTAGGCATATCCCCCCTCCCTCACACACAACCCCCGCCCCCTCCCCCACCCCGGGCCAGCCCAATGGGGTGATTCAGGAACAGATTGAGAGTAAAAATTTAGAGGTGATATGATTCCATTGTTTGCTGCACATAAAACCCATTATTCGTCATTACAACAAATGTTGTAGCAGTGATAACCCAATTACTCACCATGAACCGACAAACAAACCCACAGATAATTTAACACAACACACGAGACGAGATAGTGTAGTACGTGAGGATATGGAACATGACTTGTCCATTGCTTGCCCTGCAAACGCGTCGTTCGCTGGAAAGACTGCCTTGGTTTACGACATCTCAGCCGGGGACCCACACACACAAAGGGCGGAATCTTCATATTCTTTGTGCAATTATTTTTGTTATTTATGAGACACTATAAAATGACAAAACAAACACAAAAATAAACCCATAAAACAAATAATAAATCCTCCCCGGGGAAACAAAAACAACAACAAAATCTTGCATGATCAAATAGCCTCCCCTTCAAATTACGGGACTGGGATTTTGGGAATTTGTTGGAGAGGCGAAATAGTTCTCATTCCAGCCGCAGCCATCGTTGAGCCAGCCTTCACTACATCGTTGCTATTGTTCATTTTAATCCAGTGTTAGCCCAAATATACTCGTTAAGGTCACTCACTACATATTTCCCCTTGTTCATTTTAAGCCAGTAGTCAAAATTTATTCGCTAAAGTCACTCACTACATATTTCCCCTTGTTCATTTTAATCCAGTGTTAGCCCAAATATACTCGTTAAGGTCACTCACTACATATTTCCCCTTGTTCATTTTAATCCAGTGTTAGCCCAAATATACTCGTTAAGGTCACTCACTACATATTTCCCCTTGTTCATTTTAAGCCAGTAGTCAAAATTTATTCGCTAAAGTCACTCACTACATCTTTCCTCTTGTTCATTTTAAGCCAGTGTTAGCCGAAATATATGTGCAATAATGATCCCATCATGACCACCTCATAGACCCTCTCATATAGTCCACTTGCTCAAGTGACGCTATAATCTGGTGGCTCTCTGTTCTATTGGCACACTGCTCTATTGACATCCTGCTTTTTTTTTGTTAAAGTGGGGGAGGGGGTGTGGGGGGGGTAACTGGATTTGGATGCATCCTGTTACAATGGGACCCTTTTCTTGTATTGTTTTCCAACAAGGAATTGCACAATATGAAGATTTTCATTAGATTTCACCCTATTTGGTTGTCACCCTTTTTGGCTGTCCCCCTATATTGTCAAAAACCTCAAATTCAGGCGTTTTTCAATGCTCTGACTCTTTTCTGAAATTTCCTTTGGGCCTTTGGGTGTCTCTTTCATGTTTCAAATAAACTAATTTTAAAAAACAACAACACCATGAGGCAAAGAAAGAAAGTAACAGAAAATAGTTAAATTTAATACATTTTTATTGTTCAAGAAAACGTACGTATGAATTCATGACGTGAGATATAATAATGTATACATGAGAACGAACGTACAATCGTTGCTACACATGAATAAAATCTAAAGTTGAGACAGAACTAATCGATAACTTAAATACACGTTTTGCTTTTATGTCAGGGTGATTCTTTGGCTGTGTGGTGATGGTGTGTGTGTGGGGGGGGGGATTCATTAACCGTCTTTTAAAAATTTGATTAACAATGTCGTAAAACTTTATCATCAGTGAGAACACCACCAGACGATGGCATTTCTTATATTGGCCTTCGAAATGACATCGAGATTAGCAATGATGTAATCAATAGAAATTCGCGGTGCTGTAATGAAATCGCATCTTTCTATATCATACAGGGCATAGGAGAAGAAGAATTTTTAGTCTATATTTTCAATGACACCACCGGTCAAACATCAAAAAGACCCCACAGTCAATAAATATAGCAGCGACTACACAGGCTTGGATATCGACACTTGAATACGAAAAAAAAATGACATGTTATAATAACGATGTGTTTTAGGGAAAATTAAAAGTCATATCGGCAAAATTTATGTACAAACACTTTTCCGTGTGATCATTTTTTTGGTCATCATTTGGTCTTTTAATGTTCACGGCTGTACCTCAAATGCATGTAACGATCAAAATAAAAACATGTTTGTGGATGTTTGTTATTTTTTACACGGAAGTTTTCTAGATCAAGGATTCGTAACCAGTGTTACATGGACCCATGAGAGGTTAGCAAACTAATGTATAATAGTCAATTTAACGCATTTCCGATGCAATTATGTTCTCTAAATTTATGTTTCGAAAATTAAGCTTAAATTTAACATTAAATTTAACATTTGTGTCAGAGATATTCATATAAGACCTACAAATGGGTCCAAGGGACAGAAAATGTTAAAAACCCCTGTTCTAGCTGAACACAATGAGGGCGATGTTAAACTTATATCTAAAACCCGGGATAACCTGTGAAAAAGAAAACATCTATATTACAATGGATCAGTTTATAACGACACACACCATGTCGCAACATACACACCTTACAGATTACGACTGAGGTGATCTACGGGTTTGGACAAAACCAAAATCAAATTAAATAAATAACAGTTCACTTTAATCAAGTCAATAAATATTCAAACATTCAAGGATAGCATTGCATCAATTAATAACATTTCCTATAGAGTATGGTGTCTAAATTTTAAAGACAGACGAATCTCCGGACAACGCATTCACACCTAGAACAAGCTAAACACGGACAGGAGATGTAATAAATATTTGTTCAGAGCAAAATTTTGGTTGGAGAGTAAATAAACTAGGGGTGTACCGGATTTTGGCTCCGGCTCCGGCAAATCCGGAATCAAGCAATTTTAACAAATCCGGCTACGGCTACGACCGGATTTCACTTCACAAATCCGGCTCCGGTCGGATTTCGAAAATTTGAATCCGGTACAGTCCTAAAATAAACAAACAAAAAACTAACAAGAATGAATGAGCTTCTCTAAAACATGGATTATTTTTTACTTTTACCCAATAATGAAACTTTTTAAAAATTAGTAGGCTACATGTATGTGTGTAAAAGGGGAGGGGTAAAGTTACTTATTTGATAGATGTAATTTTTTACGCCAAAGACGTTATCCATAATTTTAGGACATTTTCAACAATAAATAAATAAGAAAAACAGACATTTAAAAATGAAACTCTTGTTTTTTTTTCTCAAGAGGAAATAAAGTAACATAATTCACAGCACAGAATTTCCGGTAATTTTTCAAACCCCAATTTAGAGAAAGTCACTTAAAAAGATGCCCTCAAGTGTCCCATAACATAAAAATCTTACCGAAACAAAACGAAATATGCTCATCTTCATAATATTATCAAAGAGCCTTTAAACAAATCTGGTTTCCATCTGCGTTGAATAAAGCGGTCAGCTGTGTAAAGGCAGGTTTACGGAGTCACAGACTGCTTCAACTGTTCAAATATTCGCGGGACATCTTGCCAGTGAGCTTTCTTTTATAATAAAGTAAAATGTCAAATATAAAGATTCATGGGTGAGCAAACGATCGTGAATTTGAGACTCCTGGTTTTGGTAGGGATGAAAATAAACAGGGTCTCAATCCAGCATGTTAACAGATTTAACGATACAGAGAATAGGTCATTTAAATCAATAAATGTTACATGTTCATCACACAGAACATTTTAAAGCATCTTACAAGTTTCAATAAGGTGGGGAAAATATATGAACAATAAATATTGACTTTTTTTGGTCACAATGTTAAAATAACGGGGAACGATGCAAGTAACAAAGAATAAACAAATGTAACCATCGAAATAATAACTCGTGCCGTCGGTGCTAGTAAGAAAGTAGACACGACGAGGCGAGCCCAGCGTATTATTTTGGGTGAAATCGACAGAAATAATGGGCAAAGTTGATGCAATATTTTGAAAAAGTTGAAATACTGACGCATTTTTTCACTTTGACAGCCGACACGGTAAACTATGAGGTTTGACGTATTGACATATGGAACTGAAAACTAAAAGAAACTACCATAAAAATCGCCCTTTTATTTTACAGAATGCGGTAACTGTCTCCATGATATGAAATGATTTTTTTAAACGTCTCACTGAATTCAGGTTTGCTTTTAAATTTCCCCAGGCAATATTAGTGGATAAAGTAACAAACGAAAATCAAAACCTTTTAAAAAAAACTAAAGTAATATTATTTTACTTTTAATTTAGTAAACACAATTCTCGGAAAAAGTAATTTCATGAAAGAGCCAGGAGTAATAATTTATTGTTAGACACAAATAGGACAGGATTATAAAAAAAAACGAAACCGGAAAACAGAACTACGTCATCAAAACTTCTACGAGCCAGATTGAGGAAGCAAACATAAAAGAATAGCTCACAGAGAAGGTGAAATACAAACCCGTGCCATAATTAATGTCCTACGACCCAATCTTTGACCAAAAATATTTGCCCGAGAGAGAGGACCCGCACACGTCTCTATTTTTCTTAGAGGAGACAATTTTCCAGCTTTTGGAGCTTTTATTTTTAAAAAAATGGAAAGAAAAATTGGAAATCGGCGATGAAAATAATAAAAGATCCCCCCAAAATATCACGACTCGAGGTGTCAGAATAAAGTGCCGGGGAGAGGGAATAACACAGAATTCATATTACATTTGGGCGTAATGTGCCAAAACAGGGCAGCTCAAGTCGCTGACAGAGCGCTTTATGAACGCTCTCAAATTAGAGGCTGGAACTAACAGAAAAATCTGGCCGAGCAGACGAACTGAAACTAATTTCTAATTTTGCCTGAAAGATGATTCTCTCTCTCTCTCTCCCCACAACCCACCGCCCAATCTTACTTCAAACCCACTCTTAATCACACCCCTCAACCCCCATCCCCCCCACTCCGATTCAGATATCGCAGGCTATCATTTCGCCGAAAGGAAGCGGTAGATGAAACAGTGTTTCCGTGTGAGGAAGTCTAGTCACTTGTGTGATACATTTTATGACGCAGGTCTCAGTTACTGCTGAGAAAATCCCTGACATAATATACTGCGCGGTTAATTGGAACTTTCGCTAAAAAAAAAGCATGACTTATTCACCAGTAATTGTTTGGAACAATGTATAATAGGGTCCTTTCATGTTCTGTTTCTTTGCTATAATTCCAGAAAATACCTCGAGATATTAACCTTAACCGATATACATGTAGTTCTAAGTTAGTCTCTGGGATAGTCCACTATTCGACATACTTCTTGGTAAGGTTCGGGACTGTCCATTACCGACATAACACATATTGCTCTGTTACTCTTCGGGACAGTTCCTTACATAACAGCACCTATCTTTTTCACCAAAACTGTTGACTGTTGGCTTTCCTTTTCGGACTATACAGCATTTTCATCGCCCCGTATATATGATCGACAGACCTATTGCTCATTGTCTTGATGCGTCACACAAAACCCGCTGTTTGCTTACTGCTACCAAAACCACTGACCCCTTGTCCTATGGCGGATAAAGGGGGGGGGCTGAACGGGCTAAAGCCAGGGGCCCCCGATGATTTAGGGCCCCCAAACTTAGCATATTTTATAATAAATGTGGACAAATGTATACATGAATTGCTGAAAATATGATAAATTAATAAAATCTCATCTAATAAAATGATCTCTTTTCCCACACGATAGTCTTAGCAGTCAAAAAACCTGATTTGATAGGCTCAATAACATAAATTATTAAAGAATATTATATATATATTTTAAATTGACAAACGTAAATGAGCTCTCGTGGCCGAATGTAAAGTACTAAGGCTTGTGGTGCAAGCAGTGGTGGGTTCGATCCCCGGGTGGGGTGTGAATTTGTTTTTCATGTGTTTTTTAACTTTATAAATTGTCTTTTACACTCAATTTTAGGATACCGGCTAAAAGTTATTTCTTCGAATTCGGTTTTTTCATGAATAATCATTTTGGATGAATATTTACAAGTTACAGTCTTATATTAGCTGCTAGCAATCATTTTATCTAAAGGTACACTGGCTGGATAGGGCCCCAGTTTGAATTGCAGCCAGGGGACCCGTGCAGTCTTAATCCGCCCCTGCCCTTGTCTTCCATTGCCAGATTTCTTACTTGTTTTTCCGCTAATGCCACATACTTGCCCGTTCACGACAGCTCTCAAGAAGCCACTTATTTGAACTTTCTATTCGCATTCTACCCACCCACATCTCCCCCCCCCCAACCCCACACTTCTCCCTTCCGGGTTATCATTTAAATCTATGCCCGAACGAAATAAGGCTTGATGTCATTACGCCATTCGCTTTCAGAGTTCCTCCCCCTTTCCTGGATCACCCATTTCCGGTTTAAGAGATCGCACTCAAAACTTAACCAAAATAATTCAATATTTGACACAATTCTAACGCTGCCAAACGGCTTTAACGTTATTTAACATTCGTAGTCTGCTGAAACTACAAGTCGTTGCCGGGTATTTTAAAGTTACCTACTTTATTCCTATATTGATTTTTTATGTAATCTGAATAGGTGGTTGACTTTAAAGAGGGAGGTATTTATGAGAAAGGTTGGACTTGTATGTACATATAAGACTGAGGTTGTAGGCAGAGAGGCAAGGGATTACGGGAAGATGCGTCAATTAATACACACAAAATAAGTTTTATTAATTCTTCCGAAACGATAAGAATAATTCTTTTACTTTTGCTTTTGTTACATTATTTAGCCCCCCCTCCACCCCAATGTTTTCTCAAAGTATGAGTGAGACATCCTCTCCAATCCTTTCCTACTGAAGGTTTGATTCCACTGCACATAGGACATTCTCTGCTACACTTTTTCGTATGTTTGATTTCCCTTCACATACGACATTCTCTGCTAAACTTTTCTCTTAAGGTTTGATTCCAATTCACATAGGACATTCTTTGTTATTCTTTTCTCTTTGCTGCACACATGCTCTCTCTAGCAATCTTTTCTCCTGAGAACTGCTATCACTGCACTTAGGTCTTTCTTTGTCCCACCCCATTGTTTTCATCCCAAGTGGATTAATTTCTCTGCATCTGAGACATTCCCTGGCACCATTTTCTCCAATGTACTGCTATCACTGAACATAAGACATTCTCTTCCACTATTTCTCCCGAAGGAGTAATTTCACTACACTTAAGACTTTCTCTTCCACCCGATTCTCCCATGGACTGCTATCACACCGAACTTGAGACTTTTCGCTGCCACTATTTCCTACAAACGACTGCTATTAATGCCGTATGATTTTCTCAGCCACTCTTTCTCATAAGGACTAATTTCAATGCACATAAGACTTTCTCAGTCACCTTTTTTCTGAAAAGGACTTATGTCACTGAACATAAGACTTTCTCGTCCACTATTTCCTACAAAAGGCTGCTATCAATGCATGTAAGACATTTTCTGCCACCCTTTCCTACAAAAACTGCTATCAATGCACATAAGACATTTTATGCCACCCTTTCCTACAAAAGACTGCTATCAATGCACATAAGACATTCTATGCCACCCTTTCCTACAAAAGACTGCTATCAATGCACATAAGACATTCTATGCCACCCTTTCCCACTGTCACTGGGTACAATTGATTTGTTAGACACCCCCGGGGAGTCCGCTTGAAATAGGCGGTGGACGCGAACTTTTGCCAACCACCGACGCAGGAAAGCTCACCCGGGGCCCAACGGTGGCCCATGATTCATCACTGTCGGGCCTGATTTCCGCCCATAGCCTGCCCGTAAGAAACCCAAAAAACAAGCCAATTAGTTTAGAGAGGCGTTTTTGCGCCCTGTATCCATTATTCGAAAGATCACCGTTTGAACGTTGTCGGAGTACAAACGTGAAAAAACAAAAAAAAGTTTATATAAAACTTCAAATGATAAACAGAAATCAGGAGACTCGGCTGGACAAGCAATGGCGTTCTAGGTTTTGTGACGGCACCAGAGTAAACCATTTTTCTTGCCTCCTTTAAGCGCAAAAAGATTATCTTCACTCGCTCGAAAGTCACAGCGCCACCCACATAAAGAAATAAGCTTGCAGAAGTAGACTGAGCCCTAGTCTCAACCAGTTCTCTAAAGACAAGAAAAAATAAGAACAATATAGGCGTAAACGTTAGCTACTTCAACGGCATACGGTGCCTGTAAAATAAACAAAAAATCTCAAGAATAAGCAATCCTAATCCCACTATAAATAGTCGTCAAAGCACGTGCCCATATACTTCACGACTATACTTATTTAATCTATTATTTTCAAGTATCCCGTATTTGTCACATGATTTTTACTTGAGTATACCGCTATCACATATTTCCATAACATCAAGTGCAGTTAGCGGGAATTTTACTTTTCGCGCCTACTGAACACAACTCTGCAGTCATGTGTGAAGAGTTACGCGTCTTATTAGTTGTAGTGCTTAATATTTTCTAGGAAACTCTTAAAAAGGAGCTGACATTTTTTTAATCAATTAAATTACACTAGATAAGGGCCGTGATTGACTTGTATGGTATGTGTTTGAGGACTTTCCTGGGCTGCGTTTCCAACGTCCCGCTTCGCGACCAGGTGAAGAAACGGAAATTTTATTAAGCGGGGTGTGGCTTATGATATTTTCAACGATTAATTGTTGGTTTTTTTTAAAATGTAGGTTATATATGTGCTCACGTGCTATTTTAGGCTTTAAGCACCTAATATTACTAAAGTTATTTAAGAATGTGTGGCGACCAATTTAAAAAAAAACAACAAACGTAGCATCTTCCACGTTTACCCAGCCCCCATATTTTCCATTTCTGTGGGCTCCCTAATATTTGTTTGTGCTTTATCAATTAAACAACAACAACAAAAAAAGCCGATTAGGCCTAAATTAGACAGACGCCAATGTGAATATATGTCTGCAAATATGGATTAGACGAGGACGTAATCAATTTAAAGAACAATACTCTTACCCCTTCCAAAAGTAAGGCTGACTACATTCAACGTATATATATATTTCAATTACATTAATCACCACTTAATCCATGCTTATGGCGGCTGGATAGCGAAGACAATAGTGCGCTAGCCTCACACGCTGAGGGGCGTGGGATCTGCCACAATAAAAATGTTGATGAATGACTATCGCTAAAAAAAAGTCCTCCGCTGACCTGGAGAGGAGATGGGCGCCGCCGAGGTTCACCAAGCCCCGAGAAAGTTCTAATAGAAACATTGGAATCCCCTACGACTACGAGGTTATGGGACACACAAAAAGAAAATTTTAAAAAATCCATGTTTGCATAGACAACTAATGATGGTGACGTAGTGACCAAATAATTGAAAGAGAAGAAACTACCTCATTACCCTTACGTCGTCGAAAATACAAATTGAACCCCCCCTCCCCCACCCACACACATACTTTTATTTTTTTTTAAAAGGGTTTTACTTCTTTGCTTGTTTTAATGCAAACTTTCCTTCAAAGTTTTTTTTAATGAAACCCCGAAAGCATGTAAACGGTTTCAAGCGTGGTTTAACACAATGTCTAGTCCTTCTAAACGGGATCGATTTATTTACCTAAATATTTTAAACTTTTTTTTTGCGTTTAAAATTGAAACATATACACACCCCTACCAAGTAAAACCTCCTCGCTTGACTGGTATAGACGCACATCCCTCAACGACTCGATGGTTTTAATTTGGGCATCTAACCCCAAGACGGCAAACCGCTGTCTCTCGCGAAGTGTTATTGGCCACGGATCGGGGGCTGGGGGAAAAGGAGAATTTAGGACGAGAAATTGTTCCGTTAATTAAGTGTTTCCATCTCACCCCGCGCCTTTAACAAATTGTAAGGCTCGTCCCGCGAGGGGATCGGAGAGTACGACGAACCTTTTAAGAGCGGACGTGAAATAAGAATAGAAAAAGAAGAAGAAAAAAAAGAAAACAACAGATCACCACAAGATGTTATCACCTTTTTAAATTGTGCGGGATCAGTGCACACCAACGCGCACCATTGTTGCTCCTCTCCATCAGAGTTGAACTTCTTGGCCAATTTTTAATGGGAGAGCAGCCCGAATTTGGAATGAAGTATTAATGCCCGTCTGAAATGTGGATTGGGGGGGGGGTGTGGGGGAAGGAAGATTGGCGAAAATAAAACTGATTTCCAGCTTCTAAAACTGTACAAACACGCCTGAGGAAATGAGTTTGGTTTATGTTCAAGGGACGGGTGGGAGTTGGGTTTGGGGGGGGGGCAGGGGGGCTTGTCCACAAGGGGGAAGATGTATTTTTTTTCTCATCAAAAGTTTGTAAGCCTTACATGAGGGTAGGACACGAGATTTGGGGACATGGTTTAGAAAGGAAAATAACAGAGATTGAAGATTTGATAAGAGAAAAAATTAAGATTAGGGCCTGATACTTTTTGTTTGTTTGTTTACATAACAGGTTCGGGGAAAGAAGTCTTACATCTATTTATGCATGTTTAATATCGCCACTTAAAATGTCAATATTCATGCAAACTTAAATTTTCATCAATGTTGGTATTAACATTAAAATTTAAGGGGGGCGCGTGGGGGGTACCCCGCGTAAACTGCGTAATAAGGTGGAAATATCCTAATCCTAGAGAGGGGGGATTTAATGGCGCCCTTTTCAATGCGGCGTGTTATAAAACGACAGATTGCCCGTTTTTGCAGCCCAAATGTGCTTGTTATAAAACTTTTGCCTATCTTATTATATCTTGTTATAAAGTTAACGTGTATCCTATTGCTATGAAACGTTGGTGTTCAATTACATCGTATTGTATAATGTAGGTATTGTCCCATTATAGCTAGTTACAAAATGTTGGTGTGTGCATTCTATCCTATTAAAAAATGTTAAAAATCACTTATATTACATTTAGGTTTATGTCCTTCTAGAAAGGCGTTGAATATATTTAAAGAACCCACTCTTTCGTCGTAGTATGTCTAACTACATTTGTGGGTGCCTAATTCCTCTGTGGCTGTGATGTCAATATCAAGTCCTCTTATACTTTCTGGACATGATGTGTATCTTTTAGCGTCCTGGACACATTCTGTAGCTAAATAACTTCATGGAAATCTATACCTAGCAGGACAAATTATGAAACTATAAAAATATTTTACTTGAAGTATTAATATATAGAAAGATTTAACTTTTTTGACGAATGTTGTAACAATAACCAGGCATTGCTTTCTGGAACCAACCTTCCAAAACGTTTCATTTGTATACAATATATATATATATATATAATTGTATGGCGTTAAATATCATCTTTGTGATTACATCCATTTTCCTTACACACGATTTGAATTTTCAAACACATTTTATTTTACATCTAAACTAGATCAAGAAATTAGAGATAAAATCTCTATTATTATTCACTGCTTAAATTGTCTAAACAACTCTGATCAGAATCTCGAAAAATTTAAGCTCACTTTTGATCTTATACAACATTTGAGAAACAGATTGAAAGTTTAAATCTCTGCAACGGTAAATGAGGCCTCCACTAAAATAACATTTTCCCGTTCGGTTCTCCAGTTGGTAAACTTCCGTACAAGTGCCACAATGCGACCTCAGCCAATAAGCCGGTGGTTTATTTCCGTGGTACACTGAGAGAAACTTTGAACGAACATTAAAGTAATTTAAAATATTCTAACAATCTGAATTTAACTATAAGAGATTGCATCCTTATAGATTTTTAATCGTTACTGTAAATTAAAATTTAAAAAAAAAGAAGAAAAAAAGAAAGAAATCAAAACTTTTAAGAGTTTGGACAGTTGCTGATAGTTGCTTCATTTTCTACTGCTCACCCCAAGTAACGGACAACCATCAGTTAATACGATTGTTATTCCGACATTTATTATAACTGCTGGTAGGAAATAAAAAAAAATTAATGAGTTCCTCCATCCCTTAAAGATTTCAAACACCTTAAATCACTTACGTGATTTATTTTTTCTTTATTTCAAGGGCATGCTACTACCAATCTGTCAACAGGAAGTTTATCTTAAATACAACAGTTAGCAATGTAGTAATGTCTTGATATGGGGAATCAAATCTAAATTTTAAGGGGGTGGGGGGCGGGGGGTAGAGGGGTAAATCAGCGCATAAACATCTCGGGAGAATCAATATATCGCATCACACATTTCTTACTCATAATAGTTGACTTCAATGGAGGTTTTGAGGGATTAAAAAAAAACAAAAAAAAACAACAAACAAAAAACAAACAAACAAACACAAACACACAAAACAATTAATTTTAATGTCAAAATGGCCTCTTACAGTTTCAGTTACGATTTCAGCCATGGCATTAAATACCTCACTATTTAAATCATACTCAAATATTAAGTTTTATGCATTTTTTAAAAAAATTGCGGAGGATTGTGGCTTTAAACAGTACGCTACTCCACGATGGCATGTGACATGACGAACATCGCCTCCCCTAGCGCAGAGCACGCTCTATATCTATATGTCAGAGAAGTCTCCCATCACAGACCACAGTGTAGTAACATTTTTCGATCATCTACACATATTGTTTTGTACATAGTACTGCGAAATTTTTACATGTAAATGAAACGCTTTAAAAAAAAGTACTACAATTTGTGATACTTGCGAATATAGAATCCTGTAATGGAACAGGCGACTGGTGTTTCATTGGAGTCCTACAACGGAACAGACATGTGCCATTCGTGTCCTACAACGGAACAGACATGTGTCATTGGTGTACTACAACGGAACAGACATGTGCCATTGGTGTCCTACAACGAAACAGACATGTGTCATTGGTGTCCTACAACGGAACAGACATATGTCATTGGTGTCCTACAACGGAACAAACATGTGCCATTGGTGTCCTACAACGGAATAGACATGAGCCATTGGTGTCCTACAAAGGAACAGGCATGTGCCATTGGTGTCCTACAACGGAACAGACATGTGTCATTGGTGTCCTACAAATGAACAGACATGTGCCATTGGTGTCCTACAACGGAACAGACATGTGTCATTGGTGTCCTACAACGGAACAGACATGTGTCATTGATGTCCTACAACGGAACAGACATATGTCATTGGTGTCCTACAACGGAACAAACATGTGCCATTGGTGTCCTACAACGGAATAGACATGAGCCATTGGTGTCCTACAAAGGAACAGGCATGTGCCATTGGTGTCCTACAACGGAACAGACATGTGTCATTGGTGTCCTACAAATGAACAGACATGTGCCATTGGTGTCCTACAACGGAGCAGACATGTGCCATTGGTGTCCTACAAAGGAACAAACATGTGCCATCGGTGTCCTACAACGGAACAGACATGTGTCATTGGTGTCCTACAACGGAACAGACATGTGTCATTGATGTCCTACAACGGAACAGACATGTGTCATTGGTGTCCTACAACGGAACAGACATGTGTCATTGGTGTCCTACAACGGAACAGACATGTGTCATTGATGTCCTACAACGGAACAGTCATGTGTCATTGGTGTCCTACAACGGAACAGACATGTGCCATTGATGTCCTACAACGGAACAGACATGTGCCATTGGTGTTCTGCGGTGAAGCAGACGACTCATGTAACGTTGATGTTAACAGCATGTTGAAAGGATAAATTAATTATCTTTATAAGGACGATATCAGAGACAAGAATTACCGATCTACAAAAAAAATTATTTGATTTTTTTAAAGTTGTGTGGATTATATGTGAAGATCGCGGTTGATTGAACAAGGAGCTCCTTCAATAATTTTTTTTTAAATGAAGCCTTGTAGTGAACCGCTCCCAGCACCTCACTCTAACTCTAACAGTGATACCGTTGAATACTCACAGTTATTTGAGGGGGATTTTATATTGATGAAATTATTGATATACCCAACAAATTTATTAAATGTCGATCCCATTATTGATATGCGCAAATAAATTGTTGTGAGACGAGCTAAATTAGTCAGACAGACATTTACACATTACCTAGTCTTTCTAAACAGCATATAATTTATTTAACTAAATATTTAAAGACCTTTCTTTTAATTGAAACAGTCATATTTACATACACCACACTGTATGTGCATTTACTGGCTAAGTTATCGGTTAATACTGTCACTGTCATTTTGCTACATTGTTCTCTTCAGCCGAATCACATGTCTATACTCGGGTACCCTTATTATTCCAATCATGTAGAAATATATTATGTGAACAGAATGATTCAAATGACATGAAAGTACCATGAGATAAAGAACGACTCTTTATAAAAACAAAATTACCCAGAGTGAACCATTGGGTTTTCAAAAGAAAGCGCTTTTTAATTCAATGGAAATAACAAAGATAGTTTTTAATCATCACAAAAAGCAGGTACTCACCTCTTGCCCGTGATTCACGAATGTCAATGTCGAATACAAGGAATGTTTTACATAGCAAGCAATGGCATGGCAAATTTTGTGACATATAATGAGTTCCATATTGAGGGTGAACACATGAGCTACTTTTATTCCCAACCCCCTCTCTCTCTCTCTCTCTCTCTCGCTCTCTCTCTATCTCTCTCTCTCTCTCTCTCTGCTTTTGTCTTAAACGCATAATATGGATCCTAATTTTGAGGGCTATTATTGAAACGGCAGTGGTGTATCCAGTGTTACTGCCACCTGGAGCGGGCCAAGATTACTACTTTTTATTCAAACAAAAATGTAAAAAGCTCTCAAGTTTGCCGAAATGTGCTCTGTTCTTAAAAGCAGAAGAAAAAGATCAACTGAGGCGGATTCACTCCATTTTTTTCTCACTTAAGACACCGAACAGAGGTTACACGCTTTTATCCATTAAAATATTTATGTCACATAATCGGTTTAAGAAAAAATAATAATAATTGCCAGTGTCGGAAACGGAGCTGTCAGTTGTTAAAAAAAATTAAAACGCAGACATTTAGAGTGTCATTAGAAAACAACGTCCTGTCGACTTAGTGGTATATATATATATTTTTTGGACCATCATTTACCTGTATTTCCTATTAGAAAACCAAATAAACTTGATTACACGTGATACAATTTAATACTTATAGCAGGTGAGAATTTGATTTCCTTATTTTTTTTCCCCCTTTCTTTTTTTTCCTTTCCTAATCCGTAATGACGTCACTCATCTGACGCAATCGAACCTTGTGCGTGACGTCACAATAAAAAAACAAACAAAGGAGAGTAGGTTGTTACATTCTCTATACGATTCATTTAGTAGCCGCTCAAATCAAGGTGGTCATTAGCTGTCCATCGACCGGACCTGGTGGTGTGTGTAGACGATCGTTGCTAGAAACGTGAAGGCTGTCAAACCGAGTGACCTCTCGGCGCCCCTTGTAGACGAGTTGTCCTTGTCCGATCCAATGCTCGGTGCGCTTTTACCTTCGGCGCCCCCTGTTGAAAACAATAAAAAGTTATTAAAAACGTACACAAACATCAGGCTTTCCCTGATTCAAGACACAATTCTTAAAGGAGCAGTAAAAAAAAATAATTAAATAAAAATAAAAGCGTGTAAATATATATATATATATATATAAATATATATTAAATTTCCAAATAACCTCGTTATTTTTTTTTCCTCAACACACAAATTGACTTAAACCCTTTAAAAAAAAATTAATTGTCCGAAATGATTCTCTGGTTTCAATAACTACAAATACGTTGGGGGAAAGAAAGTGATATGGCATATTTCTCACTGTACATATACAACTAAGTGTAATGTTGGTTTTAAAAAAATGTTTTGACGTCATGTAAAAAGTTTGCGCACTGATCTGTGCATTGTTAAGTTAAATTTCGTTTTAAAAATTGTCACTTCTTTGTAATAAATCTCATCTAAATTTAGAAATTTATTATGAACGTTTTTGTTGCTGTTTTCGAGAATAAGTTTGAAGTCATAAATTAACAATGTGTTATCTTTAATGTTTAAAATATATATCCCTATAAGGACTAATTCCATAACATGAGTATCTGAAAGCGTAATACATTAAGCGTTGTTTCCAGTTAACTGCAAAGCAAAAAAAAAGAGTTTTCAAATATAATTCCTTACACAGACTTTGTCAGCTAAAAAATTGTTTCTTGTTCAAAAGCAAATTATAATCAGTACACAGGTATAAACTTAACACCTTGTTTACAACGGATTTTCCCAATACACGAGGTCTTTGGACTGATCTCGAATCTTCCTTAAATCTTGACCTGAAAGATTGGCATGTTGTTCCTCACCCCCTTTCCTTCGACCTGATCTGTATGTCCCCTTCATTTGACCTGACCCACATCCCTTAAATCCACTTACCTTGGTTCTTGTTGTGGTCTCCCTGCGGTGAACCGCCGCCTCTGGACTCAAACTGGTGGCTGCCCTTGTTGTTATCTTTGAAGAGCTTGGAGTGCGTCTCCTGAGACGAGCGCCCCGACTCCAGGTTGTTGTTGTTGTTGTTGTTGCGGTGATCGTATTCCGACCTGTGCCTATAGAACGTCGTGGTACTGGACGTCGTGGATGGTGGGTGGGTGGTGGTGGTGAGCTCTGCATGCAAATAAACGTTAAGAGAACATGTGAATGGACGATGATAACAAGCGTTGAAGAATGTTTCGGTAATGTATTCACATTATATTTGTGTATACTCTTTTTAATGAACCTTTGAATCATTGATTCTCTTTGTATTTGGTATAAAACTTAGGTATAAAATGACATGTGCGTGGGGAAAATAACCTTCAAACATCAGTCATGTTGTCTCAAGTGACTAACTAATTACTTGTATGCTGCTGATCCTGTCATGCAGGAACTTACCAAATACTTCCACGACGACAGCCCTGACAGTTACTTACCAAATACTTCCACGGTAACGGCCCTGACAGCTACTTACCAAATACTTCAAAGACGACGGCCCTGACAGCTACTTACCAAATACTTCAAAGACGACAGCCCTGACAGTTACTTACCAAATACTTCCACTGTAACGGCCCTGACAGCTACTTACCAAATACTTCCACGACGACAGCCCGGGAAGTTACTGACCAAATACTTCCACGGTAACGGCCCTGACAGCTACTTACCATATACTTCCACGACGACAACCCTGGAAGTTACTTACCAAATAGTTCCATGGTGACGCCCCTGGAAGTTACTTACCAAATAGTTCCACGGTGACGCCCCTGGAAGTTGCTTACCAAATAGTTCCATGGTGGCGGTCTTTGTGCCCAGTGGGTTGATCGCCTCGCAGACGTAGATCCCGAAGTCCGATTGCTTTATGTTGAGGATCCTCAAGCTGAGGATAATGGAGTCATCTTGCTGGACATTGTACAAGTTTAGCTCGTGATCCAGATTATTGGACAAGATCCTGAAATGAGTTGGGTGTTGTGTCACAATGTTGGTTGGTGAAGAGAAACAGAAAGAAGTCTCAAATGTAAAGTCCAATTTTTTTTAATATAACGAACTGAGTGAGATAGAGTAGAGCTATATTAAGAAAGTGTACTGTCTTAATGAAAATATTTCCTTAAGATTTTGTGTCAAAAATAAAGTGAGCCACATTGTAATAACCTGTACGAAGAAAAAGTTCTTGAAAAGAGAAACACGGCTCGTTACTGAGAGGAATCAATCTATTTATGTAGCAATGAGAAACTGAGCTGCCGCGTTAACCTGTGGTTTCATAGAGCCTCAAATATGCAAAGAGCCAAAACTTTGCTTGGAATTGAACGTTAAAACATCAAAATTAAATGCATATCTCCACCAAATCAAGACGCGGCGTGTTTTATTATTTTTAAAAAAATATTATTATTTATTTATTTTTTAAAATTATTTTTTAAATATTTTTTTTTGGTGGGGGGTGGGGTGTTAACTCTAATTTTAATGCAACAACTCCGACAATAATTTTCTTTTTAATTAAAGTAACATCAAAATTTTAATTTTAAAAGTTGAAAGCATGGATTTACTGAGAGCAAATTATTTAAAACAGCATGGGGACAATTCATACCCAAATAAAAAAATATCTTAAGTAAAGATGCACCTCAATATAAAAGATTATTGTGCCCTACGATTTCCCATGGATTATTAGAGTTTTGAAAGTCGATATTGTGTTGGTTATACTGGGTTGGGTTTTTTTTTCAGGAAAATCATTGCACCCTTGAATGCCAGAATGGAAAATTCTTTTTTTCCTTAAAAAAAAATCCCTTTCATATTTGTGTGTTGTATAAGATTATTTTATTGTATTTCCAAGTTAGAATTTAAAGCTTTGTGTATCACTACAACTTTGCTCTTACACTTCTATCATTTTGTGTTTCTATGTTTACAGATTTAACTAATTTAGAGCCCTTGACACAAACAACGCCAATAATAAATTCACAGCATTCGTAGATGATATCTTAAGATAAACGTATTTCGTTAGCCAGTAATTTATCAAGGCAACATTCGGGTCTATACGCCGCCGCCACCGATGTACGCACTTTCCGTTGTGCTTCCACTGGGCGATACCAAGGGGTGAGGCCGACACCTCACACTCAAGAATCGTGTCCTTGCCGACCAGCTGGTTTAGACGGTTGTTGGGAAGAGAGACTTCTGGGGCATCTGCAAAAAGAAAAAAAAAGATGAGAAGATTTTGGTGTTTGGGTGATAAGGAGATTTTGAGATAGCTTGAATTTGATCATCATCGTGAGAATTATGTTTTAAAAAATTTGTTTTTTTTTGTTTGTAAAACTTAGAGGGGCAAAATAAAAAAGGTTTTTCTCTGAGGAACATGCTGAACAAAAAGAAACAAAAGACTAGAAATTAAAATTAATTGTGCACACAAACAAAATTATATCGATACTTTAAAATCTATAGAAGTGGAGATAAGCACTATGTTTATTAAAAAGTTATTTAACTTCATTTATGCGTTTATAGAAATATTAATATTTTTCCTATTTTTTTAGTGCACTCACGATAGAAAAGTGGTGTGTGTGTGTGTGTGTAATTTTTTTCTTCAATTTTAGATTTAAGGATTTTATCCTTCAATAAATTTCTTTCGTTACCTAAATCAGTTACCATCAGCCCTTGCTCCCCACTAATGTTGTTTTTAAGCTGCGCGACCTCGCAGATATCTGACCGCCGCCGCGCAGCAGTTTAGAATTACCGCGCAGCAAATTTTGTGAAATATTGCACAAACAATGAATGCTGTGCAACCGTACACACAATTTTTTTTTCCTTTGCACATGGACCAACGAACCTTGGAGGGAACAATGTTCCCCACCCAGTCCTTTTTCCCCACTCGACCATTTGAATTTATGGCAGCTAAAAGTTAAATTGTTTTCATTGTTTTACTTTTTAAAATACTTTCAGCCCAGACTGTGATTCTGAATAGAGAAAATATTATGTTCTGTTGAATTGACTTTTTACGGACGTTTCGTGTTTTTCTCCTTTGCCCTTTTTAAAAAATAATTTTTTATTATAATTATTATTATTTTTTTAAAAATATTTTTTTTAAAGAATTTTTTAATTATATTAATTGTATATATAATCTTGAAGAATCCTGAGATAATGGGTAACTAATGGATATTTACAAATAATTTCACGACAAAAACATAAACTTGAAGATATTGGAAAGAAAGCAAGAATAAAAGGAAATAGATAATTTAAAAAAAACAAACAAGTTTTTGACTATAAATCCTTTCTGAACGAGACATAACTAAAAGATTGTTTATTATAATACACAGCCCAAGACTATCCGAAAATATAAAAAAATGGTAGTTATGTGTCGTAAAACATGTTTAATATAATGCGCAGCGATCAGGAGTATGTTTACAAAAAATGTTGTCAATAAAATACGCACCTTATTGCGCGACAGAAAGGTTGTTCAATATAATACGCACCGCGACACTCTATCTCAAAAAAATAATATGATACATAGAGATAAATAAAATAATCTAAAATTCAATAATTTAATGACAGAAGATCTACATGCGATCGATCTGATATTTTTATACATTTTTTTTTATCATCGGTACAAAACTGCCTGCAAAATTTCAGCTTGCTAGCTTACGAGGAAGTGGGTTAAAAATCGATCCAAAGTTTTGTCGACAAGCAAGAAAACAAGCAACCAAACAGACACCACGAGTTAATATAAAGGATTTTTAAAATAGGAAAAAGAGAAATAAAGCGAGAGAAAAGAGAGAGAGAGAAAGAGAGAGACAGAGAGAGGGAGAGAGAGAGAGAGAGAGAGAGAGAGAGAGAGAGAGGAGAGAAAGAAAGAGAGAGAGAGAGAGAGAAGAGAGAGAGAAAGAGAGAGTGAGAGAGAGAGAGAGAGAGAGAGAGAGAGAGAGAGAGAGAGAGAGAGAGAGAGAGAAAGAGAGAGAAAGAGAGTGGAGGGGGTAAATAGAGAGGGAAAAAAGGGAAATGATTATCAGCTATTCAGATGTTGACAGCAGCTTCATGCCTGAATCTCAGCGATGATATTTTTATCATGCGTCTAAATGATTTCATTGTTGGACAACCAGCACCGTTATGACATCACCTCGGGTTTATTACGCTAATCGCGAAAGCTACTGAAAGGGGGAGGGAAGAAAAAAAAGTGTTGCAGAAGTGGTGCCATAATGTATTATAATGAACGTCCTTGGGGTGTGGGGGGTGGGGTTGAAGCTGTCGCAACTGACTGGGGGGAGGGGTGGTATAGCTGGCCATATTATGACGAGTGTCCTTGAAGCCACCTGTCTGATCACGTAGCCGTGACCTGCATGGACAAGTGGAGGTCCGTGGTGAACGATTGCACTTTTAGAGCCCACCTCGACCAGGCAGTCATTCATTGCACCAGAGACGGGATGTTTAACGTTAATCGCACGGCTCTCGTATGACATTACACTGCAATCAGCTACGGACTGTAGTAATCTTAGGCTAACTATGCTAATCATTGATTAATCATTTCAATTTTTTTTAAACGTATGCATTAAGTATTTCCGACCCACCCAGACCCGTTTAAGAACAGATAACGAAAAAAAAAGACAAGGAAAATATTTTTTAAAAAAATACTAATAAAACTGTGGGGAAAGAAAACATTCAAACCGATCAGCAGATACATACATGCAACCCGACATTCAGGCGCATATCTTTTGGCAAGTTAAGAGGGGCCGCAATGTCCCCATTTGCTTATAAGTCAAGCTGAAACGCCAAACAAATAATAATATATTACAGTATTCATATTTTGTAAAATTATGTTTCAGGGTTGACGAGAGATTTTAAATTAATCTTGTGCACTGACGCATAAAGAAGTGCAACGTCTATGACCCTCCCCATCTCACTGACGAGTAGCCCAGTGATGGTGATATTCAACATATCAGTTAACCATAAACTCCGAAACTGATTCCATTCAACATCTCGGGATGTGCACGCTGCATTTGTATATAGTTCAAGTCCAGGACACCAGCACAAGCATTAATCCGTTTCTATCAATACGGATTCGCCTCCAATCGGTTTTTAAAAATTAAAACAACAACATATTTTTAACGTTTATACAAACACACAACATTAGTCATTTTAAAATATCATACATCACTTTTTAAAAAACTCTCAGTATCACTGACTCCAATAACCGCGACACATGGTGAGGTGACCCCGGGCATGCATAAGAGGCTGCCCATCGGGGCGTGTGGGTCCAACTCCAGAACCATGAATAGTTAATGAAACCCTGACCCCAGCCCATCTGCTCTGAGATCTGGGAAGACTAACTTTCCATGAACTCATGGCATTTTTTTTAGTTGTTGATAATTATTGTCAAATATGCAATGACCAGACAGTGGACAGTCTTAATGGCCATTCTGGTTTTATCTCTAGACGCTCGGCATCTTCATGGACATCCCACTGGGACTCGTGGCCAAAGATACGGCCCAATAGCCGCACGCTTGCACCCGCGGCCCCTTGGTGGTATTACAGTGCGACTTGGTGGTCGCCAGATCAAAAGGTTGTGACTGGACATTCAGGAGGTTCATCTATTTATTGGCCATTAACATGAAGCCAGCGGTTTGCGGGCGGTCACTATACTTTTACCACGAGATAAAACATTCATGCCGATTGAAAATATGAGTCACCGCCAGCTACTACCGCTGGCTAAGTGATGTCTGCTGTGTAGGGGTAAATATTCGGAAATGTCTTTCCGTGGATTGAATTAAGGCCTTGGTGGTATGGTAGAAACAATTGCTGTAGCTTGGGTCAGTGACAACCAGGGCGAACGTTATTTACTAACACACCCGAAACTAAAAAAAAATCTCTTTAAAGAAAGCACCCACCTCCAATTATTCTTGAAAAGTAGTAGAGCAGATCGTTATTTATACTCAGCCGATTTTCTTATCCTATGCAACAGGCCGTGAAAATAAATTGATGTTTTAAGACCCGAAGTTTAATTAAAAATTGTTAAAAATTGGTGCCTTTAATAAGTATTTTTTAAAATCTTTTCTTGTTTTCGTTAAATGTACGCTGCATGCTGCGTAACAAGAAAACGTCAACTAATAAGCTGATGCATGTGCACCATTGATTATTTTGGTTACCGACGCTTTAAGATCTTTTAAGAAACGATCAGAAAACTAGTAGATCTAATACGCATCAACACACAAACGCTATCTACACAATCTCGTCCTCTACAGTACTCCACACTCTACGCTGTACCGTGGACAAGTATGTGTTATCAATAATTAATAAAGGGTCAAGTTAAAACATGTGACTTTGATCCAAGGCATCACATCATTGTTCAAAGGCTCACTGTGGCACTCACACACAAACGGTCATTTTCAGCATTCGGCTTTACCCTATGAACTTGACATCATTAGGTTAAGACGTCAAGCGGTACTCACATAGAACTGTCACTTTAAACATGTGGCTAATGGCAGGGTAGACGCCGTTGTCCGCCACGCACTCGTAGTTGCCAGCACAGCTCCTGGAGATGTTGTGGATGACCAGAAATTCACCCGTGTGGCCGACCTCTGGGGATGAAACACGTATAAGTTGTTATCTTCTTATTGGTAACATACAGATGGCGCTGCGTTTAAGTTTAAGCCCTGGGAACACATACTAGAATACAATGAAAGGTATAAAGTTTTTTTTTATTTAAAAAAAAACGTCATTAAAAGTTTTCTTGGTAAATCAATGTAATTAGAATACAAAACTCAGAGTTTCATTTAAAGTCATTGTGATTACAGTCATCTTGTCTATGTTAGGGCTGTATAAGTCACTGTTGGTACAAGCCTGTTTTCTATGTTTTGGGCTTTATAAGTCACTGTTGAAACAGTCGTGTTGCCCGTGTTAGGGCTTTATAAGTCACTGTTGGTACAATCATGTTTTCTATGTTTGAGCTGTATTATTCATTGTTGGCACAGCCATTTTGTATATGTTTGGGTTTTATAAGTCAGTTTTGGTACATTCAGTTGGTCCTTAATAGGTTTTATAAGTAAGTCATTGTCGGTACAGTAAGGTTGTCTTTATTAGGATTTTATAAAGTAAATCGCTGTTGGTACAGTCAGTTTTTTTTACAAGTCAAGTAATAGAAAAACAAACATTTTGTTTTGAATTCCCTGTGGTTTTTCTATCATATGTAAACATTGTTTTTAAAAGAAATCGAAATGTCCCAGTTCTTATTTTTTATTGTTCCGTTGAATTCTATACTTTGTCTGGACAAAGAACAAAAAATAATCCTGGAGTGGGTATGATTAGTGCCCCGTGTCAACAGAGTTATCGTTATCGTGTTGTTATCTTGAGCCGCGTCGGTATCAGAACGCAGAAGATTCCATTAGTGACGTCATAAAAACAGATTTGTCACGCACGCGATCCTTAAAGAATGCGAGCGAAAATAATCTGAAGTTTGAACAAATTGTCAACAATAACTGGTGATGAAAGGTATAAATAGAATTTGTAAAATATCTGAAGACTCTAAAGAGATATTCCTGGGTAAATTTCCCTTTGTATCCGGATATTAGTACTTAAATTTCTCAGCAAATTTCCTATATAAAAATTGTTTTCCAAAATCTATTATTGTGAAATTAATTTGCGGTTATCATTTATCTGTAAATAACTCTTCAATTATTTTTTATTTTATTTATTTTTTATATATATTTTTTTTTATAAAGATATTAATTGATTAGAAAAAATAATAAACTGGGCAACAACAAACAACTCTTTTCCATTTTCAAAACGTACTTCCTCCCATGTTTCTTGATAAAAAAAAATTACACATATTTTTTGTGGTGCCTTTAACTAAAATTCAATTATTCAAGCATCTTTTGCACAGCAATGTTTATGTTAATTAGATTTTTTTTCAAAGAAACAATATGGAGGAAAATAAGAGATTCTCCACAATATATTAGATTTAATATTCAAACAGTATCTTAAAGCTGAAATTGGGCACTTATACAACTATGCGTTCACTAGTTGCTTTAGTAATGGAACAATTGCAATAAATATCCCTATTGATGTCTTAAGAATGATGCTACCCGTCCCACCCTTACTTTTTTCAGAATCCGATGCTTACTTCTAACTAACATTTATACATAAATACATTTAAAAAAACAACGCCCCCCCCCCAAAATCCAACAAACCCCCTCCCAAATCCAACAAACCCCCTCAAATCCAACAATCTACGCCACCCAAGATCCAAAAAAAACCCCTCCCAAATCCAACAATCTACGCCACCCCAAATCCAACAAACCCCCTCCCAAATCCAGCAACCTCCCCAAATCCAACAAACCCCCTCCCAAATCCAGCAACCTCCCCAAATCCAACAACTCCCCCCCCCCAAAAAAAAACAACAAAAACTTCCAACAATCTACGCCACCCCAAATCCAACAACCCCATATCCAACAATCTAACCCCTCCCCGTAATCCAACAACCCCCAATCCAACAATCTACGCAACCATACAACAACCCCCCAAACCAACAACCCCCCCCCCAGCCCAACAATCACGACATTTGAACAGTGAGGACAAAACCCACGTTCTCTGGGGATGCTCTGCTTCTTGTTGATCCTGTACCACGTGATGGCTGGCTGCGGCGTTCCCGTGGCGTTGCAGGACAGCTCGACTCTCTCGCCTTCCGGCTTGTCCACATCCGTCGGCATGGTGTGCCCGATAATCCTGGGCGGCTCTGTTCGGAGGTGGGTTGGTTGTGAGTGTGTGTGCGAGGAGAGAAAGAAAGAGATTGAGTGAGTGAGAGAGTGAGTGAGTGAAACGCCGGGCCTGTAAAATGGCTGTAGTGATTAAAGCCATTGTTGTCGGCCAGGGTGAAAGAACAAAAACTTACTAATTAGAAGTTTGTGAGGAGTACGCGGTGGGGGGGGGCTGGATCCATGGGTGGGGGGAGGGGACGGGAGGAGGGTCAAAACACCAGATTGATCTGTGTGTTAAGATGAGTTGAGAGTCTCCGTGGAGTCGTAACACAAGAGGTGAGGCGCCCGATGCGGGCACATTGATCAGCACGAGTTGATTGGGATTAAGTTTATCTCAACTCAGTGTGTTTTTTTTATTTATCATCACGGGGGGAGCACAAATCTTTTGTCCTTCGTGCACGCGTGAGAGAGGTGTTTGTGTGAGGTCGTTCTGGGATGGATATGGGTTTAAGGGTACTCGGGTGGATGTAGGTGACGGTAATCGGGTTTATGTGGGTGGAAACAGCAATCGCAGAGCTGGCTGGCAGACAGACCACTTAGAGGACTTAGACCAAGGGGTCGGGAAACTTTTTGTCCGAGAGAGCCATAAACACCACATATTTTTAAAAGTAATTCTGTGAGAGCTATACATTACGTTTGAAACTAAAAATTGAAGTAAATGTGTGCATTTAGTGTAATTTTAACACTGAAAGTACAATAATTATGTCTGTGAATAATTTTGAATAACATTGTTTTGCTGGTTTTTTATATGCAGTTAATATGTATATCAAAGGAGTCTGAATTTAAAAAAAAATTATTATCGAAAATCGTCTGAGAGCCAGATGCAGCCATCAATAGAGCCACATCTGGCTCGCGAGCCATGGTTTCTCGACCCCTGACTTAGACGGACAGCTGCACAGGCACGCAGATGACTTTCACAGATGTCAAGATTGTTTATTTGATCTAACTGCACATTTGTTATTGACATATACCGTGAGGACAGACTTCAAATACGTGGATATTTTAAGGCGACGTTTTGTTTCGACTTTTATTCACTGGGGCCGTTGCGAATCCTCAAGCAACGACAACCCCTGTGGCAGTGTAAATTGGGGGAGGGGGGGGCGGGTGGATTGGGGTGACGGTCGGCTCGTGGGACCATCTTGGGGCGCTTGTAAACGTAGACATCGTTCCTACTTAGGAAATGCGTTTAAATGTATCGGACAAAGCTAAAACACCGATAGAACGTCTACCGTTAGATACGCATTCATCAAGTTATTAATATATATACACATGTCATCAGAGGGGTTTATATTGGCCTGGGCCAGTGTAGGCCCCGGGTTATATTCTGGGTTACGGCCGGGGATAGCCCCTGGTATGTTCTGGTCAAGGGGTTTAATGAGGCCTGTTACAACGGCTTTATTCTGGTCAGGGGTTTATTGTGGCCTGTTACAACGGCTATATTCTGGTCAGGTGTTTGTTTAATGTCGCCTGTTACACCGGCTATATTCTGGTTAGGGTTTGTTTATTGTGGCCTGTTACACCGGCTATATTCTGGTTAGGGTTTCTTTATTGTGGCCTGTTATACCGGCTATATTCTGGTTAGGGTTTGTTTAATGTGGCCTGTTACACCGGCTACATTCTGGTTAGGGTTTGTTTATTGTGGCCTGTTACACCGGCTATATTCTGGTTAGGGTTTGTTTAATGTGGCCTGTTACACCGGCTATATTTTGGTCAGGGGTTTGTTTAATGTGGCCTGTTGCTGCGGCTATATTCTGGTCGGGGATTTGTTTAATGTGGCCTGTTACACCGGCTATATTCTGGTTAGGGTTTGTTTATTGTGGCCTGTTACACCGGCTATATTCTGGTTAGGGGATTTGTTTATTGTGGCCTGTTACACCGGCTATATTCTGGTTAGGGTTTGTTTATTGTGGCCTGTTACACCGGCTATATTCTGGTTAGGGTTTGTTTATTGTGGCCTGTTACACCGGCTATATTCTGGTTAGGGTTTGTTTAATGTGGCCTGTTACACCGGCTATATTCTGGTTATGGTTTGTTAAATGTGGCCTGTTACACCGGCTACATTCTGGTTAGGGTTTGTTTATTGTGGCCTGTTACACCGGCTACATTCTGGTCAGGGGTTTGTTTAATGTGGCCTGTTGCTGCGGCTATATTCTGGTCAGGGGTTTAATGAAGCCTGTTACAACGGCTATATTCTGGTCAGGGGTTTAATGAGGCCTGTTACGTCATCACATCCCGTACACACGGACGCTCACACTGACCTTGAACCGTGAGGTTGATCTTCTTGGTGCCGACGGGCGTGGTGTTGATCTGGCACTTGTAGACACCGGCGTCGGTGAGGCTGACGTTGCGGATGTGGAGGTTCCAGTCCTTGAGGAACGGGCCTCTCCACGCTGATGCGGCCGTCGTTGAGGACCCGCCGGTCCTGGAGGCTGATGGCCGTCTCCATTGGGCTCACCCACATGACCTTTGACATACATGGGCAGGAGACTATTAGATTTCATGATGTCAAACTTTAGAACAGTTAAAAAATATAAATAATCTAAATTCAAATTTTAAAAAGGCGCCGAAAAATAAAAATGCGAATGTGAATTTTAATGATTGTTTCAGTTTATAAATGAAAATTTCGAAACAAATTTTAAAAGACGCTATGAAATATAAAAAAAATACTAAAATAGAAATCACCTCAACATTTCTCAGTGGGCATGACACCCACGCACGCACACACTCACACACACGCACGCACGTACGCATGTACACACACACGCACACACATACACAAGAAGTAGCAAGCAATAACAAAAATGGTTGAGACTGAGTACTTTTTGAAATTATTTAAATATATATAATAGAATTTTTTTCATTTGATAAATTCTGTAAACAAATCTGTTCATATAATTTCTCCACTAAAATCTTCTGTGAGAAATTTTAAAATTATTTAATAACTTTTAATACTTTAAATTTCGTTTTTCGACCAAATAATCCTTAAAAATATTTAAATTGTTAAAATTCATATTATTATTTTCATTTATTTTTGAAGAGAGTTAAAATTGTGACCTATGAACGCATTTAAACAATATATTTTAATGAAAGCCATTAAAAAATTTAACGTTATGTTTCACCTGATTTTCTGTGGCTTACTTTTAGAAAAGCTATACCCCCAAAATTCTTATTATAAAATGCAACGATAAGGACCAATCGTTAATTTAAGTAAAGATTTTTTTTTCTCACACCACTCTCATTAAAAAAACCCTCTCTTAAGCGCTGTAGTTCTTTGTCACTAACCCACGTACGACTTAAGAGGTCTTCACAAGAAAGTCTGAGTGGAAAGAGGGAGCAGGTCCACCTTAAAGAAAGAAGAAAAGATACGGTGGACAAACAAATCGAAAAAAAAAGTATGGTCGTTAACATGTTGCTTAATCATATGCGTTCATGTCAAAAAGAAGAATGGCATCTGTTGTCAAATGTGGCTGTAGGGTGAGAAGTTCGCCTAGTGAAAAAATTCCCCTGCCATGTAAAAAAAAATATTTTGGTCCTCAATTGTTTTTAATATATTTTTTTAATTAAAAAAAATTAATTGTTTGAAATTATTAACAGAGAAACTGAGAATGCTATTGTCTTCGCGACTAAATGACAGCATTTTTGTTTTAAACGTCAGTTATAGTTGCTGCTCCACCAAATGTTTGTTTTTCTCTTTTCCCGTTCCAAATGCAAACAATAGACACACCATAATTTGGGATAGGTTAAAAATCAGCCTCAGACTAAACAATGACTCAGATTTCACCATCCGGGCAGTGCTAGAGGCAGTTCATTGGTATTATTCAACGGGTTTTTCTCTCCTTTTTTAATCGAAAAAAGAAGTTAATTTTAGAAATGAGTTACGGTACTTTGAAGCCGTTTCAAACTCTGAAAACAACAGACGAAATTATTTCAGATGGTGCTGCTGTGACGTGACTGCGGCGTAAGAAGCTTCATTACTTCAGATGGTGCGGCTGTGACGTGACTGCGGCGTAAGAACGCCGGGAAAAGTTTTCAAGGAAAGCTATCCGCTTTGAGGTTTAAACTGCAAGCTAAATACAATTCTTTAAAAAAGGAGGAAAAAACTATGCAAAGAAATCTGAGTCCAGATATTTACTGAGAACCAGCATAATACAGAACTATCCTAAAGATTGGTTTTAACAAAGAAACCGATAGAAAACGTTAGGAAAAGCAATATTGCCCGCCTCACCCGCACATACTTTAAATAAAATTCATTGGGGGAAAAAAAAAGGGGGGGGGACCACGTAGACAATAAATGGAGCAAAGTCACAAAGTAGACTGTATAATAGTGACCCGTGGACCACTCGCGCTGACCAAGATCGTGGGGTCAGCGCTACCACAGTCGAAGGGAGTGATTCAGTGCCACGTGATCTCTCATAATGGAGCGCGAGCCATGATACCCCTAGACAGCTGCTATTGTTGGTCGGCAACGTCAGCTTGTAGGATGGGTAAATAAAGGGGTCGTGCGTGGTAGGGAGTAAATCGTCGATGTCTACGGGGGTAAATAAAGAGGGTCATACGCGAATGGGAGTAAATCGGTGATGTCTAGCGGGGGGTAAATAAAGAGGTCCTACACGAATGGGAGTAAATCGGTGATGTCTAGCGGGGTATATAAAGAGGTCATACACGGATAAAAGAAAATCCGTTTTTGTCTAGGCGGGTAAATACGTTGATGTGATAAAAATATGTCAACTAAAATGTGTGACGTCTAAAGTTAAAATGATACAGTTAAAATGTTTTAGCTAAAAGAGGAAAATATTAGATATGTCTATGAAATAATGGCATTCGCATACATCAGTAATGTATATTGTATCAAGGAAGACAGGTATATAATGATGTAAGCATAGATCAGTGAATCAAGTGCTGGGTATATAAGAGTTTTTTTTGTTGGTCTGAAAATGATGTTTGCACGGATCGAGTAATACAGCAAATATTGTAAGCTGAACACGCTTAGCACAGTAGTGATCGATGAGGGCGGCCTCTCTTTTGTAGACAGCGCCCCCTTGTGATCAGATATACCCCCAATACGCCACTACCGACTGGCGTAGTCATAAATGAACTGTCAATGAGAATGCAAGAAGAGATCGGTCATTGTCTCCAAAACATGGCTCTTAAGGTGTTTTAGATATAGTGAGGGAGACTGCAGTTAAACATTGTAAGAAGTTATTACGATAAACGAAATAGAAATTGTACGAGGTATTTGAGAAAGTGGATACATATGTATAATTAAGGGGAAAGAAGTTGTGTAGGGCATTTCTTTCCATGTTGAAATGATCAGAAGCCTTGCGTTATTACAGAAAATTTAGATAGTTGTTATGATAAAGAGAATAGAGATTTGACGAAAAGCTAAGAGAGGGATAAATGTACAGGGTATCTTTGGATATTTAAATAATGAAAGAGATGGAAGCTCAACGAGGTATTTTTCTTTTAAGTGCTTTAGTGCAGTGCTACCGTGGACCGGTAGCGGCCCGTGGACCATCAGCTGCCGGTCCGTAGAAATGATTAAGAAAGGTAAGAAAAATATAATTATATCTTCCATTTGGCAGCAATTAATACTAATCCAAACAAAGAGTCAATTTTTCAATTATAAGAAACATACAATAAAAAATAAAATAAACTATATTAATGTTTAGTAATTATTAATTAATGTTTTTTATTTATTTGTTTGTTCAAATTAATTAATTTTTTTTTCATTTTAGATAGATGCGAGTTTTTAACATACCCATACATAAAAAATTGATCTTGAGATTTCTTCCACTAGCATTCGGAACTTGCCGTGTGCTGATATAAAGAAACAAATATCCGACTGAAATTAACAAACTTTATTTATAAATGATCTGATACAGCATGAACTGATTTATTTAAAGGGCTTAATGAAAATTAGTTTGCATTTATTTCAAAAGTAGTCATATTCGCAGATCATGAGGGATGAAAGTGATGCACCAAATTTTGGTGATTAGTTCACTTCAATATATCCCAAAAAAGCAAGTGAAAAATAATAGAACAAAATTATTATAGAGATATGCTCTTCCGCACACTCAAATAATAGATTTTCACTTATGTGTGTTATAAAATGTAAACATTTACAATTTAAAATTTGATTTGTTGTCTTCAAAACTTAAAGAGAGAGAGAGAGAGAGAGAGAGAGAGAGAGAGAGAGAGAGAGAGAGAGAGAGAGAGAGATGAGAGAGAGAGAGAGAGAGAGAGAGAGAGAGAGAGAGAGAGAGAGAGAGAGAGAGAGAGAGAGAGAGAGAGAGAAAGAAGTTTATATTTGATTCAGCAACTATTTATTACATTAAACCCAATTTATATATGGAAAAGAGACTAGCAATGGATACGTTTATAAAGAGAAGAAACATGTATGCTGAGCATCAAATAATCTCTGACTCTTCTTCACAATTAGATTATGAAAACAAATGAAACCGAGGCTTCATTGGCGAAAAGAATTCGCTCTAGCCTCACTTGAAAATATCACACTTCATATATTCGATTCCAGGAGGGGCATTTGGGGATGGCAGCTGGTGCAATCGCCCCAGGCCCCGCACTTAAGGGGGGCCCCCGCGTTTCAGAATTAAGACTATATTTTAGTAACAAAAGAGCCGGCAGATATTGAACTACTGGGTGGGCGCAAGAATTGATCTAACCTAGGGGGGCCCCGCGGGGTCATTATTGCACAAGACCTCGCGCGTACCTAACGCCGCCTCTGTTCGATTCGTTTTTGTAAGTGTGGATGATGCTGGTATCCCAACGCCTCACGGTGTTAGTTGCAGCAATGTTCTATCGAATATTCTCAACATATTTTAATACGAAGTGAAGACAATAGTAGATAACAACAAGCAATCAATGCTTAAGATTATTCTTTTAAAAATGGATAAATGTCATTAATCGTTTCCAAATACACATAAATAATCCAATTATATTTTCAACTATATGGGTGTACAAATTAAATAGATACTATATTTTGTCAGTGATAAAGAACGTTTTATCTTAAAATAAAATAAAAATTAATTGTCAACATCTGATGTGCATTACAATTTATTTGCTCGTAAACGCTGCACCACAAAGCACTGGTACAAACATATTTTATTAATTGCGTTATTCTTTAAAAAAATGTAGTTGACAAGATAAGAATTACTCATTTCTTTTAAACTTTTTGAAAATTTAATTTACAAAACTGTGAGACATATTATTATTAACTTGTGTTACTATAAAATTGATCTTAGTAACTTAAACTTACGTTTACAAAAAATTAAATTCAAATAAAAAACACATTTAAATATTGCATGTATTTATACTTACAGAAGGAATGAAATAAATATATCAAGGTTATCTATATCTATCTTGACTAATTTAATACACTGTCAGTGGTCATGAGAGTTAACTTGTCATTAGTCTATGATATTTTTAAGTGGCACGCCACTTGACTTCGATCCCTATATTTAGGGATACAATGAAATGCAATGATTATGGCACCTACCGCTTAAACCTAAAAACTAAATAATTTTTTTGAATCAACGTTATGCTATTTTTACCACGTTTTTATTAACTTGCTTTCGTTCCTGTGTGTCTGTCCACAATTTGTCAAATCTGCCAACGTAAAATTAAACCACTTCTGATGGTCCTAGAGATCTCAAAATTTTACCACAGATAGATCTTGATGACAATGCATTGTATCAAAATTTCAGATCGATCGAATGTACCGTTATTAAATTATTGAACTTTTTAGTTTATCTATATATAAGCCTATGTATTATCCGTCTGCCCTTGATTACATAACATTCACGTGAAGAGTTCACACCAAGCCCGACCACAAAAACTATATATTTAAAATAACATCAAAGGGAGATGAGTCATTTCCAGTCTGTAAATGTTTGTCGGGCAATGCGTATTATATTTGAACATAATCAATACTTCAAAAGTCACCACTTTGACTAAAAAGAATAAAATAAATAGAAGTTAAAAAAAAAGATTTTTAAAAACCACGTTTTTATAAGCGGACTAAAAAGAAGAAAATAAAATTTAAAAATGTATAATTAAATACGTGTACTATGATGCAATATGACTAAAAACGTGGGCGGGCGCTTTTTATGCGTTTGCCTAAACTGATTAGGGTTTACAAATGACGAGTATGAAAATGAGTGAATTGAATTAGTAAAGCCCGAGAAGCGCCCACCCCATATGTTTAGTCATATTACATCATAGTACACATTTTCAATTATAAATTTTAAAAATTTATTTTCTTCTTTTTAGTCTGCTTATAAAAACGTGGTTTTTGAAAATCTTTTTTTTTACTTTTATTTTTTACATTTCTGATATTTCATAAGATTGATAACTTGAACGTAGAAACAAAATCAACATAATTAAAATTGACTTTTTTACTCAGATAATCAGGGAGACATTCATTGACTTTTAATATCTTTTTTTTTCGTCATTAATAAAAATTAGGCCCAACATTTGACACCTTTTATTCTCAAGCAACATTTTTAGAAAACAATTCATAAATCATGTCCTTGGCGATGAAGAACAAGGTTATGTGAAGTAAGTTAGTTACCTCCCATGACAAGAAAGACAAGTGAAAGACAATTAGTGATTATTCTTGCAAGTGGTTGCATGACATGTACAAACACATACAGATTCTCATTCTTCACGTCAGGAATTCGGGCGTTAAATTGGTTGCCTGAAAAAAACAGGAAAACCAAAACTTTATCAATATTTAAAACTCTAATAAGAATGCAGGACTAGACACAAAGCATATATAAGCAAAGGACGCATTAATCTTCTGTATAGAAGGAGCGCCTGTAACATATAACATAAGATATAAGTAACCGATTTCATGCCTGATGTTTTAGGGCTGTAGGCCATGTGTCAGCTCATGTTGCTACCAATGTTCCATCTAAGGTTCGTTGCTCCATGTGCAAAGTAAAAAATATTTCGTGTGCATTTTTTGTGCAATATTTTACAAAGTTTTCTGCGTGTTAATTCTAAACTGTTGCGTGGTGTCGGCAGCGGCGTAGCGTGGGTATGTGCCGCCCGGGGCAGAAACCAAATTTGCCGCCCCCCCCCCGAAAAACATGTTAACGCTATCAAGTAAGAAAAAAATAATTAGGAAGTTATAATAAGAACACTGTATATTTTTATATTAAAAAGAAAGGCTTCATTTCTTTAATGAAACTAGGGTTTTATGTTTTTCCTCATGGCTCAATCTTTCATGTATCAATGTTTTCAGCCATGGTATGCTCACTAGCCAAAATAGCAATTGTTTAAACAATTTTGGTGTATTCGTAATTGATCGTCATTAACTTTTTCATTAAAATAAATTTATAGAAGCCTTTTTAACACCTCGCGTTACTTAAGACAGTTATAAGCAATGTTCACATTAATTATATTATTTTAGGCAGGGTAACTTCGAGCCAAAAATATCTTTATAAACTTAAATAAACCACATAGTCTTGAATTCAATAACCTTTTTTCTATTCATGGGGTTAAAACATTCCTTGCCTGACTATGTCATGTGGGATATTTTGAATACTCTAATTTGAAGACAAAATTTTAAAGTATAGCATATTTGCTGTTGTGCGAAATTCATGTCCTTTTTAACCACGTTTCATTAACTCGCTTTCGTTCCTGTGGCATTGTCAAAGATTTTTTCAAATCTGCCAAAGTAAAATTGAACCTCTTCTGATGGTCCTAGAGATCTGAAAATTTTAACACAGATAGATCTTGGATGACAATGCATTGTATCAAAATTTCAGATCGATCGAATGTACGGTTATTAAATTATTGAACTTTTTAGTTTATCTGTAGTCTATATATATTAGCATCTGTACCGTCTGCTTTTGTTGCCATCCGTGAGTCCCCCCCGTGACCACATCACAATGTTTTGAAAACGTTGGGCGGGCGCTTGTGAGGTGTTTGGTAAAATAAATAGTGGTAAAAAAAATATTTTAAAAAACCAGGTTGTTATAAGTGGACTAAAAAGAATAAAATAAATAGAAGTAAAAAAAGATTTTTTAAAAACCACGTTTGTATAAGCGGACTAAAAAGAAGAAAATAAGTTAAAACTTATTAGTTCAAGTACTTCAATTTAATATGACTAAAAACGTGGGGCGGGTGTTTGGTATAAAAATTAAAGATTTCTAATTTAGAATGCAAAAGAGAGATCTATAAGTGAGAGTATGAGTGAGCCGCATATGTTAAGCCTCATAAGCGCCCGCCCCACGTTTTTAGTCATATTAAATTGAAGTACTTGAACTAATAAGTTTTAACTTATTTTCTTCTTTTTAGTCCGCTTATACAAACGTGGTTTTTAAAAAATCTTTTTTTACTTCTATTTATTACCACGTTTTTATTAAATCGCTTTCGTTGGTGGGGCATTGTTGGTTTGTTGGTTTGTCCAAGATTTTTTCAAATCTGCCAACGTAAAATTGAACCACTTCTGATGGTCCTAGAGATTTGAAAATTTTACCACAGATAGATCTTGGATGACAATGCATTGTATCAAAATTTCAGATCGATCGAATGTACGGTTATTAAATTATTGAACTTTTAATATTATCTATAGTCTATATAAAAGCATCTGTACCGTCGGCTTTTGTTGACATCCGTGAGTTCGCCCCGTGACCACATCACAATGTTTTTAAAACGTTGGGCGGGCGCTTGTGAGGTATTTGGTAAAATAAATAGCGGTAAAAAAATATGTTAAAAAACCAGGTTGTTATAAGTGGACTAAAAAGAATAAAATAAATAGAAGTAAAAAAAAGATTTTTAAAAACCACGTTTTTATAAGCGGACTAAAAAAGAAGAAAATAATTTAAAACTTATTAGTTCAAGTACTTCGATTTAATATGACTAAAAACGTGGGGTGGGTGTTTGGTATAAAAATTAAAGATTTCTAATTTAGAAAACAAAAGAGAGATCTATAAGTGAGAGAATGAGTGAACCGCATATGTTAAACCTCATAAGCGCCCGCCCCACGTTTTTAGTCATATTAAATCGAAGTACTTGAACTAATAAGTTTTAAATTATTTCCTTCTTTTTAGTCCGCTTATAAAAACGTGATTTTTAAAAATCTTTTTTTTACTTTTATTTATTTATTTAACCAAGTTTTATTAACTCACTTTCGTTCCTGTGGATTTGTCTGTCCACAATTTTTCAAATCTGCCAACGTAAAATAAAAACCACTTCTAATGGTCCCAGAGATCTCAAAATTTTACCACAGATAGATCTTGGATGACAATGCATTGTATCAAAATTTCAGATCAATCGAATGTACCGTTATTTAATTATTGAACATTTTAGTTTATCTACATATAAGCATCTGTACCGTCTGCTTTTGTTGACATCCATGAGTTCACCCCGTGACCACATCACCGTGTTTTTAAAACGTTGGGCGGGCGCTTATGAGGAGTTTGGTATAACAAAAAATAGAGTTAAAATTTTTTTTTAAATCCCGTTTTTGTAAGCGGACTAAAAAGAATAAAATAAATAGAGGTAAAAAAAGATTTTTTAAAAACCACGTTTTTATAAGTGTACTAAAAAGAAGAAAATAATTTAAAACTAATAAATTCAAGTACTTTCATATGATATGACTAAAAACGTGGAGTGGGTGTTTGGTATAGGAATTAAAGATTTATAATTAAGACGGCAAAAAAGATATCTATACGTGAGAGAATGAGTGAACTGCATATGTAAAATCTCATAAGCGCCCGCCCAACGTTTTTAGTCATATTATATGAAAGTACTTGAACCTATTAGTTTTAAATTATTTTCTTCTTTTTAGTACACTTGTAAAAACGTGGTTTTTTAAAAATCTTTTTTACCTCTATTTATCTAAATTCTATGAAAAGGTCTACAGATCAGAAGAGAAATGGTATCAAGTGGACATTATGGAAATAACATGATGATCTGGATTTTGCGTTTGATCTGGCCTGAATATCACACACGCAGCAAAAGATGCAGGAGAAAACTAACCATGTAGCACAGTTTTCTGCTTCCGTTTGCCTGAACATCCATACGGAAAAAAAAAGCGAAGTCCTCAAAATAAATACATCAAGCAACACCCCAATAGCAATGAAAGGAAAAAAATCTTAGAGCTTTACATATACCTCAATAGCATCATTAACATACAAGGAGGGACAGACGCCGATGTAAGAGTGATAATTGGCAAAGCAAGATCAGCATTTAAACAGCTAAAAAAGTTTGGAGCTGCAACAACTTGACCCTCCAGACGAAGGTCACGATATTCAACACCACAGTGAAGCCTGTCTTGCTGTATGGAGCAGAAACATGGCGAACAACAGCAGCCATTTAAAAAAAGCTTCAAACATTTATGAGCACATGTCTCCGAACAATTCTCCGAATCCACTGGCCCAACGTAATGACCAATGAGAACCTCTGGCAACGCACAGAACAAGAGCCAGTGGAAGAGCCAATACGCCAGCGCAGATGGAGATGGATTGGCCACACCCTCAGAAAGCCTACATCCAGCATTGTTAGACAAGCCCTCAATTGGAACCCCCTCATTAAAGTTCCTGCGTCTGTTGGTGTTTTGAGCTTTTTGTCTGCATCTTTCAGTTCTATAGCTTACAAATTAACCTCAACATGGCTCCATGGTATATTCACTATTTTGTATCCTGAAGTCTTAACGCCTTGCTCGTAGAAGCAATTAGGTATTTCCGTGTATGGACTTGGAAAAGAATGCGTAAAACGCTCAAGTGTACTATAATATAGTTGGAGAATTCGTTTCAGTTGCAGTATCATGGCATGTTAACAAATTACGTTTAACTGTTTAAACGAGTTTGAAATGAGATTTTATGTTTTTGCGCCTTTGTTGAACTCTTGTACTCTTGTATTCTTTCCAGCCCTAAAGAAGTATTAACACACGTTGGGCCTGTGCAGTCCATTATTTAAGATCATCATTTATTCAAAATTATTTCAGAAATTTCGTAGGCAGATTAACTTTTGCTTGAATGAAATCTTTGAAAGATTCTACAGCGTCTACTTTTTGATTTTCAATCTTTACATATCCCACAACTGGACTTGTCTGATCCTTATGTCAAATACATGAAGAGCTCTCAAATACAATGGAACAATATTTGGTATCTTGTTATTGAAGAGCGTTGACTTTTCTTGAACTGTATCTCCTAAAATTGCTATGAATTCAGTTTGAATTTTAGATGACACGTTTTTTAGTCATTTTCCCATTATGTTCTCTGAGTACTCCAACATACTTTGCAAGCTAATGCATTAGTTCCAGAATACTACCTTTATTCGCAACAGTATTGTCCTTTCTGTGACCTCAAAAAGTCACATCCAATTTTGCCATGATTTATTCATGTCAAATATTCTAACAAGAATTTCTTGCCACTTTGTTTTTTCTTTTACAACTAATTGTCGGTCTTTATTAATAGTCTATTCTTTTTTATCCAATTTCTGATTCCTTCCATTTGAAAAACACTTTGGTAATGTTGAGTACTTATTGAGTGCATATCTTGACTTTTCTTTTCTTTTATTAAAATTTATTTTCACGTTTAAACAATTAGCTAATTAACAACAAGGATTTTACCACCCCCTCCCACACCCAATTTTGTATTCATTTGTGCCAGGTTTTAATTCACTAGATAAGCAATTGTTTCTATTATTTTTGTTTATGCCACAAAACAAAAGAAATTAAAATAAGACATATAAATACGCCACAATTTTTTTCCAGTAGTTCACTTACGTTAAAATCAAACTTGAATCAATTATATATACCAGCACATTATTGCCATACTGTCCGCCCCTATGTTTTCCAGCTTAGTAACATTAGTATCAGAGGACTTCAGATTTATAATTGAGTTTGAAGTTTTGACATTAGAAGCGCTCTCTTATTTTAATATAGTTCTTCATTTCGTTTCTTTGTTTTACTTGGCTTTTCTTTTATTTTATTAAAATGTATTTTTACGTTTAAACAATTAGCTAATAAACAACGAGAAATTTGCCGCCCCCCTAATTTTACAACATGGACGGCTCTCAAATTTTAAGAATCAATGAATTGATACCACATCAGTGTCACGTTCTCATATTAATTTAGCCTCTGTTTTTTTTTATTACAGTAGTATTAGTATCAGAAGAATTTATATCCAATAAGGAGTTTGAAGTTTTGGCAGATAAAACGTTCACGTGCCTTTGGATAGTTCCTTTATTTCTTTTATTAATTTCTTATTTGGCTTTTCTTTAATTTCGATTTTAATTTCATTTTAAGAAACTAATTAACGACTAGGAATCTGCAAAGTGCCACCCGGGGCAATCGCCCCCCCTGCCCCCGCCCCCTCTCGCTACGCCACTGGGTGTCGGTCAGATATCTGCGAGACCGCACAGGCGCGCAACCACGCAGCTTAAAGGGAACATTGGTTGCTACCATGTTTGTTCAGGGAAAATAGTGCACCGGTCCCTGGTGCAATGGAAAACTACTGATGGTCCACCATACTAAAAAGTTTCAGAAGCACCGCCTTAGTGTATTTAGCAGATGTTTTAGTAATTTAAATTATCTGTTACAAGGCATTAGATATGTCATTGTGTCTTAGCTTACACAGACAAATAGTATCTTAGATGTTTTTTATATTCCGAAAGATTCTTAGATACATTTATTTTAAAAAAACTCGAGTGTTTAACATTTCTAACAAATCCCTTATACCTTAGTGTCTTACTCATATCCCCGCTATAACTATAACTATTGTGTCTTAGATATTCCATAAAAGTATATAGTGTATTAAACATAAGACAGTTTAAAATGAAAAATGTAAACATTGTCACTTAAAATTTAAAATTGTACAAAAACCCATTATGATACACGTGCCTGGGGGGAAAAAAGGGAAGATAAATCAATACCTTGTCAAGTGTGGATGAATTAAATTAAAAGACAACTTTGAAAGACCAATTTGCAAAATTTAACTTTCAAAGTTCATTTGTGTACACTTTGTCATTGAAAGATCACTGCTAAGACGGTAACTTAAAAAAGCCATGTTTAACACGCTATCTTTAAAATGCCATTTTCAAAACACATCAACACTGAAAGGCAACTTTTACACAGTAAATTAAGGTCATTTTAAATGCACCGACGTCAAAATTTCGGTTAGGCATAATGTGTTCGCAAGATCACTTTATCACCGGGTTAAGTTTATTTTAAACACCCTATTACAATAAAACAACTTAAAAAAACATTAATTTTGTAAGGCAACACTAAACATAGATAAGGTAATTCAACTTCCGCGGTCTGCCTTCGGTAAGGCAAAATGAAGTATGCATGATCGTTTTCTAAAATAACTCATACAATAATGGAGTGACTTTAGCAATCTTGATGTGTCCTTTGTTGTAGTTGGAGGATCTCTCATTTACTGTTCTCGCAGGTTGTGACGTGCTCTTAACAAATCTGCTCTTTGTCCCTTAAACTTCGATGTATATTCATATATTTAGGTGGGTAAATTCTCGTTGTGACCAGCACCAGCACTGGTGATCTAATCGTGTTGGAACACTCATAGGAGATGCTAAAAGAAAACGTTTATCTTTTTTAAAAAATGTGTTACCCGAAAGATCGTCAAGTTAATGTGTTTGATAACCAAATGAAGAAACTGACTCTAACTAAATGGGTTTGTCTAAAAAATTTCAGAGGAATTTTTCTCAAAATTTAAAATGCTCAAATCAAAGTTAGGGAATATATGGACTTGTGTAAGTAATGAATCTTATGTGCTGTCTCGTGAGGTTTGCAACCAGAGAGAATGGGGCTGAGCATTAGACATACTTTTGAAATTTTAGCGAAAAAATTACTGTACTTGCAACTGAATCAAGGACGATAAATTTGGAAAAAACCATGTACCACAAATGATCAGACATTGTTAATTTAATGAATTGAAAAAAAAATAACATTTTCAAATACATCCCTAGGACTAAAACCAATCTAACGCCCTTAATGACTCAACTAAACGTTTCCGTGGCTGCACAAACCGGTTGGAGCCCAAACCCCAGCTTAAACTCACGCGCCAACACGAGTAAATTGGCTGTAATTGTAGCAACTTCCCACTTTATTTAAATTAGAAATAAAAAATAGTAATTCAATGAATGTATTCCCCCACAATAATATTCCCCCCACCATCGGTACAAACTATGATAGTCTTCTAAAGTCCATGTAGCAGATAGGAGTTTTTAAATGATAAAACTTAAAAACTTTAGACCCAAACAGCAATATGACTTTTATGCTGAGTTTTAACTATGACGCCTGATCTCTCCCACCATTTTCCTTCCCTTTTCCCAACGTTATATTATCCAAACTGTACAACGCTCCCATTTAATAAAGAGCTGCATAAATTGTTCAATGTCCATACAAAATAAGACTATTAAAAACATCAACAGCTGTTCATGCGTACTATTTGTTAAATTTTGTTGGAAGAATGAAAATATTAAATTAATAACCCTAAGAAGTAGAAAATGGAGTGTTAAAATATTAATGCAATTCAGGGATCAAAAAGAAAATATATTTAAGGGAGCGTGCCAAGGACTAGAAAGTAGCACTGTTTGGGAATGTTAAACAGTTAAGCGTTACCGGAAAGCCCGCGCCGTCAAAAGGCTTAGATGGCATTACCGTCACCTCTATTTAGGAAGGTTAGGGTGAGGGGTAATCCTGGTCAGCATTGCTTTACAGGTTCTCTCATCTACAATAATCTATATATAATTCACCAAAGCGAGTGTGTGCAAATGAGCATGACGAATGACCCTCGCTGGGGTCGATCAATCGGTTTATGGTTTTGGCAAGCGGAGGTGGTGGAGAGAGACGCAACAATGGTTTTTGCGTTCACTTGCTATGTTCCTTCACAGAAAAACATGTGATTCGTACTGTAGAGGTTATCGCGTCCGCCATACACGCGGAAGGTCCTAGGTTCAATCCCCAGCAAAGACATTACTTTGTAATGTATAAAAATAAGTTCTTGTGCCCGTTCTTGTCTCCCTTTTTTGCGAACATGGCTGACCCTCCCTATGGTCGGCCATTCACAGTTTATAGTTGGCAAGCTAGGGTGGTGAAGGGTGGTGGGCAGGTAGATAACCGCAGTGCGAATGTCTCGAGACCAACAATGCGTCGGTGGTTCGTCCCCACCGACGTTCACTCGCGTTGTTTTGATTTCTTCGAGCTGTAGTTTGTGTCCGTTCTTTCTCCCCTTTCTTTGCACTATCCATGTGCAAGTCTGCAGCGTAAGCTACGCCGCGTGGAGTATCTAGTTAGGTTTTATTTCAGAAAAATTCTTTAAATATTATTCATGTCAAATTTTAAAAAATGCTTTTGAAGCTCGTCCTTCAATGTAACGATTTAAATCTTTAATTTATCGAATAATCATTTAACCACAGTGTGCACAGCACTGCTCGTTTTAAGCTGTTATTCCTTCACTCTCAGCGAATCCAAGAGAATGACGACTTTTCTATTGATCTGTTCTCCTTGCATCACAGCAATGCTCCCTTTAAGCTGTTATTCCTCGACCCTCACCGCAACCAAGTGAAGGACGACTTTTCTCTTTATCTGTACACCTTGCATCATAGTGAAGGCTTTGTGTTTGTTTTTCTTCACCACATCCAAGCAAATGTCTTTTTCTTGATCCCCACTAAACACATCCACGCAAAGGTCTCTTTTTCTCGCTCTGCCCTCACCGCAAAGACACCGCCTATTAGAAGAACAAACCCGGAGACAGATGGATCAATCATTCCTCGCTGAACTCCGGGGCCAGGTCGTTGTCTGAGGCATCAGTGAATTCTTTCTGACGTTACTCCCCCCCACACACACGCATTTTTTTCTTCCAACTACCACTTGTCGGCCATCGCACATAAACTCCGTATTTTATCACCATGACGTTTTCGTATTCAACCGACATCGGCCTCCAAAGAAAGAAAATCAAGAGCGCACCGGAAGCACAAAAATAAAAGATGCATTGCGACAGTATATCTTTCCTTCGCTGTTCCTAACCGCCTTCCCCCCTTCACACAGCTGATTAGCCCTACACCCTCCTCAGATTGAAGAACATCGGTGTGGTCGAGGCCAGATGAGGGCGCCCTCGTTAATTCATTTTTTTTTGGTTGCTCCCCGGGACGCGGGGAATTTTTGAAAGCCTGATCACACATGTCGCATGTATCATCATCAAACTGTGAATGGCCATTCGCACGGGCCGGACACTGGTCAATGCAGGCCAGACCCACACGGGCATGAACCGTCGGCGTTTATCATTCGGGTAGATGCGTCGCCTGGACGTGAGCCATCCCCTCCGGTTATTTATAGACGTGCGTATTACGAGACGGAGCCACTCGGAGCGGTCAAAGTGATTTAAGGAGATTATATGGGTACAAGGCGCGGTAAAAGCTTGGGGGTGCGACCACGAGGTACAGTTAAATGTGCGTGAGTGAAACCGATCTAATCTACCCCCCCCCCAAACACACACACACTTTAAAACCAGAGTTACGGGTGTATAAGAGTTAAGATATTTCAAGCGTTTCATTTGTAGATAGGCAGTTATCGGGATACGGGTAAGCAGACGAGTACTTTTCACTAAACAACAAACGCGAAAAACGCCGAATAGAATATAATATGTATATATATATATTTTTTTTAATAAGACATAAATTGAAAGAATACATTTAACGCCCAGGCTTGAAATAGACACAGGCTCTGCAAATTAGTTTGTATTGGTATAAATATCACTTTGATTATTATTTTTATATGGGCGCCCCGCTGCCTCAGCTAGTTAGACTGTCCGGGACACCTGCTATTTTTTCGTACCATTTTAGGTGTTGTCCGTGCGGGTTCCACCATTTTCTGCTCTATAATAAATAAATAAATATAAATATATATGTTTGTTTATATATTTGTCAAAATGGAAACTGCCGATACAATAGCTTGATGTGTAGACGAATACTTTCGATGTGTGTTTTTGGGAAATTACTTTTTGTTGGCTAAAAGCTTTGTTACATAAATTGCCGTACATACTTACGAATCTTTAACATAGAGCGGCACCCAAACTTTTATGATATCAATACTACTACTAATAATATGAATAATAATAATAATAATAATAATAATAATTTGATAACTTGTATTATCGTTCATGTACATATTCAATTCCAATCCTTTGCCTTTGCTCATCTACCATTCATCACGGACTTTATTCGCACAATGCTGTTTAATAAGTTCTTAATCGGTATGGTTTGTACTGTGGATTGTTTTAGTAAACAAAAAAAATCGGTATGGTTTGTACTGTGGATTGTTTTAGTAAACAAAAAAATTAAAATAATTATGGCATTCCTTTTTTAAAAATACCTTACAAACTAAAAAAGTAGATACAATTCATGCTAAGGTTACACTATCTGGGTGAACATTTTTTTTAAAAAATGTTAAGCTTCCACTCATTTCTTCCCTCATAGAAGCAGACGCGATAATTTGAGCGTATTGGATTAAGCACGTGAAAATCGTACCGGACGTAACATAGGCGTTAACAAAGAGATAACGACAAAGAATCCTGGAATGTGAGAAAGAGAGGAGCCCCTGACATATCCACCACGGATCAACACACTTATCAGCCACCACGGATCAACACACTTATCAGCCACGGATCGACACACTTATCAGCCACCTACAAAAGAAAAGACCGAAGATAACGTGATCCTCACCTTGTATTGGTCGGGCAACTGCTCCGTGTAAGAAGGGTTAACGCTGCAAGGCAACAACGCCGTAGACCCGGCCACAACAAGGATGTTCATGGGCGTCTCGTCGATGACCTTCTCCTTGTTCAACACGGACTCTGAAATAAGGAGGGTTGGGACATTGAATGTATCGTTTACCTGTACAATTTTCTCTCACAACTTTATCTACAAGTAGGAATCAACCGGAAACCGCTCCGGACATTCGCCCAGGCCGGAAATCGGGTTTTTCGGAACTATTCGCCTCGGTAAATAGTGCTCATGCAAACAAACGAAATATCTATTTTAAAAAATACCTTTAAAAATAAAATTTTGGAATTCGATAAATATCAAGATTAGTATACTTACAATTTTTTTAAAAAAATATAACAAATGTAAATAATTATAATGTTTAATAATTTGAAGTTATAAAGATATAAATTTAATAAACTAATTTTCTAAGACAATTACGTGTTTAAAATTTTGATTTTCATTTAACAACCCTAGTACTCGGATTCGTTCACGGATCCGGAAAATAGTAAATCTAAATATTCGGATTTGGTACCCGGTAGAAAATGTCTACCCGATTTGTCCCTATCTACAAGTGTACGTTTTTGTCACATTATTAGATGTTTACTTCGTTTTTCATAAGATAAATGATTTCCTAAAATGTATACCGTTTAGTTCAAGATGGAAATATCTGTTTGTGTGGTCCAAGATTGGCCAAGGTTTCTCTGGATTATGTCAAAAGCAGCACAATCAGTTTGTTTTAACCATGCAGTGAGCTATGTCTATGTGTAAATCCACAGGTATATAATTACATGTTTATTACCAGTATTATAACTGGTTAAATGTATGCGGAGGTATTCTAACTGGTTAAATGTATGCGGAGGTATTCTAACTGGTTAAATGTATGCAGATTAATATGAGTGAGATAGTGAGCAGTTCACGATGGTGCCCCAATGACCCAACGACGGGTTAAGGGATAGTTCAAGATTAATGTGCGGGCTTTAGAAGAATTAAATGGTGCTTGCTCGTGTGACCAAGCACGTAGCCAATGAGAAACACAAGTTAATCGTTAACTAAGCAGATAGATAGGTGTGCGGGAAATAAGGGTCAAACGTTAGCAACCAACACGTGGTGGAAGAAACTGCTATCTCAGAGGGGGAAGGGGAGTTTGAGGGACAGTTCAGTAAGACGTTCAGTCAGTTAGATTTGGAGAGCGGGGGTAAAGTAGATTCACGCACTAGGGTATAGTAGATCTTGAGAGAACTCGACCGGACGGAATTGTGATGAGCACTGTCTTGGTGACAGTCGGAAGTTTTGATTCGGAGCACTGAGTTTAAGACACGATAGTTGATTGATGGCGATCCCACCAGTTTAGAAACTGGACTGTTGGAAAAGCCGAAACGAAAGCCATCAATAGGCAATCCTACTATCTAGGTTAAGATGTATCAAATTGTTAAATCACTTTTTATTTATAGACAAATTTGAAAATTGTTTTTTGTTTTTTTTTAAAATTTCACACAATTTATTTCATTCTCTTTGCTTTGGCTAAAAAAAAATATAAAAAAGAAAGAGGTTAAAAAAAGAGAGAAACACAATCTCCCATTTATATGTGGATTAAAACCTTCTTCTTCCCAAATCAATGTGGAGAAAACAGCTACATGATAACCATTCCTTATGACCTTAAGCCCATTCAAGAATATTCTATGACTTCCGTTATTCACTACAAATCTCCAATTAGCGAGAGGGGGGAAATAAGCACATACAAAACCCATCTACCTAGGGTATTACGGGTTGACGGCCACAACATTCCTTATCAGTTCTCATCCCTACTCTCCACCTCCCTCCCCCCCCCAATCTGCTAGCCCTATTCCGCACTCTCTGTTTATTTACCATAAATAACGTAATGTATATAAGACGCGTCCATTGAAAAGGCGACCGCTGAGAAAAGAGCTAATCACTCCATGCATGGGGCTGGTTGTCTATACAAACACTCCCGACCGTGTGGCCGTCATATCGGTACACAGAAAATTCCCCCCGCCATCGATTAATAATTTTCACCGTTTTATAGCTCCTTAACCCTTGGAGGCAGCCAATTATGTAGTAATTAACCCAATAACACTTGTTATTAATGGGGGTGTCGGAAAGAAGAGGTTGGGGGTGGGCAGTGAAAGGGGCTTAGAGGGTGGAGAGGGAGGTGGAGTAGAGGGAGAAAAGTGTGGACGAGTGGGGTGGGGGGATGTAGACGAATTGATTGTTGATTATGGTGGTGGTGGTGGTGGTGGTGGTGGTGGTGGTGGTGGTGGTGGTGGTGGTGGTAGAGTGAACTGTGGCTGAATGTAAGCCCCATGGGGAAAGTGAGCTTTTGTGTTTGGTACATTCACGGACTGTCGAGAATATTGTTAGACGGTGTGGGAGGGGGAGGTACAGAACTTCGTGGTCTTAATAGGTGGAATGGATTTTAACACAGTCCGCTGTCCGCTTCAACTATAGCTCTAAGCTAATTAATGAAAAGAATTCCTATCATGACGCAAAGCGGAAATTTTGGTGGTTCTAGGCTTTATTTTGTGGTCCCGTTCATCAGCTGATCCCGATTTAAGGGCTTGTCAAATGTTCATGATTGCTTCGCTGTAAGCCTGTAGTTCAGAGATTTAAAACCCTATTCATTTTTTTTCAAGCGTAATTGAAATGCATTACCTATTTTGAATCTTTAGTATCACTCAGCACTAATTTTTTTCTTCTTCTTCTTTCTCTTCAATTGTTTTAAAGAGATAGGTGTAAAAAAATATTATTTTTTTTTACGAATTCATATCTTGTTTTCAAAACCTAGACCAAAGGACTATGATCACAAAAACGTACCGCTCATATTCTTTTACAGCTCATTTCCACTATTTCTTGGGTTTATGTGTTGACGAACAGTTGTGCTCGGTTTATTTTTTGCTCTGTACTTGTCGTGAATCGTGTCACACAGGAGGCTTAGTAGTCAATTAGAAGTACAAACAATTCACAGCTTTTGTATTTTGGTTTAGCAGGTGGATCATATTGTGTGGACTTAAATTATGTTAACTCTTGCCCCTTTCTGCTTCTGCCCTTCGTCCGCAAACTCCTGATTGGTGGAGAGTTGACACCGCGATTTTTTATTTTTTTAATTTTTTCACTGATTAAGTCTAAATGGTAACAACGTAGGAGGTAGCTTATATTAAAGAGCGCTGCATAAACAGTGAAAAAAATCTTTCAAAAGCCTTGTTTTATTATGTGTGGCGCTTGTCCTTTTGTAAAATTAAGGGCTAAAGAAGGCGAATTCGAAAATCGTAAAATATTTTTTTTATTTATTCCTTTCAATTTTTTAATGTTTTTGTTTAGGAAATTTGACGGGAAATTTAGGAAACATTTTTTGAAATTCATGTTTGGTTCTAGTTATGCTATATATAGCAGCCTAAAATAAGTATCTGATAATTTTGTTTAAAAAAATCGTTGTCATTTTGGTCAAATAATATAAAGCCCATTTGGCATACAGTAAAATGATGATAGCAACCAGATGAAAAAAGACATTATCATTTGAATTCCCAATATGTTAATAAATTATACCTTTTAAAATAGTACAAGTGTGTTTTGGTGTTTGTCATTCGTAGTTTAGATATAAAACACGTAATAATAATTAATGTTCATTTAACATTTAAATCCGCAGTATAAAATCGAGCAAGACCGAAAACTTCTATTTCATGCGGTGGTCGAGTGGCAGCACGCTCGACTGGCGTACCGATGGTCATAGGCTCGAATACATGTGAAGGCAAGGATTTGTTCCCGGAGCCTAGGGCGTCCCCTGAGTCACCCAGCTCCAAATGGGTACCTAACACTAGTTAGGCGGCTGGGTAAAGCGTGGAACCCGCATAGCCGTGCTGGTCTGTGTACGCTGAATCCCTTGCAAACAGTTCATCCGTCGTGGTCTGTGGACGCAATTATCTTCTGCATAGAAGGAGCGTCTGTATAGATAAGATAAGATTTCAGCGGCGTAAAAAGCATGTGTGGTATCGTGCCTATTGAGAACGGTGAACAAATAGGACATCTCTAAGGATATGTTACACAATTACATATCTACTTAATTACAGTCATTGCTTTATTTTTCGTTAAATCTTTTTTTTTCAATTGTCTCAGACTATAATTATTACATGAATTTTTTAAGTTATCGTTGATCATTTACGAAATAATAATAATAGCACCCCTTTCCAGTCCATGACGGACTATGGGGCAAGTGAAGTAGCGTTCGCAAGTTTTATTTAGCCACCACTAACGAGCAAGGGATTGTGTGGCCAGCACAATGCCCTGGGGGCCATGCCAGCACCGAGAATGGAACCCGCGACTCTCCTGAAAAAAATATTTTTAAAATAGATCTTTAGCCTCTAAACATAAAAGTATCCTCCGCCCCCTTCCTTCTCTCTTTTTTCTTCTCTCTGTACCCAGTTTAGTATTGGTGGTAGCGGTAAACAAGCCCAGCAAGCCTGTGATATAAACCTCATCATCTGGGATTAGAGAGTTTATGTTCACACTTTCTATGGGTCCGACAGATTGGCGGCGTATTAAGGTCAGATCTAGACAATGGCGCAGAAACTTTGTGTTTGGTGCGAATTTCGGATTGAACGAGAGGAAAGACCGAACCCGAATTTCATTCAAGTCGCAGTTTTGAGTAGTGTTTTAAGACTTTGTTTAGGAGTACGCTATTCATCGGAAAACATTAGTTTATTTTTTTATCATTGGTATTATTTGTGTAAAGGAAATTAATCTTTGTACGCCCACTGGCTGTGTTCCACTTATTGTACGCCACTCTTTGTACAACACTCGTGGATTTCCATTCTTCTAAAATCTAGTCATTGTATTCCTCTCATTGTAAACCACTTATTTATATCACTTTTTTCAACGCACATTTTTAAATAAAAACTTTATGTATGTGATACGTTGCTCATTGTTTTATCACAGTTGAAAAACTTGAAGTGTCAAGCACTATAGTAACTTAGAGGAGTTACATTAATAATAATTTAACAACGCTTTTTTTTTACTTTAGTATTCGAAGGTGGTTTTACCTATGCTGGTAAAATTGAAAGGATTTTTGGCATACTCATACGCCAAATAATGAAGTTTATACGTATTCAATTCTTTATATTTTGAACATACAAATGTAGCGTGCTATAAATTGAAAAGAGATCCCGATAATTAGCAGAACACGAAAATAACGTACGTCATGCAGTCTAATGACAACAATCCACAACACCAAAGCAGGGATGCATTTTCGTGCTTATATATAGTTAGTTAAGCACCAGAAGGCACCAGAAATAGAAATGCATAGAATGAATGAGAACAGGATCAAAAATCCTATTTTGAAAGTTTCACCCATTACAAAAATACAAAAATAATCTGTACCCCAGAACACCCTCAAGCGTACACACACAAACACTCACACACATACACAAATATATATATATATATATATATATATATATATATATATATTTTATATACTATACTTCTATACATATAGATATATATGCGTCTACTATATATATATTATTTCAGTGTGTTCTGAAATTGTTTCCAAAGAGATTATTGTGGTCCAAGGAAAGAAGAAGAAAATCAAGGGCTAATGTTAATGATCAAAAGAGATTTTATGTCACTAGTCAGTGAGTAATATATGCATGCCAGAACATCGGCTTCGAAAGAGACTCATCTATGGCGAGATTACTGATGGACAGAGAGCCCGCGGAGGTAAAAAGAAGCGCTACAATGATACTAGATCAAGACCGTATGGAGTCTCACGGCATATGGCATGACTCCAGGGAGGAAGCACCAGCGACGGAGCCTCTGTGAAATAAACAACAGGCTGCCTAGCCCAGACGACAGGTCAAGAAGGATCGTGCACGAAACCCTCCTGATGGCATCCCAACCATCTTTTTAAATCCTTTATATTAACTCGTGGTGTCTGCACCCTTGATTGCTTGCTTGATTGCTTGTCGCCAAAACGTTTGATCGATTTTTAACCCACTTGCTCGTAAGCTAGCGAGCTGAAATTTTGCAGGCAGTTTCGTACCGATAATAAAAATAATAAATCAAAATTTCAGATCGATCGCATGTACCATAATTAAATTATTGATTTCTTAGATTATTTTATTTATTCCTATGTATCATGCTATTTTTTGAGATAGAGCGTCGCGGTGCGTATTATATTGAACAACCTTTCTGTCGCGCAATAAGGTGCGTATTTTATTGACAACACTTTTTATAAACATATTCCTGATCGGTGCGCATAATATTAAACATGTTTTACGACACAACTGCAATTTTGTATTTTTGGATGGTCTTGCGCTGCGTATTGTAATGAACATTCTTTTAGTTACGTCTCGTACATAAAGGATTTATAGTCAAAAACTTGGTTTTTTACGGTTTTTTTATTTCCGACGTGTGGACGCACCTTTCGGGCAATTATAGGTCTAATAAGCCAAAAAAGGACACACCAAGCTGCCGAAGCACATGACTGATGTTATAAGAATGGTCCTCGTCGACCATTCAACAGCAATAGGCTTGAAGAAAATTTAGTTACGACAGTTTTGTGAAATTTTAAACAAAAAATGTTAATAAACATTCCCGTATTCTTATTTTGTAGTTTTCTAATTAGTGAAGTTAGACGATGTCTGGTAGATCAATTGATTTTATTTTAGATTTGGTGGATCCTTGAGCCGTCTCATTCACGTATTTAATCCCTTTTACAAGAGGAACTTGAGCTAAACAAATTAATTTCAAATTAATTGAACTTTATTACATTTCTTTAATCTTTTTCATCGACTCTTATCTTTTTTTATAATTGATTATCAATCACTATAGCTTTTTTTCCGACCTTCTTATTTAAAAAAAATAATTAAGAGGATAAACTGCTTTCGAACTGATTTAGTAAAATTTAAATAAAAATTTAATTTAAAAAAGCCGCAAGGGGTTCAATAATGGACCATAAAAAGAGGTTTCCCCTTCCGACAATATCTCCTTCCCTTGCTGCAATATACCTTGTGGAGGCGTCTGCACCATATTATTTACACTCAGCACCAACACACACTTACACACACATATATTCCAACTTAACCAAAATACCAATAGCTACCCAACAAATACAGATCACCATTTTATCGCACAGATAAACAGAACAAATAAACAATCAAAAAATCAATCCTGGCCAGCGACGCATGTTTAACCCAGACTCATATTGAATAATGGTATGCATATTACACGTCACATACACAATTTTACACATTTACACTTTCGTTTGACATAAATGACTACATAAAATTTGCGACCTCTGGATCCGGTGAGTGCATTTCTTTAACCCTCAGAGCCTTAACACAATCACTTCCGTGTGTTCCTCTGCTATGTCACACACACACACTCATTGACGCCCGCATTGGTGTTCATATCGACTTCTCCAACACGTTTTCTGTAGATCCCTCACACACGAGAATAAAAAAAAGAACTAACGAAGAAAAAAAAGAAGGACTAGAGTGACTAGAGGAAGCGATCTTGAAGAGCCCTAAAGTCCATGTTAAGCCGCAAGTCAGTGCATCAACGGGACAAGAAGACGATTGACCCCAGTGGTTTACCAACGCCCCCCCCCCGTCGCCCCCACCAATCCACTGGCCGACAGGGGGGCGCGGTGACGTCTTCAGCTCGGGGGGTCATTACCGGTTGTCGATCAGACGGCGATAAAACGCACTGTACCGGCCGGGGAGAAGTCTTTGCAAATTGATAGCCAGTAAAAACAAATGAAAGCCCGGTCCCTATTGATCAACCGGCGCCCTCGCGATGGGGGAGTAGGAGTGGAGTAAGGGTGGAGGTGGGTGGGTGGAAGGTGGTGTCTGTGAATGTTTGAGGTCTGGGGTGAGGGTTGAGGGGTAACCGTCCGTCTTGAGGGTTGGTGAATTTGTGTCAGCTCTGAAGAAATGAGGGTAGTATATCTTGAATGGTGTGATGAAGTTTTGTAAGATGCCTCTAACTTGAAACATCTGATAAAAAATTCTGACACAGATCGTGAAGATGTTCCGAAAATGCTGGATGGATAAATTATTTTTACTGCTTTTTATTTCGATGAAGGATTCTGCCCATAAGACCAAAAGGATTTATTGAATTTATCAGGGATGAGAATTGAGAATCAGGAGAGTTGTTTTGAAGAGAAGAAAGAATAGAATGTAGGAAACCAGTTGATAAAATAGTTCCATCTTATTTTTCAACGCTTACTGTAACAAACCTTTTTAAGTAACAAACTTTTTAAAATAAAAAAAAATGCCATAGCTTAAGCATACAATGCCACAGTCAATGTTGGCTAGAAATCAGTGAGGAAGAGACAGAAAAGGTAAGGATGATTTTCGGCGGATCCGACCAAAAGCAAATTACTCCATTTATAAAGGAAGTGGCAAAAGGCTGACCAACAATAGGTAAAGCACTGACTTTAGTGCCATGGTGAAGGTATTATTGAATTAACCAATTTACTGTCGTTGCGAAAATTTAAAAAAAAATATAGTGGCATCACCCCTACGCCACAAATGACAAAGACAAACTAATGTAATGGAACTTAAGACAATGGCTTTAAAAAATATTTTATGGCGTAAATCTATTTATAGAAATATCCGGGGTATTCATTTGGACCAAATTCATAGAAAGTGGGATGCAATGACCGGATATTATATTAGGACTATGATAGATCATTTTTATCATCGGTACTAGTCTGCCTGCACAATTTCAGCTCGCTAGCATACGAGGAAGTGGGTTATAAATCGATCCCGGGAATCGGGATTCAAGGCAAAAAACAATCAAGCACGCAGACGCCACGAGTTAATATAATGGATTTAATAAAAATAAAGACACTTATTTACATTAAATTTACATAATAATAATGTATCAGTCCATTTTTAAAAAAAAGATGAAATTTAATGTTTAAATCACACTTTTCTTTTGTGCATCTTGAACTTTATTTTAAAGCTTTATCGCAGTCTAATCCTGTATGACATTACGGTTTGATAAGCGACAAAAAACGTATTACACATCATATTAGCAGTAAAAGTATTAGCTAGTACTCTAGCGACTTATCATTGTGAAACTGCAATCACTTTATCAAAACACATTTGTTTTAAATTAAATGAGAAAATAAAATAAAAAAACATTTCAGGAAGTTTTAAGACGCAACATATACGTTCAACACTTAAACACGCACATCGAACCATCCACATAAACGCGCACACTCGTGTGCGCACTGAGACACCCGCACGCATACACTCACACGCCAACGCAAAGACCGGACCACTCATCGCCATCAAAAGGCGAGATAGAATAACTACGACTATTTCATTGGCGTTCATTAGCATCACAAAGTCAGGGAGAGAAAATAAGAACGAGCTTCGAGAGGATTCAGATGAAACCCCGTGAGTCTCTAAGCGTTTGATGGGGGCGGGGGGATGAGTGTGGGGGTGGGGGGAGAGGCGAGGGCCAAAAGGAATGGCACCATAACGTGTTGATACTCACGGGGTGAGTAACCCAGGGCCTTGGTCAAGCACTAAGCAGTGACCGTCGGAATAAGACTAAATAGACCCCTCTCCCCTTTATTATTTTTTTTTCGGTTTTGGATTCTGGCTGACAATACTTGCTGTTGAGATTTTTTAAAAGAGTTCCTGGGTGTAGTAGTTCTTTCTGTTTCTATTGTCCTGACTCCGGCCTTGTCGTCAATACTTCTGGACCCTATAGTTGGGCCCATTGAGAACCTAGAAGACGTATCCCAGATGTACAGATTATACTCATACCCAGATGTATAAATTATACTCATTCAGATTTATAGATTATACTCACCGAGATTTAAAGATTATGCAGGCCAGATGTATATATTATACTAACCCAGATTGATAGATTACACTCATCCAGATTTATAGAATATACTGAACTCGAAGTAAAGATTATACTCAAATATTGCAATGTAGAAAGAAAAACTATTATTTGTTGCTGGGGATTGAAAAAGCCATATAATTTGATTGCACATATCCCATAAACTTGATATCATTTCAAATCTAAGTGATTTGGCTCAGTAAACATGGATGGAATCACGATACCATGAAATGAGAGGAGCACAATTATTCAGCTTAAGTATACATTTCATTTTCTTTTCAGCGTATTGTTGAGTTTATTGCACAGTTAGCTCCATTCAACAAAATCAAATCGAGTTTGGAAGCAGTAAACATGATTCCTGGAATCATCCCCCAATAGGAATAAGCTTTGGTGACAAAACTGACATATTCTATAATTTAAAAAAAATAAAAAAATGTATTCAATATTGACGGATCTTTGGACGATTTTCCATTTCAAATAAAATACTTGCTTATATCACCACACTGCATTTTAGACAAGAAGAGAGTGCGGGTGAGTATAACGAAGAGTCTATCGTTAGAAGTGCACGAAGAATATTTCGGCTCGAAATTTAATTACACTCAAATAATGCGGCTGGATAGCGAAGTCAGTAGTGCGCTCGGCTCACAAGCTGAGGTGCGTGGGTTTTAGCCCACACTAAGGCCACATTATAAAGATTGATATATGACTATCGCTAAGAAGTCCTCCGCTGACCTGGAGAGGAGATGGGCGCCTCCAAGTCTACCAAGCCCCGAGAAAGTTTTAATGGAAACATTAGAACCCCCTACGACCACGAGGTTATGGGACACACACACACACAAAAATCCGATGAGACGTGTATGCCTTCTCTTATATTGTAATTATTTCACTCATAGTTTGTTTATATAAGTATATATACGTAAACTTTTCATGGCGAAGAATATCCATTTAAAACAATTGTGTATGGGCGTATACCCATTTAAAGAAAGAGTAAGGCCTTGTGGGGCTACTTAAAGACTGTCTCGGGGGTGTACATGAACTAAACAAATAGTGTCAGTGGTGATATAATCATCACCACAAGGATTGTATGTCCGTGGTATTTTTTGTTTTTGTTTTGTTCGTTAATGTTTTCCAGTATCTTTTGTTATTTGATTCAGTGAGGGTAGAGAGTTTTGTTTTGTTTTAAAGGCTGCAAGGTAGAATTTCGGAAGTAAAGACTTATTGAGAAACAATTAAGGTTGAAAATATGTTACATTTGTTGTCTTGTCACTAGATAAACTGTAAAAAAAATATATTTGTTTAAAATTAAATTTCTAAATTACTTAAAGCTCAAAGCTGACAAATAGAAAGAAATAAAGAAACTTTATTTCTAAAAGTCCATTCTTCTTTCTGTAGGCAATTTTCCAACGTCTAGTTTTCCTCTGAGATACATGGGAAATTCTAGACCAGAAAACTGCATAATCGTCCCAAGAATCATGTAATTGGTGGTCATGTTAGCAAGGGAATTTTTTTTAAAATAGCGTGCTGGTAGAGTGTGATTGGAGGGGGAGAGGGTGAATGGGGGAGAAAAATGGCCGGGTGTCAAATTATGGAAAGAAACGATAACTTCGTGTATGAATGAATAAGTTGAGAGTTCTTTGTGTATTATCACTGGTTACCGGTTTCTACACAATTTTAGTTATTTCCTGGACATGAGAGGCATCTACTATCTCAGGTTTTTGTATCGGTTGACAATTTATGACAATAAAGAGATATTTTATCGGTAACATAGACTTTTTTATTTGTTGCTGGCAAATTTTTCTAAAATAAGAAACCATAAATTGTCATAATTATTATTATTATTTATTTATTTTTTTGGTGGGTGGGATTTGGGGGCGAGAGGGGTTGGAAGATTTGAGCCTCCTGAATTTGATGCAATTTTGTTTTGCTTAATAATTTAATTATGTGGTATAATGTTTTGGGTTTCTTTGCTCCAAATGCACGACAGATGAAATTTGCTGGAAGAGTGTATTTTTAGCTCCAATAAGAAAGAAAAACAAAGTTATGGAAAGTATTTCTTGCACCTGTACAAAAATCCTAACTTGTACCAGTGAATGGTAAAACCTAATTATAACGTTCTCTTTCCAAATGCCATTCTATTTGTCCAAGATGTGAGCAATTTAAAAAAAATAATAATAATGTTGAATAAATTTCTTACAAGAGACAACACAAATTGTGGAAATAAAACAATTAATTTAAGCTTTAACAATAGACAGTTAAAGGAAGTCAGTTCTTCTAGGCTTTGAATTTTTGTCAGGGACTTAGCACACATTTTTTTCCTTTTCCCCTTTAAATAAGTTTGTATATTTTAGGTACACATTATGGCTTGTAAAGTTAAGCTTGATTATTTTTATTTGTGTTTACCTATAAAGATTTGCCAGATAAACATTTAGACTAGTCTATGTAGCATACTTGATCGCAGTCCAATTTCTTATAGCGTCATAAATTTTCTACGTAATCTCAAACACCCGACGTTAAAAAAACAACACCCCTTGCAATTTTTAAAAATATTACTGCAATATTATTCTACAACAAAAACGGTTTCTCACTCTACTAAATCAAAGAACTCGTAGAAGAATCCTTATTTACTTCTCATATTAAAACTGTACACAGTATTTTCGAGGCAACCGCTAAGGTTAGTTTTTAACCGTCTCGTCTTGATAAACAACTTTTCTTTTTGTTGAGAATTATGATTTATGTATTTTCTCTCTCTTATGTTCTTTAAACCGAACCGAAACTTGAGTTGTTGTTTTTTTTTGCGTTCGCATATTTTATACGCCAATACTTGATTTGACATGAAATGACAAATTTCCAATTTTCCAATCAGAAGGGTGAGCGGCCGGCAAGAAAAGGGGGAGATAAATTTTGTGTGTCTGTTACTTGTCAGTTCTGCCATATTGTTTTGTTGCTTTATTTTCACAAGACATGAGATTGGGGTGGGGAAAAACTGGGGGAGCTGGGTGGTAGGGGTGGGGTTGTGGTTTGAGAGGGTTTGTTGGGGGGGGGAGAGAAATGGCTGACTGGATTTTGAGACAGGGGGGGGAGGGAGGGCAGCAAGATGTCAAGAGTTTGTGTATGAGACTAGGAAGATAGGCACACGCATGCGATAAGATAGATAAAAATTGGAGAAAGAGAAGACAAAATATGAAACAGAAATTGGAAAGAGCGACTGAGTCCCAGCAATGAGTCCCCGGTGTGTATTTGGTATTTTATTGGTGGTGATCTGCTGGTGAGCGCACAGCTCAGAAAACAGACATTGAAGTGGCGCCTTGCTCAATCTACTACGTGAAATCCATACATCTTAATCTCGGGATATTTTTGTTTAGTGATTTGTGAGGCTGCCGGTGTCTCTGTAGTTGCTGTGTCATAAGTTAATATAACTTATATATATATATATTAGGGCTGCGAAAATTAACGATTAATTTCTAGATTAATCGTTAAAAATTTTAACGATTAAAATTCTTTTAACGATTAATCGACTCACCAATTATAATGTACTGGAAGTCAAAAAGTAAGATATTTAGGCCGATAAATATATACTAATTTCCGGACGATTACACGAACATTTTGGATTTAAACTATTGACTGACATGAACATTCAAATTGTGGATAAATATTATTGTGTCCATTGAGAGAAATCGTTTGCCTACCATGCAATGTTCCCTCTAAGTCTAAGCTTCGTTCGTCCATGTGCAAAGTTTTAGAAAAAAACTCGTCTGCAAGGTTACAGAACATCCGTTTTATGTGCAATATTGTACAAAATTTGCTGCGCGGTGATTCTAAACTCCTGCGTGGCGTCGGTCAAATATCTGCGCAGCCGCACTGCCTAAAGGGAACATTGCTACCATGGTTCTAACACTTGGCGTACATATCACCTGCAAACCAAACATACACTACAGTAATGGAAACTTCAGCTGAGACAATCTAAAGCTATATGAACGATTGTTCAGTTTGGCTGGTTATACTGTCAATAGGACCCGCTCATCACTTGAACCAAATAATGTCCATACACTTGTCTGTTTGCGTTGTTGGTTAAAAGATGTCATATTAAGAAGACATACCAGTGTTATTTCGATTTTCGATAAGTATTTTAATAAATGTTACTTATGACACCATAAATTTCAATTTTTGTCTTTAATCCAAAATAACGATTAATTAATTGTTAATCCTTCAATGGTTTACGATTAAATTTAAATTAATCGTTAACAGCCCTAATATATATATATATATATATATATATATATATATATATATATATATATATATATATATATATATATATATATATATATATATATATATATATATACACACACACACAAAGTTGTATAGTTGTGTGGTTATAATGTCTTTTTAAAATTACCGAAGGTTAAATGTATTTTTAAAAAAATTAAGAATAATTGAAGGTAAACTGCCAATGGATTTCAGAAATAAGAATGCTAAAAGGTACATACAAAAAAGTATAACACAATAAATATCATAAAAAATAACTTGATTGCATGTTTCATTGCATTTGTAAGGTGTGAAATGCAGATCTTTTGTAGATTTCCTGAAGTTTTTACGAAATTATGAAATATCCGGGTTAAAAAAATATATGACATAATTAGCATTTTATACATTGCCTTGGTGTTTTACAAATTGAAAAGTATACCACAGGCAAAGTATCAAAAGAAAGCAATGAAAAGGTCTTTATTTGGAATAAATATTTGAAAATTAAAGAGAAAAAACGAAATGTGGATTTGATATTTTTTTAAAAATTCACAGTAAGTAAAAGTGGCATCGAGGTACTTGCTGCTACAAATAGGTTAGAGGGGAAAATATTTAATTGCACTTAATTTTCTTTTCACACGTCATGTTGTTGGAACTTATTCTTGATATATATTCAGGGAACTGTGATCTCGCATATGTTCTTTCAAGATTCCTTGTTCAGTTCCAAGTTGGTAAAAGCCATCTTCTGTCGCTGTCATAACAAGTGGCATCAGATTGCGCAAGAGTCACCGCAGGAGTAGAAACTTGTACCGTGGCTACAAAAAGTGCATGATATATATTTTTTTAATGGCCAGGTTTCAAGGTTCGAATAAGATTTTTGTCAAGCCTTCGACAGTTTTCTCAATCTTGAAAAACTGGCTGTTCAAAATATTGACACCATAACATTCACTCTCCATCGTTTTAAGCCCACATACAACATAGGCATTATGACGAAAGTTTAGGCATGTATTGGCTACGCTCCTATTTTTTAAAGCAGACTAAATGAACATCAGAAATGGACGGCATTTAGGTATATATGACATCACACATAGTTTGGTTTCTTTTCATTATTGGTTCGATCCTCTTTAGTATTCTGTTTACCTTGTGTCAGGGTATGAGAATCACTGCGAATGATTGTTGTGAGATTGTTGTGAGATTGTTGTGAGCCAGTGTTGGAGTCGGGTCAAGGCGTTGTTGACGGGTATGAACTCCTATCACGGGAATAATGTCTGAGTGAGCTTCTGGTCACACGGGATATGTCAGGGACATGACCAGAGGACACGTCAGGGTCGTTGAGACCAGTTGGGGGGTATATAAGAGAGTAGTCGAGACGAGTGCGGGTGTGTGGCAGAAAGCTGGGTAGTTCGCACAGTGTTGTGCGGTCAGACCGGTCAGGATAGACCGGGGAGCTGCAGGGTTGCAGTAACACAGAGAGTTGAGTTAACGTCGCCCAGAAGCGGTCGGGTCGGACCGAGGGCATGCTTGAGCATACAGCAGTTATATATATAAGTATTGATGTCAAGGCAAGACAGCCAGTTGTACAGTGTATATAGTAGAATAAACATTGCATCGTTACACAGACTTGTGTCATCTCTTGTGTGTGTTGTGTGTAGCGGAGAGCAAGGTACAATCCACCTAAACATAGAGACTTAACACCTTGGATGTTGTGATTTGCTTCTTCCTGCCATGTTGTTTGTGCGCTTTCTATTAGTATTATATTTTTTCTTGTATGGAATTCTTCCTCATTTTGAATGTCTTGCAAAACGTCAGAAGGTAGAGATGACTTTGCGAGGCCCACTTTGCAGCCATCGCCGAGCAGTCAATCCTAATGGCGGGCATTCTATATTTTTCTGATTTGTTCTTCGGCATTATTAACGAGAACTAGGACGTGTGTAAAATATATTCTATATTGTGATTTGCGTACAAATTTCAGGCAGTTTTATACCCAATTAATGATTTCTAGGATCGTTGTAAAACTTTTTGCAACATCGTTTTGAGTTGATATTTTATATTTTAAAAAAATACCCATTAGCAAGATGACATGAGTGTACAAATAAATGGGTATTAACGAATTATAATGTAATAGTATATTTGACCGTAATTTTACATTAATATAATAATGAAACAAACTTAAGCCATCGCTTTTATAATGAACTAGAGTCTAGACGGCAATTATATTTTTCCAAGAACAGTCGAATATGTGATAATCAAAACTTATTCTAAGTACCTTTAATATACCTCGTAGACCAATATTTGAGCCCATCAATATTTTTTTTTAAGTCAAATTTTTCTTATTATCATCTTAATGTCATGCCCTAAACACTTTCCCTCACCCCATCCTAAATGGTATCGAAAGTTAATCGTAAGCAAGGTTTTTTTTGTGTGTTTTTTGTGTGTTTTTTTATCGCTCAAACTCTAACTCCATCTTTCGGCCAAGCATACCGCAGAAACAACACTGATGTGCACGTGTATAACCCAATTATAAATACCATTTATGATGTTGTCAAGATCGAAATGCTGTTAGAAAGTAAATCATGAGTCAAAGCTTTTTCTGCTCAAAATAAAACCCTTTACACACAACACCATTCCCACACGTCCTACTGAGGGCTCGCTCTGTGTGTGTGTGTGTGTGTCAAGTGAGATAAAACGATGAGCAACGAGTACGAGATATGCATGCGCAATATAAGCACCACATTTTCTTTATTTTTTTACCCCCCCCCCTCTCTCTCTCTCACACCCAGGGGCGTCCCACCCCCCACTTTTTTTTCTTCAAGTGCCCATATTTTCATGGTCAAACCAACTTTTTTTTTACCCCAATCATCCCAAAATGATCTCAACAATTCACCCGTACGTCTTATTTCGTTGTGATTTTATCAATCGCATTGTTCCGTCACATCGCTGTCCTGTTTTTTTTCTTCAGTTTGATGTTTGTCCCCCATTACGCCGGGTCCTTCCTTTACTACATCGTCACAACCGCAATCCCCTCTACCCCATCCCCGCCACCATCCTCCCACCAAACATACGCACACACACAAACACACACACACACAAAGACACCCAAATATGGACAGCAATTATTCATGACGTTTACAGCAAGAACGTGACAGCCATGGAATCCTTTCGCGTGTTTATATTCAAATGAACCATGAGATCATATCGCCATTCTTTACCGCCAGCCTTCCCTCCCCTATCCCCCACCCCACAGGACACGAGCTTCATGTCTATTTCACCCTGCTTTCGAATTCATCGAATGTTTTAATACAAATCTTTACAGTTACTATCTTTACGTGAATCGATTTTTCTCATCAACCTCATTTTTTGCTTTCTAACTTTTCTTTAAACTTTACCTTTTTTAAAAAACTTTATCGCGGGGACAGGGATGTATGTATCATGTATGTATGGGTTACGAGGTTTGGGTTGTTCCTTTCCCTTCCCAGGAATCGCAAGATTAACAGCAAGAATAAGAATATTTTTTTTAAAAATAAAGCGTTGTCTGCACGTTCCTTTCGGGGTCTTTTGCCCGGTAACGGTAAAAATTTGAGCTAACAAAAATTTTGCTGGAACTAAGTTTGAGCGAAATTCCACTGAAAAAAAAGCTCGCTCAAAATTCTCCACCCCCGCCCCACCCACAAAGTCCACAGTTATTGTTAAAATTACAATGAATTAGAATAGTTTCTGACTTTAAAAACAATTAACTTATTTTTAACCGAAATAGATGTCTCATATTTTCACGTTTGGAAAATTCCGATAACTTCAGAGCCTGATGCGTGTTGACGAAATACAACGGCGGACCCATTTCTTTTTTAATATTTTCATAATTTAACAAATCAAAATACTAGAAACTCCAAGCTTAAGCCCATATCTAGTGACATTAAACTCACTTTGACCATCCCATTGATATATTATGACAGCTATGTACATCCTATGTGCAAGTCGTCTCTAATCTCAGTAAGGTTTAGTTAAATTATTTCAACGAGCTTTTATTTTTCTAGTCATGCAAATTTAAGCCAAAAATTAAATAAGACTCAACTCTGTTTTGAGTTTTGATCCAACGTTAAAAACACTTTGAAACGAGGATTTTTTTCTTTCCCTTTAAGCTTACTCCCGACATTGATTAACATCGTGGCTTCTTTTCCTCCCTATAGTTTACCCTAGCCGCACATTGATTTCTATACCTCTCTTAGCTTACCCCAGCCGCTCTTTAAAACATTGAAACTCTAGTTCCCATTTCGAGCCAGATTTCGTGACCTTCTAAGCAAGTTGTTCTAAAGAAATGACTTAGAGAACGCGAATAAGAGTTCAAGTTGTATGGCATGGTTATCATTCGTTCCTCTCTAAATGGTAGAACTGTTTATTAAAGTGGATATTTGGCTTAGGTCAATTCTGGAATTAGATTTTTTTAAAGTCTTTTTTTTAAATTAACAATACAAACATATTTAAAAAATATCAAGTGTGATAAAGGAGAAATAACACAGACGATGATAAAAAGTAAGAATTTTTTTTTAAATTTTTTTTTACTGTGTCACTCATTTGAACGATAAGGTAAAACTTTCCCGACCTGAAGCTAACAGACCTTCAAACACCCCACTAATTCAAACTCACACACGTAAATACATACACACAGACAAACCCAAAAGCCAACGCAACCATCCTTCGATGCCAATCCTACACACATCAACCCTCACCACCCCAACTCTTCAGTACTGTAACAACTGGCATCCACCCTTGTTCAAGCCCCCACTCCCACTCTCCCACGCCTATTACTTAACGCCTCCTCATCCTCAACTTACCACTTACCCTATCCCACCCCCCCCCCGCCACCACAGCGGCCCCTTGGAGTTCCCTCCAGCATTATTTCACCAATCCCTGTTACTCTTGTCAAAATTCTCACTCTGTAAGATGCCCCTACCCTGTCGTCGAACATCGCTATTTAAGCGTAGGGTGTGCCTGGATAGAACGAGCGGTGGGAACAAACGTGAAAAAAAATCTCTTTAACATCTTCAACGACGACATAACGACCCACATTAGCGACCTCACTCGCGTCAAATATGGACTCCTTACAACAGCTTTCCATTGAGCCGAACTCGAAGAACCCAGAAATTTGAAGCCTGAATCAATGGAAGTCAAAAGGGCAAAAAGGAACCTTTTTTTAAAAAAAACAAAATGGCTGGCTATATTCTCGGCACATCCTCCTGCAGCCCTTTTTCTTTTTTAACCGCCGGGGAAATGGCTAGGCGCGCTCCCCGTTGCCATTGATAGGACGGGCAAAATACTAGTGATTAGGCGGGCCAGGAATCGGCCCCCAGTGTAGGCGCGCTCTGTCATTTTGGTGTCCCGGTAGGAACAATTGACCCCCGTGAAATGGCTTCACTTCGGAGTTGGAAAAAGGAAGTGAAAAAAAAAGGAAAGAATTCGATCAGTTGAGAATGATGATTGGCTTTTGTCGATTTTGATCTGAATGCCCCCCCCTCTCTTTCCCCAAAACCTTTTTTTTTGGGGGGGGGTCTATCTCTTTCATGGAGCTGTTAAACCGTTGTTTCCTTTTTGAGTGGAGTTTATCACCTTTTGTTCCCTTTTCGTTGTTATTTTCTTTTTGGATCTCTATATTGGTCGGCTGCAATTTAAATTTGAAAGAAAAATATGGTTCGGAAAAAAAAAGAGTTAAAAACAAGTAACCAACGTATCGACAATGTTTTTTAAATATTTTTTTTATTTATTAATTTTTTTAAATAGGGATCCTTCTTGAAAAGAAAGTACGCAAAAGGCAACACAGTGGTATCTGAGATAAATGTATATTTTTTTCGGTAAATATGTTTTGGGTGACGGTGTTTGGCTTAGTAAAGACAACACAACAACATTTTTTCTCTGTTTGTAAAAAGCGAAATATTTTTAAAAATAAAAAAGACCCGTAAAAACAAAGTTTTTGACTATAAATCCCTTATATATGAGACATCACTAAAAGTATTGATTATGTTCAAATGCCACAACCATTTAGAGACTGAATCTGTCTTAACTCCCCTTTTGCTTTATGACCCGGTTGGGGGGGGGAGGGGAAAGGTCTGGTCACCGATCGAGGGACCGAGCTCAGCGTGACACGTTAAATGTAAACAAAAGCACGCCGGTACATCAACCATGTGGCGTCAACGGGCGAACTGAGCTGTCACGTGAAAAAAAAACAATAACAAACCGTAAATTAAACTACATACTTCGTATATAGATAAACTAAAAATGCATTAATTTAATTACGGTACGTTCGATCGATCTGAAATTTTGATACGATGCATTGTTAGGTGACAGGGGTGCATGTGCCAAATTTCATCTCGATGGCTTTACGGCAAGTGGGTCATTTTTTACTTTTGTTTTTCCGCCCGCCCAAGACAGAGAGAGACGGCGGTGAAGTTAATATAAGGGATTTAAAAATAATAAAACAAACCCGTAAAAACAAAGTTTTTGACTATAAATCCCTTATATATGAGACATAACTAACAGTATTGATTATTTTCAAACATTTACAGACTGAATCTGTCTTACTCAAGTTTGCTTCATAACCCTAGGGGGGGGGGAGGGTGAGAGGGGAAAAGTCTGGTCACCGATTCGTTTGACCGAGCTCAGCGTGACACGTAAAATGTAAACAAAAGCGCCGCTTTGCTTCGATGGGCCGCCTCAACGCGTCTACTCAAACTTTCACGTGGAAAAAAAAACAATAACAAATGTGAATTTGAATTACATACCTCATATAAGGATAAACTAAAAATGCATTAATTTAATTACGGTACGATCGATCGATCTGAAATTTTGATACGATGCATTGTTAGGTAAGTCGGGTCCGTGTGCCAAGTTTCAGCTCGATCGAATCACTGGAAGTGGGTCATTTTCGACTTTTCTTTTTCCGCCCGCCCAGCCCATGAGATGATGAGATGATGAGACGGCCGCGAAGTTAATATAAGGGATTTAAAAATAAAAAATAGCCAGTTATCCAATTTTCTGCCTTATCTTTTCTTATAAACAATATAATAGCCAAAGTCACAGGTTGGTTGGAGTATGTATCCGTAACTCTATTACGTCATTTTTGAGCTTCTTTTTAAATATAAGGCGCGCATCAGGAGGTGTGCAAAATAATTATAAATTAAAAGATTGTATGGCGTCATTGTTTTAGCTTATATTTTAATTTTGGAAAAGAGAGCTATGAAAAAAAGGATTTGAGGATTTATAATTATAAAATATTTTGTGTACATTTTTAGGAAGTTTAATATTTCGTATTTATCAAACAAGGATAAGCTACTTAGGCTTTTGACAAAACAAAACAAAAAACCCTATTTGTTTATATTACATAAAACTAAGTCTATTTTAACCCAACTTCTTAGACTCTCCCTCTTCTCCCTCTTCTCCCTCTCCCCCTACCTCTATCACTATCTCACCTTCTCTCTCTTTCTCTCTCGTGCTCTCTCTCTCTCTCTCTTTCTCATTCTCTCTTTCTCTCACACACGCACACATACAAACACGGACAAACATCTTGAATGAAATATTTTGTCATCATCATCATCGTCTTTTGGGTTCCTTTAGGGCCTCTGCCAAAGTGTGTCTTCATGTTTTTCTTGGCTCTTCCTCAGCGCCGCTGGCCTCGTGGGTTATCTCTAGGTATTGTCTAGATCGAGGCACGGTGACCGAGAGACGCGAGTTCGCGCCTCTGTTAAAGCCATGAAGGGTAAAATAAAGCCTTACTGGGCATTGTGCTAACCACACAATTCCCTCGTATGCCAGCATGGTCTCAAATGGGTACTTTACTTTCTTTTTTGTTTTATTTAGCTCTACAAATTAAAAAAAAATTTAATCGTGTCAGATAAGCGGTCACTTTCCTTTTTAAAAAAAACAACATAATGGCATTGGCTTAAAATGGTTTAGACCCTACAATCCCGTAGTTTATATTAAATTCGTATACTTTCCCTTCTTGCATGACCACCAGATTATCCGCCCTTGCTCGTGCTTGTTATATGAGTATTCTTCCCCTAAGGCTGTAAAAAATGCAGTTGTTTTTAAATCCCTTATATTAACTTCGCGGTCTTGCCTCTCTGTCGTGAGCTCTCTCTCTCTCTCTCTCTCTCTCTCTCTCTCTCTCTCTCTCTCTCTCTCTCTCTCTCTCTCTCTCTCTCTCTCTCTCTCTCTCTCTCTCTCTCTGTTTGTCGTAGGTGGTTTGACGGGAGGAAAAACAAAAAGTCAAAAATGGCCCACTTCCCGTGATGCGATCGAGCTGAAATTTTGCACATAGACTCGTGTTACTTAACAATGTATAGTGTCGAAATTTCAGATCGATCGAATGTACCGTAATTAAATTAATGCATTATTAGTTTATCTCTATATAATTCAATGTAGCCGTCTGCTAGCTATTGTTCACCTCCACGTGCTGGAGTTCAGTCCAGCCATCGATGACCGCATCAGGAGTTTTAAAGCAAAGGGAGATCAGTCAGTTTCAGTCTGTAAATATTTGTCGCGCGTTGCGTACTATATTAACATATCAATACTTTAAGTTCTGTCTCATATATAAGGGATTTATAGTAAAAAACGTTGTTTTTACGGGGTTGTTTAATTTAAAGACGAGCTCTACAATTTTATGCCAGTAATCCCCCTCCCACCCAAGCGCAAATTTAAAAAAAAATTCGATAGATATGTTCTGTAATTAAATAACAATTTAACAGATGTTCTGTTTCCAAACTGAGCCAGATTTAAATTCACTTCTTTTAAATAACTGCAGCCAATATTAGCCAAAGATATTACAGTTCGTATATCGAACTGCGAGCGAAATTTTCAAAACGAAAACTCAGAAATTTATTTGACTCAAAGCCCCAACCATATAAATTATAAACGATTGATTGATTTTTAAAATTTTAATTTAGGATCTCAGCTACCTGACGTGAACAAAATTAATGCATATAAATGGAATGTACTACTAATGAACAGGACTTAAAAGGAAATACAGAGCACCATTTGAAACCAAATTATTTAAAAGATGGAAAGACACCCTCTCGCTCAACCTGCTGTTGTCTTTACGCCTAAAGATGGATCAAAAGTTTGGGTCTTACAACAACAAATGTACGCCCTGATCTCCTCCGCTGGGAGCCCCCATCTGTGAACGGGCGAGGAGGGGGGAGAGGTGAGTGGGGGTTGATGTCCCCAGCTTTTGTCTGGGGGGGGGAGGTTGATGGGGACTCTCCTGGTGAAGTGTTTGCCAGACACTGTTCTACTACCGCGTCATCATCACTTGTTGGACTCGCGGCGCTCACATTTCCTGTTTTGTCGTCAACTGCCACTACCCCAGCTGGGGCGGTACGTCTCGGTAGGGGTGGGGAATGCTGAGAGTAGAGACCTCACAGCGATGTATTTGAAGGCCAAATATTATGTACGTTAAAGGACGAGCGGTTAAAAACAGTTATAAGTGGGCATTTGTACAATTGTCAAAACGTGAGATGGCTTACGAGAATTTCAAGCAGCATAGTCGTATCGTGGTTTTCGTCTCATGTAATTTATGCCTGATACACACTATCTCTTTCTTTCTTCGTAACTTTCAATCCCACCTCACACCCAGAAACTTCACTACCAGTGTTGGAAAACGCCCAGACATCCTGAGTCAAGAATTGATTTTAAGCAAAACATTCATTTCAAAACATGTCAGGATCAATAGCCCCTCTAAGGTTCCTGGCACATGTGCAAAGCAAAAAATAACGTTTGCAAAGTTGCATAGCATTCATTTTGTGTACAATATTTTACTAAACTTTCTGCGCAGCAATTCCAAACTGGTCAGACATCAGCGCTGTCGCGCAGCCGCAAAGGTTCAAGTGAACATTGGTCAGGATTTTGATTTCAGTCGTATTGTCAAACTGACAACACCTGCTTGGACCTATTACATGACCACACAGCCGCAAGACAAAATCCACTTGCATGTGCCTCCATGCGGAGCTAAGGGTCACGTAGAAAATAAGTATATATGTTATTAAAACACGGTATATTATATGTATAGGCCTGACAGAACGTCACATGACAACGAAGGTTTCGGCAAAAAGCCTTCCTCATCGAACAAATACACAAAAACTAATAGAACTATTCATATAAAATGAAAACTTTGCAGCGGTGTTATCCAAAGGCAGAAAAAGCAATATTGGGAAGATAGTAGTACCGAGGATATGTAGCTATGGGGAGAGAGTAGGCATGGCGAATCTTTAACGTGTCAGTGAAAATAAAAAGTAGAAAATAAGACTCGTCAAAACACCGGAATCCGTTAAAAAAATATGTGACCTTGCCTTACAAGAACGGATATCTCACAAGAATTGCGGTGTGTTGTGTGAAGTTATCAAAAAGCTTTCGTCTTCTTTTGCAGAGACTTCAAACTACTACATCGACTGTTTCATGAAATCTCCACTTGTATCTCATTTAAAATTATAATATCAACTCAGAGTGTGATTTTTTTATTAATGGTTTTTTTGCTTCTACTTTTCTGAAGAGCATTAACGAGTGCACATGAGTAACACATAGCATCATACCGAAGCCCAACGATGACTATTATACTAATCCACCCCCCTCCCCCCACGGGCTGCCATATTTATAACAGTCAACGTCACTAGCCTTCTCCTCCTTTCAATACCCCCCTAATATCCTGTGAATCGTTATGCCTTCTCCAAAGCCCGCCTCCTCACAACACAAATTTTATAATGCCCGCATTAATGCAACGTCATAAAAATATCCTCGCAAAGCCCTTAATAACGTAACGTTTTTTTTTCGTTCTGGGGGCCAATTTATTTTCATTAACTTGGCCTCTAGAATTGCATTGGGTTTGTTTTGTTTTTTTACCTACCCACAGTTGTTGCGTTTATTTTTTGCGGTGTGTGCACGACTTTGGCATATTCGTGGAAAAAAAAGGGGGGGGGGTGTACACGATAATCTTCAAAATCATTATTCCTTGTTTAAGGCGCATCCCTCCTTCTTCTCCCCCTCCCCCGGCGCCCCGATCAGTCGTGTCACATGTCACAGTCTCATGCATTATGGGCCTGGGTTTTGCATCATTGATAGGGGACGCCCGTGTATTTATGAATTTATTATTTCATTTTCAAATCCCATCTTGATGAATGCAAATGAGCCCGATGTGAAGAAAGCTGCGTTTTCCCACAAAAAGAATTTGTGTTTAAACGTCGCAGAGTTTTTCCAACACAAATCATGTTTAACATCGTTGAGCGTGCGGGTTTGGGTGTGTGCGAATATGAGATGAATTTTGAGATAATTTTTTTAGCACATTTGGGTGAGTGTGGGGGTTGCGTTTATATGTGGATGTGAGATGAGTGGAAGATACTTTGTGTTAAAATAAGTAGGCCGGTATAAAAATGAAGGCCTGACTGCAACGGTCTATCTGGTATTATGTGAGCAAAGGGTGACAGGGGACATAGAGTGGGGTGAGCGAGAGTGGGAGAGAGAAAGATGACGTATAGATATTACTTTGAAAGTGTTTTTATACTAAAACGTATTTGAGATAGATGTGTGTGTTTGTGATGTATTGGACCAAGAGAGTGGGGTACTAGGCGAAAAGAATATGGCAGTGGACCAAGGCGGTGCGGTACTGTTTCAAGAGAGAGCCGTACCGCACCAATATAGTGTGGTACTGTACTGGACCAAGAGAGTGTGGTACTGGACCAACAGAGTGTGGTACTGGACCAAGATCGTGTGGTACTCAACGAAAAGAGTACAGTACTGGACCAAGAGAATGTGTTACTGGACCAAGAGAGTGAGGTACTGAACGAAAAGAGTATGGTACCGGACCAAGAGTGTGGTATTAGACCAAGAGAGTGTGGTACTTGACCAAGAGAGTGTGGTACTTGAACAAGAGAGTGTGGCACTAGACCACGACAGTGTGGTACTAAAAGAAAAGAGTATAGTACCGGACCAAGAAAATGGTACTGGACCAAAAGAGTGTGGTACTGGACCAAGATATTGTGGTACTGGACCAAGAGAGTGTGGCACTGTACTACGACAGTGTGGTACTGAACGAAAAGAGTATAGTGCAGACCAAGAAAATGGTACTGGACCAAGAGAGTGTGGTACTGGACCAAGAGAGTGTGGTACTGAAGAAAGAGAATGTGGTACTGGATCTAGAGAGTGTGGTACTGGACCAAGATAACGAGGTACTGGACCAAGATAACGAGGTACTGGACCAAGAGAGTGTGGTATACTGGACCAAGAGAGTGTGGTACTGGACCAAGAGCGTGTGGTATTGGACCGAGAGAGTGTTGTACTGGACCAAGAGAGTGTGGTACTGAACCAATAAAGTGTGGTACTGGACCAAGAGAGTGTGGTACTGGACCAAGAGATTGTGGTATTGGACGAGGAGATTGTGGTACTGGTCCAAGACGGTGTGTTTGATGTTCCAATTTGAGTAAAAGGGATATTGGACTAAATGTTTATCGTGCGAATAGGGTGTGGAAATGATGCTCATGTGGATTAGTATTCCAGTAATGCGGTGCTTTTTACTAAGTCATATGTGAAAATATTTGGGCGTATGACTTTATTCCAATATCTCCGAGCGTATGCGTGGACAATACGTTAAAATAATTGTGCAAAATCTTGTTTCATTAGCGAATGTAAACGGATGCGCCTATCGTGACTGGTGAGAGGAGAGAGGATTTTAATGAAGACGCAGATGAAAATATGTTCACGAATGTCCCCCCCCCCGTGTGAGTTCGATGTGTATGTGTGCCTCGTTGCGCGCGCGTGTGTGTATAGGGGCCAGAAATGCCACGGGTTCAATAAAGACAGCCATTAAAAAGGATGTGTGGATATGGGCGGATCTAGATGTCCGGCCCGTATGGTACCCTGGGGCATTGTGGAGATTTCAGAATGTACTGGAAGGTGTCAGGCCCTGAAAAGATACGGGGTTCCGGCCATTTAGAGCGTTTCATGGACTTGACCTGACCCACACGGACGGACAGACTTTCGGGCACGCTCTCAGATCGAGATGTTGTGTCGGGTGAGAATGTTGAATTGAAAAGTCGGAGAAAACTGCCTGTTGGCAAATGAATAGGCTCGACTTCATAAATATTTCACTTTTAAAAATTGGTTTATCTTAAAGACGTAATAACCTTAAAATTAGCTTATAGATTGTCTTCAGCGTTTATTTTTAAAAATAAGTGTATACCAAAAAAGATAGAAATAAAAGTTTAGTACTATCAAAAGGAGATATTAGAATTATTGTTTGTTCTTTTTATATAAAATTTTGAATGCATTTGTATTATATAAAATACAGAAAGAAAATACAATTAGAGCTTTGTAAATCCAGATTTAGAGTTTACAGAACCCGTCATTAAGCGAGATGTCTAACGAAAAGTTTTGGCGTTTTGAAACTGTTATCAAATTATGTACCCGGTGTTTCTAGGAATGTCCCTGCAAGTTTTTATTAAATTTTTTTTATTTGTATTAACTGAAAATTGCGCGTGATAAGGGGAGTGAACCCGTATTTTCTAACGATAGATCATCATGACGTCACACTATAACGAAACAAGACCATAACGAGGCTAATACGAAAAGGGACTAAAACAATAAGGGTATCTTAATATTTATCTCAAACAAATAAAAAAAAACGGGCGGAAAAATAATTTTAAAACTCCGCGATTACGTTGAACTCCAGCAATCGACAATGCAGTCGCGGGACGTTTGCATTATGCGTTTAAAGGTTTGCTGCTCTTCTTCCAGTCTATAAATACAAACGTTTAGTAACAATTTGTCCACGCGATCAATCAGAAGTGCCGGATTGGCCATGCAGCATGCAGTTGTTGACATTCTCCTAGAGAGTCGTCGTTGAGATGAGAAATTATTGGCGAGAAAAAAAAACTATATGCCTCGTCATCTCTGTCTTCTTGAGCCCCTCTCAAAACAAACGCGTTAGCTTTACACCCACTGCACGGCATGTTGTTCGACTGTTTAAACGACGGTAAGGGGGGCTCGTCTCAAAGCTCTTTATTTTACTTAAAACAGAAATAACTCTCACTTCCCTGTTTGTTGTTTATTGACGAATGAATCATTCGGCTTGCGTCGGTAGGAGGAAGATGGGCAGAAATTTTAAATTTAAAAAAAACAACTTTGTGATGGACACTGTAAACGAGGGACAAGAAGTTCGTTCTACGCAATGTCATTGTAACCAGGTCATTTATTTGTTATTAAGATAACACGTTAAGGAAATGTCGTGTGGAATGTCACATTGAATTCGTTGCTAACACGTGTGGAACAAGTCGTACAAGTTGATAACACATATTTTATCTCATATCATCTATTACAGAGGCTCCCTCTCTAAAGACGATTATCGGGTCCTACGCTTATCCATGGTTTATGTCTTGCCTTGCATTTTTATTAGAGTTTTTAAATGTTGATAAAGTGTTGATTTTCCTGGTTTGACGGGAGGAACGAGAATTTGTATGTGTTTGTTCTTGTGTACGGAATAAGAAAAGTGTTTTATCCCTCTGTCTTTCTGAGGGTTGAATTAGATCACCCTTGTGTTGTATCTCCAAGCTAGAACTAGTTGCATTATGCATTAATACTAATTTGCTCTTTGTTCTTCTAACCTCTAGGGAACAAGTGGAACAAGCGAGTAATCACATGCATGGAACCAGTTGATTAAACGGATGAAAATTGTTAATAACATGTATTAAAAAACAAGTTAGTAACACACATGAACAAGTTAGTAACATATATGGAACACGTTAATTAAACGCCTGAAAAAAAAAGCGAAAGCGCAAATGGAATACATTTATAAACATATAAAACAATCTGGACTTATTGGAAACTGAAGAGTCTTTACTATAATACACAGTCGGACCTTGCTAAGTCGAACTTTTCTAAGTCGAAAGTCTCCCTATATCGAATTAATTCTTAGGTCCCGGCCAAATTCCATAAGACTAATTTATTTTAGATCTTCTTAACTCGAAGATTTTTTTGCTTTACAACCTCCGTTTGCAAAATTCTCCATGGCGTTTGGGTTATTATTCTTGGGAGACATTTCAGAACACGTGTTCTGTAGAGCAACGTGAACGGACGCAAATTATTATCTTAATGCATTCCACAAGGGATTAAGCGACTCTTGCAAGTAGGACGTCTATTTTGAGACCAAAAATTACCAAGACAAGACAAAGGAGTGGCTGGAAGAAGGGTAACTACTCCGCATCCCTTTGCGGAGTTTTTTCAAAAGAAAAATCTTACCCCCCCCATCCAAATGTGGAGAGAGTAAAGTGTGGGGGAGGGGCCTTTTCACTGGAGTCGGTATGTCAAAACCAAGTTAGCTTCCTTTCATATGAAACATCATTTCCTGTCAAGCCTTCTCGCCGGCAAATTTAGTGTCTATATATTTTTCATGTTTTCTTAAAATCACTTTCAGACAATCTGACTTACTTTAAAAACAACTATGTTTTTTAAATTTAAAAAGAAAATTCAATGAAACAATGGAAATAAAATAAAAGTATTTCGAGGTATTACGTTTGAAAATTTGTAATAGATCCCCTTCCAGGAAGCTTTTCCACTTTTTCAGTGCAGTGAAAGTTTTGGAAATGCATCTGCATTCTATTAGCTTACCGTATATGATCGTTCGCAAGCCGACCTTTTTTTGACAAAATCTAAGGGAAAAAGTTTGGGGGGTCGGCTTACGAGCGGGTCATTAAAGTATTTCTGCATGGATACTGAATATCGGTGTTGTTATTGTAAATCATCAAGGTCCTTTTCTACATTCTACAAGATTCGACTGCTCTACTAGAAGCTATAATATGATATTAAACATCCGCATTTACCTTATTTAATCATTTTATGTATTTTTGTGAACGTTTCAATAAATTGTTTTACAAATTTTGTTTTCAACAACGGATTTTAATGTATGCGCTTTCGTCTCTGTTTACCAAATTTTTTTTTAAATATCGGTAACTCTCTTCTAACAAAGAGCACAAAGACAAAGATAGGCAGTACAAAGTAAACAATCATAATGACCGATATACCTTGTAGTTTTTAAAAAAATGTGTATCATTTTGTTTAAGCTGTCCTATTATTTTTTGGGGGTCGGCTTGCTAGCGGGTTATACACTTTTAATCCGTTTCGCTTCCATAAGTGAGGGGGTCGGCTTATGAACGAACGGGGCCATAGAACAAGTATATACGGTAATTACATTTACAAACTAAATAATTTTGTTGAGCAATTAAATAATTTAAAAAAACATTAACAAATCTTTTGTACTTTCATTTGAAAATCTTCCAATTTTGTTTTTATCGGCACAACTATTTATTGCACATGGTATACGAATGATACTGTAACTTATTGAAAGATATAACATGTGCAATTTAGTTTCCAGTTTCGGTGTAGAAAGATAACAACATCTATTTCGGTTGAGTTTCGGATTCAGCTGAAAGTTACTTTTTAAAAAACTTTCGGCTGGTTTTGATTTGGCCAAAACCAAATGGTCACTTTCGGCTGGTCTCAAGTTTGTACAAAGCTGTATCATAAATACCATTCTTTACGGTAAGGAGCCTTTTCTCAAGCACTCTACTCAACTGCGTATGGTAGAAAGATATGTATAAATGTCTGTAGTGGACAATGACTGTGCTGTAAAGGGGTCAAGTGCTGGGTAAGGTGTGGGGAGGAGGGGGAGGGAGGACAACGCACACAACCACAAAAAACCACCAGGACCCCCCATTAGCAAGTCACATGATGGGCTGCCCCTGTCTCCTGTAATTGTTTGATTTGTATCCCGGGCAACGAAACCGAACGCGGCCGGCCCTGTAAATGTCTGCATTTTCGACCATTTGCGGGGCGTCTGTGGGCATTTCACGTCAGTGACGGCCGCTTTTCTTGCGACAATTCCGGTAATACGGAGTGACACCCCTCGCAAGGGCTCGGTCCGCCTGATGGGATCTCCGCGAGTGACCGCTGGTGATTGCGTGCCCGGGGCCGCGCGGAGAATGACCGACTCATCTTTTGTTCAGGAACCTTTCCCCGCGCGAGCTGCTCAATTATTTACGGGCGCAGAGTGAAAACTGGCGCCTTCACCGACCGCTTCCCCGCCGTCCCCACCTCAACGGCTTCAGAACTGCTGAACGCATAGAAATAAAAGGAGAGACGAAGGCTTTGCAAATTTGTGTATTTGCGGTTTTTAACGGTGCAGTAGGCACGGCGGCCACTTGGTGGTGTGAGATCTAACGTTAGCGGGGGGTGTGGGGGTGAAGGAGATGTTGATTTTAACAAGGGGGTTGGAAATATTGAAGGGCTGAAAGGTGGGGTGAGGGAAGAGTCTTTGTTTGTGTCCATGGGAGTCGGGTACTATACGGAAAATCGGTGGTTTGTGTATTCATTGATAATAAAATTGGTAGCGTTGAAATCAATAGCTGGTTACCGGATTTTTTGCATAAGGTTGTATTGAAATTGCGGTCTGTGTTACCGGTTTCTTGGTCACATATTTATGAAAGTTTTTTTTTCGGTAGAGGTGCAGCTTTAAAAAAAATATATTATTATTAAAGTTCATGCAGGTACAAGACGATAGTTAGAATTAATAATATACATGTGCTTTAGAAAAAAAATACTTGCAATTATTTTTGTAAAGTACTTTTTAAATTATTTTATTTTTAAAAATATTTTTAAATAGGATTAATTAATAATACATTCGATTATATTGATTCAAGCTGTCATAAATTACATTTCAATGTGTTGGTCAAAATCAGAGCGCAACGTGTAATGATGGACCAGCATGGACGGACGGTTGGCGCTATGAAATAAAGCCATCACAATCAGTTGGACATTTGGAATATCAGAATATCTACGGGGCCGTCTATTAAGTACGTCACGCACCAGAAGGGGGGGTGTAAGAAAGTGTGACAGTTTGTGACAGGAGGGGGGGGGTCCGGCCAAGTGCGACGTCACACTGTTTTATATTAAATTTTAATTATTTTGTTAATAAAAAACAACATTTTTGTTCGAAAGTGTGACGTACTTTAGGAGAGGGGCCTGAGATGTGTGACACTTTGTGACAAGAGGAGTTAAAAATTGTCAAAAATAGCGTGACGTACTTTATGGACGGCCCCTATGTAACTCAAACAAAAGGAAATGGCTGTTAACATTTTAGTTTCAGGAAATGGGACCCCCCCAAAAAAATCTAACAGCTTAAAAGCGGATCCAGTGATGAGATGGTCAGAAGGTTAGAACGACTTATGAATAAAACTAGATTGTGCCGTGGCGCCTGCGGCGCCCATTTTTAGGGTGCCTACGGCGCCAACCTTTTTCAAAAGCCCAATTAACTTGTCCTTTTTTGTTAAATATGAAATATTAAACTTTCTGAAATGTACGCAAAGTATTTAATAATAGGGGTTGTAGGGCGCCTACGGCGCCCACTTTGTTTTTTGTCAAAAGCCCAAGTAACTTATCCTTGTTTGATAAATACGAAATATTAAACTTCCTGGAATGTACACAAAGTATTTTACATCTTTAATTTATAATCATCTTGCGCACCGATGCACACCTTGTATTTTAAAATATAAGATCAAACAATGACGTCATATTAAATATTTTTACAGTGCTAATCAACACACGATTTTTCAACTGCTATAGACTGTTGTACATCGTTCCTCAGAGTTCCACATCCGTACATCCAACTGCCAACAGTGAGTGACTTGGGCTTTTATATTATTTATGTGAGATGACCACAATTTCAGATGGTCAGAATGTCGTATGATTAGAATGTCAGTTGCACAACATTTCAGATGGTTATAATGTCAGATGGTAGGAATGTCCTTTGGTTGGAGTGCCAGATGGTTGGAATGCCAGATGGTTGGAATGCCAGATGGTTGGAATGTCAGATTATCAGAATATCGAAAGCTAATAATTTCAGAGAGTTGGAATCAATGTTCTCATTAGTCTGCGCGGCTGCGCAGAAATCTGAACGACGCCGCGTAGCAATTTTGAATACCGCACAGCCGATTTTATTAAGATAATATAATATCTGTGTTTAGCACACAAAAAATGGCTGCTCGAACGGGTTTGTTATTTTGCACACGGACCAACGAACCTCAGAGGGAACATTGGTTTGAATGTCATCTGGGTAGAATGTCAGATTGTTAGGGTGTCATAATGTAAGAATTTCAAGTTTAGAATGTTAGTTTTTAAAGATAGTCAGATGGCTAAATTATCAGGTGGTTAAGAGGTTCCGGTGGGAAAACAGGTTCTAATTTCAGATTTAACCAGAAAAACCGAACTGCACACGATGGCCCAGACTAAGCCCTCTCTGGCAGCACTGCTACACATGACAAAACAGACACGTCTTATTTGTCACCACACTGTGACAGTACTACTTCTAACTAAGCAAAGTGACTCACATGTGACATCATTATTTTTCTCGACTCCATTATAAAAAGCTAAAACAAAATCAAAACAAAAAACACTCGACTTTCACGTCTCTTATATAAGAGGGCGGGAAAAAACACTGCAATAGTTCTTCCCCTTGCTAACAAGATCGCCTCAAAGCTCCCCAAACATCCAGCTAAATTTGTAATCGCTGATTATCTCTCCCGGCCCGACAAGTGTTGGCTTATCTCCCTTGGCTGATCGGTCTGACCGAGGAATCTTCGCCGTCTTCGGGATATCACAGCTAGGCGTCCAAAAAATGCCGGGGACGCGGGGGACGAAGGTTCTCATAATTATGTATACAACACATCACGGAAATATATATTTTTTTTCTTATAAAACTTCAGCTTAAAATTACAAGGCAGACAAATTATATCCTTTACAAAATGTTGTTAGCTACATGGTATAAGTTTATTTTTTAAAATATGGATGACTTCTTTGATTTTAAGTTTCTTACGTTATAAAGTGTTTGTGGGATAATAAAATTGGGCAGTGATGTCAACAGGCAAGCAATCGGGGTTGAAAGCTGTAAGACTGCAGGTAGATTGCGTCCAAAGAATCACAGATGGCAATAATTCTGTACAAATATAATTACATTCCATCCCGCGACAGCTTAGTACAGTATTAATCAGGAGATTATTTAAAAGTAAAACATTGCAAGTTTTGCAGTAATGTAATTGAGTAAAAAAAATTAAAACACAAATATCATACCATACACAGCCAGCAATGTTCCCTTTAAGCTGCGTGGCTGCGCGGTCGCGCAGATATCTGACTGACGCCACTTAGCACTTAAGAATTACCGCGCAGAAAATTTTGAAAAAATATTGCACAAATTATTTGCACACGAGTTTTTTTTTACTTTGCACACGGACCAACGAACCTTACAGGGAACATTGACAGCCAGTGAAGCAACTTAAAGAGTAAGACTACATTATATTCACTGAAACAGCTAGTGAACCAACTTAAACTGTAAAACAACGGGACATTCACTGAAACAGATAGTGAACCAACTTAAAGTGTAAGACTACAGAATATTCCCGGGCACACCTCGTGGACTAACTAAACATGATACAATACAGGATCAACCAAGAGTGCAGCTATTCTACAAAGTACACCCTAGTGCAGCTACACAGCCAACCTTGGGGCCGTAACGCAACAGAATACACCCTAATACGTCAAGCTATCTACCTAGACAGCATCTATTCATCATAATAAGTAATAAGCCCTTCCTTAAAAAAAATTATTTTTTTTAAGTTGGATAGCAATAAACTCACTGGCATCAGGACCATGACATATTCTGTGGGGCCTCACTATATTTAGAGAGGTTTGGAGAATTAAATATATTTAGAGACAGCTTGGCCACAATATTTTCATAGAGCTGAACGCCGCCCCCCCCCCACCCGAAAAAAAAACCCTCTATCGGGAATTTATTAAACTGCCAAAAACTGACGTGCCCTTTCCATCGATTGTGAATACTAATGGCTGATAGGGTCCAGACATTATATTTACACAATATCCACTCGCCTCCCTCTTTCCCCCTCACCCATCCGGGTTCCTGAAGTGACCACCCCCCCCGGACCCATCCCCCACCCCTTTCTCTCTCAACGTCGCCCTTGTCCAGGAGGAGATATCTGACGGTCAGAGTCCAATATCCGGGCAACAAGTGGCCAGGCATCGGATTAATTCTTCTCTCTGCATTGGCACTTAAATCCGACAAAACAAAGAATCAATCAATACGTCACATTTCGTGATAGCAAATCTGGAGCAGGGGGGCTCGGGGGAGGGGTTGTGAAGGAGGCGGAGGGAGAGAGCTGCGAAAAGTGGAGGGAGGTGGTGGGGGGTGAGGGGGTGATGGTCTGATATCGTGAGTCGGGAATATTAGAAGCCGGCTAAGATGGTTAAACGATATGCCAATTAACTCAAAGGTCAGCTCCCTCAAAAGCTCCCCTCGCGCTGTACAAGCAGTTGTTTGTTTTTTTTAATAGTTCCTCAATAACTTTTTTTCCCCAGCCGAAGCTATTGAACTTTCTTTCATATTAGTCCGGATGTTATTTTAATCCGGGGGACTCAGATGGATCAACAGTATTTCAAGTGACGACGCGATGTTTTTGTGGTACGATTGTACTATGTAATCAGAGGAAAACGGTAGCGTATGCTCGTCTCTTCGTGTAATATTTTTTCAATTGTATGTTTATATACTCGAAAACCCCATTTTCAAGCTTTATTTAGAATGCATAAACGATAGTTTGTTCTGCAAGGGCAAGACTATTTATCTTTTTTTTAAATCCTTTATATTAACTCGTGGTGTCTGCGGCCGACCGACCGACCTTGCTTGCTTGCTTGCTTGCTTGCTTGTCGCCAAAACTTTTGATCGATCTTTAACCCACTTGCTAGCAAGATAGCGAGCTGAAATTTTGCAGGCAGTTTCGTACCGATGATAAAAACAATGTATCAAAATTTCAGATCGATCGCATGTACCGTAATTAAATTATTGATTTTTTAGATTATTTTATTTATTCCTATGTATCATGCTATTTTTTGAGATAGAGCATCGCGGTGCGTATTATATTGAACAACCTTTCTGTCGCGCAATAAGGTGCGTATTTTACTGACAACACTTTTTATAAACCTATTCCTGATCGGTGCGCATTATATTAAACATGTTTTTCGACACAACTGCAATTTTGTATTTTTGGATGGTCTTGCGCTGCGTGTTATAATGAACATTCTTTTAGTTACGTCTCATACGTAAAGGATTTATAGTCAAAAACTTGGTTTTTTACGGGTTGTTTTTATTTAAAATAAAAATTTGAAATCCATAGGGAAAATCCGAAAATAATATGTTTGTCTTTTTTTAAAACTTTTCCGCGCAGCACAATACAACGGTGAATAACTAGAAACAAACGTAAATAAATGAGAAGCCCCTGTTACGCTTTCATTGCCTTAAAAGAACAATTTCAACACACACACAAATTTCCGAGAACAGAGCCACGCCCCCCGCAAAAGCTCTACTCCTATGACGTATCCAATAAATAGTAACGATTATCAAATAAAAAGCGTTGCGTCCAATCTCAGCCAATCAAGAGTTTTTGAGGATTGAAAACGAAAACAGGTCATAGCTTAAGGGATCGGATGGGAAAATAGGCTCGAAATTACCCCCAAACCCCCTCCCCCCATAATTTCATCCTCCTTTTACCTCTTTTAGACAGCACCAATAACAAAGCATGCCAAAAAGCAAATTTAAAATATAAGTAAATACATATCCATTATTTTAACACAAATACAGCACACACTCACACTTACACACACACATGCGCGCGCGCGCGCGCACGCACATAGACACAAACACAAGTGTAACACAAGCGAATCGGAAATATAAAATCATAAATTAAAAAAAAATAATAGCAACATAAATCAATGTAAGAAATAAGGGACGTTTGTAACGGAAAAAAAAATAATAATCACTTCTCATAAACAAAATACTTTTGAAAAATGGGTTTTAACAATCACAATCAGCCCAGTCAGCAAAACAACATGTATCATCATCCTATTCTTCACCCTACCCGCCACCATACCGAACCTCCAGGACGCAAAAAAAACAAAAACAGCAACAACAAAAACTTTTCAAAACATGACACAATATCAACAGAATCATGACAATAGCGTATATCTGTCTTGAACAAAAGTGAGTGCCACTCGACTAGCGTTTCTTAGTTTTTCAAAGCGAGTTTTGATATACTTATACTTGTATAAGCATCTAATTTGTCCTTCAGATGTCGGCCACTGACTTGCAGAAATCCCGGAGGATGTTGTGGATGCTCTCAGAAGTAAATCAATGGCGTTTCGTGATCTGCAAGTGGATATGTGAATGCGGTGGATAAAAAAAAAGAATCCGATCTTTGTTGGGCTTGTAGTACAATAAAACCGTTTTTAAAAAAATATAATAATCCGCCTATCCCACTCCCTAAGTATTTAGTTTTGAGATGATTAAGATGATTAAGCATCAACTATTGGGTTCGTATTAAAACATCGTAAGAGCAAAACAATACAAAACAATAAGTGGGTATAAAAACAAGAAATAATTGAATAAGAATACACGAATCAATGCCTAGTTTGAGAGGACAAGTGTACTCTATACGGTAAGTTGTGCTGTATTATTTTCAAGAGAGCCGCGGTCTAAAAGGTTTATTTGAATGAAACTATGTGCTGCGGCTGATTATGCGATAGATCCGCTGAACGACCTGGTCGTCCTCCCCAAGGGGAAGCAACAACCTCAAACTCTTTCGGTGCTGTCGCTTTGATTTTTTTATATTTTGTTTTCTTCCTTCCAAAAAGCTTAATCGACAAAAGCTGACGGCAATTGGTATGTCCTTTACTGCGGTGCTTCTCAAACTTTTTAATATTGCGGACCGGGCAGGAATTTTTTCCACTGCACCAGGGACCGGTGAGCTATTTTCCCTAAACTGACGTGGTAGCGAAATGTCCTTTCTTGGTAACTTCTGCGGACAGGCATTGGATGGCCCACGGACCGGCACCGGTCCGCGGACCATCACTTTGAGAAGCTCTGCTTTACTGAACTGCTTAGTCGATGGAATGTTTTGATTGATAAACATGTTGAGATGTTTGCTTGGAAGGCTGCTTCTTGTGTTAATTTAAATGTGGATTAGTTTAGAGATAACGGAAGAGAAATGAAGTTTGTAAACTTTGGATGAAACACGGTATATTTCAAACGGTATATTTCACACGGTATATTTCACACGGTATATTTCACACGGTATATTTCACACGGTATATTTCACACGGTATATTTCACACGGTATATTTCACACGGTATATTTCACGCGGTATATTTCACGCGGTATATTTCACACGGTATATTTCACACGGTATATTTCACACGGTATATTTCACACGGTATATTTCACACGGTATATTTCACACGGTATATTTCACACGGTATATTTCACACGGTATATTTCACACGGTATATTTCACACGGTATATTTCACACGGTATATTTCACACGGTATATTTCACACGGTATATTTCACACGGTATATTTCACACGGTATATTTCACACGGTATATTTCACACGGTATATTTCACACGGTATATTTCACGCGGTATATTTCACGCGGTATATTTCACGCGGTATATTTCACGCGGTATACTTCACGCGGTATACTTCACGCGGTATATTTCACACGGTATATTTCACGCGGTATATTTCACGCGGTATATTTCACACGGTATATTTCACACGGTATATTTCACACGGTATATTTCACACGGTATAGTTCAAGCCTAAATAGGCGTCTCCAAATAATCAACCTATGGGTGTCTCGGGCACTCAGCTGATTTGAGGATTGCTACTTCAAAATATCAACTTTTGGGTGTCTCAGGCACTAAGCTGATTTGAGGATTGCTACTTTCAAAATATCAACTTTTGGGTGTCTCAGGCGCTAAGCTGATTTGAGGATTGCTACTTTCAAATATCAACTTTAGGGTGTCAGGCACACAGCTGATTTGAGGATTGCTACTTTCAAATATCAACTTTAGGGTGTCGGGCACTCAGCTGATTTGAGGATTGCTTCTTTCAAATATCAACTTTTAGGTGTCTGAGGCACTCAGCTGATTTGAGGATTGCTACTTTCAAATATCAACTTTTGGGTGTCTGAGGCACTAAGCTGATTTGAGGATTGCTTCTTTCAAATATCATGTAGGTGCTAAATTGTCTAATAAGTGTGTTCCAGGATGTATATATCATGCATGTCCTAGGTTTTCAATCGCACGTGTCATAGTTTGTATAATTTCTTGTGTGCCGTAGGTTGTCTAATTTCTTGCGTGCCGTAGGTTGTCTAATTTCTTGCGTGTCCTAGGTTGTCTAATTTATTGCGTGTCCTAGGTTGTCTAATTTCTTGCGTGCCGTAGGTTGCCTAATTTCTTGCGTGCCGTAGGTTGTCTAATTTCTTGCGTGCCGTAGGTTGTCTAATTTCTTGCGTGTCCTAGGTTGTCTATCTAAGGCAATGGTCTCAAACTCGGATGAAGTCATGTATGATTTTATCACTCGAGAGATGTGTCAAGTGCCGCACCACACACAAGCCAACAAACCAGCCTAAGTGATTAAGATTTTTTTTAAAAATTCATACGTATTAATTCCTTTTACTAATAATATGAGAATTTACAATTTAGACATAAAGAATCATACCAAGGTGAAATATCATTATTGTTTCTAACATATTAACAAACTATGTATTTATATAATATATAAGAGTACTGGAGCCTTTGGAAGGTTACTTTGCACCAGAAGTCTGGCGGGCCACAAAAATCCACTGTTTGAGAAACCTGTTATGATGTGTAAGGTGACGTAGAGAGCATAGAGGGTTGTGTGGCTTTCCAGCAATACCATTACCTGTGATTGACGTCAGGTAAAAAGTGCACGCAGTACTGGAGACTTCACAATAGCAAACATTTTTTTTTAGCAAAAAATCCCCAACGTGTTGTTAACAATTTTAGGAATATTAAGCATTAAATAGTTCACCTAATGGTACTTTTTAACTTCTACTGCAGGGCTAACGTGAGATTGTTAAAACCTTGCCGTACAATCTGTGGATTGCGTAGGCGAGGAAACAAAAGGTTGTGTAGGGGAGGAGGCGGGCTTGATGTGAGCCAAGAGGTGGGGTGGTGCAGGCCACACACGCGATAACTCCGAGAAGAACGTTATTACCATCCACGACTCTCTCCAGCTGACTCCGCTAGGAGCCGAAACGTTTAAATAAAAACGCAAACGATTATGTACTCGATGACAATTTACGCGCCGATACCTACACTTTTCATTTTATAAGCAATCATCCCCCGTAGCAAAGAGCAATCCAAATTGGTGAATACTGCTGCCAAATATTGACTCTGCTGAAATCTTGAACGATGAATGCTTAAGTCAAGTAAGTACACTATTGAAAGTCTGGTTAGTGAATAGAAAGAAAATGCAAGTCAAGTTTGAAAACAACTGTAATCTTGATTGGTGAATGCAGCAGTCAAGTAAGAACATTACTGAAATCATGATTATTGGCTTTAAAAAAGTCAAGTAGGAACAATCCAAGGATCATTTTAAAGTATTTCGTCACATGAAATCTTGTGATTGTCACCTACTTTCTCCAAGGTTACCAGGGATTTGTAAGAAACAGGGAGTTGGAATATGATTTGTTTGAGTAGTGGTGGCTGAAAAATAGCCAAGTGTATTGAATTTGTCAAAGTAATATATTTGTTGGTCAATGTTCCCTTTAAGCAGCGTTGCCGCGCAGATATCTGACCGACACCGCGCAGCAGCTTAGAATCACCACGTAGCAAATTTGGTAAAATGTGTTGTTTTTTTAATGGATTCTCTGCAACTTTGCACACGATTTGTTCTTTTTTTTTAAATTTGTGCATGGACCAACTAGCCTTAGACTTAGAGGGAACCTTGTTGTTGGTAGTATCTTTAGTTTTGCTTGTACGGGATTGTATCTGACACTAAAAGTACTCGAAAACCTCAGCACCGAGCTACTAATCTTAGTGGGTGAGTGCAGGTATTTTTTTATCTCCCGAAAAAGGGACAATCTGTTGGCTAAAAACATATTTTTTAAAAACGTTCATCTTAGTTATTTGGCCGAGATTTTCCCTGGATACCCAGGATGTAAACATTTTCCCAGGATTTTTTTTTACTGAACATTTTTCAGTGTGCCAGAAACATGGGATTCCGGAATAGAAATCACAATTAATGTAACACAAGAAAACGTCAATAAAGTATGACATTGTTATTTCAATAAAGACATTGAAACAGTAAGTACTCTTTGCATCAGACTATTAAAAAGTGTTATATTATTAAATTCATTCCCTTCTACGGATGTGACGTTGTACAAAAAATTTGAAATTATTCACGCCCCCTCCCTCTATGGATGTCACGTTCTACTAATAAAAACCCCCCGTAAAAAAACAAGTTTTTGACTATAAATCCTTTATGTACGAGACGTAACTAAAAGAATGTTCATTATAATACGCAGCGCAAGACCATCCAACAATACAAAATTGTAGTTGTGTCGTAAAACATGTTTAATATAATGCGCACCGATGACGAATATGTTTAGAAAAAGTGTTGTCAGTAAAATAAGCACCTTATTGCGCGACAGAAAGGTCGTTCAATTTAATACGCACCGCGACACTCTATCTCAAAAAATAACATGATACATAGAGAAAAAAAGAGATAAATAAAATAATCTATAAAATCAATAATTTAATTACAGTACATGCGATCGATCTGAAATTTTGATACGTAGTTTTTATCATCGTCAACAAACTGCCTTCTAAATTTCAGCTCGCTAGCTTACGAGGAAGTGGGTTAAAAATCGATCCAAAGTTTTGGCGACAAAAAATTAAGCAAGCAATCAAGCAACCAGACACCAAGAGTTAATATAAAGGATTTAAAAATGTAATGTTGTTCAATTCCTCCCTCCCCGGATGTGACGTAATGTTTTTTGTGCTTGTTCACTAACCCGAACCCTCTCTTCCATACATCTGATCATATTATGACTATCTCTAAGGTCAACTTTTTAAAGTTTTCATTTTGGCCAACACATATAGACCCCCTTGGACCAATAGAAGTTGGGACCAGTTTTTTTGTTGTTTTTTTTTATTGGTAACTTGTTCTTTTATGTCCAAGATCCCCTTCTTTTTGATTGCTAGATGCGCTTTTTGTCCTCTTTCAACCTGTCTTCAGTAGCGATGTGAATTCCTAAATCATCACCGACACCCTCCCCAAACATAATTCTATTTTTTTTAAAAAACCTTCCTCGAATAAACATTGTACCGCCTGTCACCTCTTCTTATGTCACCACTTGGGATTTTTTTTTGGTCTCCTCGGTCCCTCTCCGAGTTCGCATTTTTAGAAATCCCCTTTTTAAAACCAACTGGTGATTGTCACCCCTTGGTCCGCTTTCTTATGACGTCACTTGTGATTGTTTCCCCTTGGTCGCTCTCTCAAATCTCAACTTGTGATTTTGTCCCTTCTTGGCCGCGCTTTTAAATCGCCATATTGCGCCCCTCCCCCACCCCGTCTTTCCCCCTCCACCGTCTTCTTTCTCTGGCCCCTCTCTTAAGTCGTCACTTGTGCTTGTCTCAACACCTCCTGGGATTACTTTATAGGCGAGTCGCCTCCGAACCCCCACCCCCACCCCAATCCTTTTTTTTTGGCTATGATTTATTACATGCATTAGCGAGTCAGCGCATTTAGGACCCTCTGTGTTTTTTATTGAGCCATTGCTGGGAGTTTACCCCCGTGAAATGATGATTTATGCTGTAGCCGGGACGTGTCCGAGACGGTCGGAGCAGCAGATCAATCAATACGTTTCGTACCGGAAATATGAGGCGCCGTCTTTTAGGAAGGTAAATGAATAAAATAAAAACAGGGTATTAGTAGGCCTGACAGGACGTAACACAACAGCGAACGTTTCGGCAAAGAGCCTTCTTCAACGGACAAATAGTACACAAATGAAACGAATAAAACGAAATAATAGAAAAAAAACACTTAGCTGCGGTGAAATCCAAGTAGTCCAGTAAAGATAAAGCAAGGAGAGAAAAGTAAGAGCTTAAATAGGAAAGGAAAGGGTGGGTGTGGCCAATCAATCAGCTTGTCAGTGCGAACACAACGTTGATCCCATGTGGTGTAAGAGTCCCATATTCATGGATTAGTCTATTCTCCAGACTGACCCGGCCGGGTGTGTTTGTACAAGAAACCAAGGCGGTGACAGACATGTCATCGACGCCCATGTGGTCCCGTCCATTGAAGTGTCGGGAGACAGGACACTGTTTGTCTTGTTTAATGGCCCGTACATGTTCCGCGATACGGCAAGAGAGTAACCTCCCCGTTTCACCAATGTACTTCAAAGGACAGCGCTTACACACAATGGTGTAGACCATTTTAGGAGTTGGGTAAACCCGGGGTCCAGATCTATACCTTGTTGTTGGTTTTTTTTTCTTCTTTTAAATGTGTTTTTGATTCGTACAACATTGCTGGGGGCTATTAGATATGTGTACATATGCGGAGCTAAAAGATAGTATCACGCCGTTAGAGGGATTAGTGTACAACTTTAAGGGATGGTTAGATGCAGAGGCGTTAATAGGGGGTTCCGGGTGGTGCGGACCGCACCAGGTGACACCATTACAAGGTAGGGGGGGGACACCAAAACGTAAAATTATGTATATTCCCGTTATTTGGCACTGGCAGACTCGAAGGAGGTCTATGGGGTGAGTCGTGAGGGGGTGACACCATGAGCTACCGCACTGGGTGACAGCAACCCAAGTGACGCCACTGGTTAAATGAATGCACGGCGTTGCTGGGGAAATAACCTCGACAGGTGTTCAAAGTCTGGGGAGTTTAAGATAATTGAAGAACATTTAGAGGGCTATAAAATAGATGTACAACATTGGGATCGATTAGATAGATAACAGCACTCAGCATTTATAAATGTTTAATATAAAGACCCATCGGATATCTTTAACCTTTTAGGATTTAAAAAAATATTCAACTTTGGATCTGTAACCTGTGACTAAAATTTCAGCACACGAGATGTCATATCGATTAAACGCATGACTTAAATAATAGCACACCATCACATTCCTGCATTTAGAATTAGGATAGAATAATTATAAGAACATGTTTTTAAAAATAAATCAAAACCTTCTGCTTATAGCCCTCAGCCGCTTTTTCCCCGGCCCTCAATAGGCCTCGAAGCGGCACGTGTTAGATACCACATATTAGAAAAGCCTCCGCTCGTGACTAGTGCATTACTAATAATACTAAATGGTTATTTTTAATAAGTTGAAAGACATTTAAAGGTAAATGGCGCAGTGATGGCGAACCTTTGGCACGCGTGCCACAGTCCGCACTCAGTGCCTCATCAGCCGGCACGCGATTTAAAAAAAAAGTATTTCCCTTAAACCAGCTTAGTCTAACCCCCATTTTCGGGTTTCATTGGAGGGTTGGCACTTTGCTCAAAATAAGTGGGCTTAGGTTGAACTTTGGGCACGCGGCCCAAGAAAAGGTTCTCCTACCTAAGGTAGGAATGCCATAATTTGATTTTTAAAAGCATCTCGCGTCATTGATGTTGCTGTAGGCTGCATGGCTGGGCTGACCTCTAATTAAGGAAAACAAAAACGAATTTATGAAATATTACACCCCTTGCCGTATGCGTTATCGGGGGAAAAAAACCATATTTACATCTATTACATTCGTCTATTGTTAAACTTACACAAGAATCGTGTCATTGACGCAGTCGGATGACGCCAACAAATTCATTCCATCCAACGTAATGCATTAAAGGCGAGATCGGACTGTGTAAAGTGGTTTAAACTTTCAATATTTAATGCTGCCCGCACGAAGAAAGCGCTCCGCTGACATTTTCGTTTGATGAATACGTCGGCGTGTAATTTCAAACTGCGATTATGCAAGGGTGGCGAGACGTTATGTGGTTTGGTTGTACATATTATTAGGCATTACATAGAATAGGTTGTTAAACGCCCCCCCCTTTTTGTTTTATATTAGCAAATAATTAAATCGCTTAATACTGAAACGTGTGGATTTTTTTCTTCTTTTTTTTTCAAGCGTAACAAATAACATTCGTTTTATTAATAATTCACCAAGTTATTGTCTGGAAGTTCAAAACCATAGACGGTCTGTCAAGTCTGTGCTGAAGTGTTCCAAATTCAATACTGAGATTTTTAAAATTGTCATATAATATTGTTATTATTTTTTTTATTTTTTTTATTACTATTTTTTTTTGTTTAATACTGAATGATTATTAAATACTGAAATGTTTATAAAATAATAGATCTTTATTGAATTCTAAGATATTTATTGAATAATGGAATGTTTATGGAATACTGATATGTTTATTTATTAATGAGATATTTATTGAATACAAAGTTGTCTATTCAAGTACTGAAATATTGATATGAATACCGAGATGAGCATTGAGCACTGAGTTTGAGCATTAAATATTGAAAAAGTTAATTTTGCTTTAAATTCTTAAATAAACATTGAATTGTTAATTAAACGTTTGTTTTTTTATTAACCATTGAGTTCTTTCTGGAGCATTGATTATTGAACATGGAATTGTTTACTGAACATGGAGTTGTTTATTGAACATTGAGTTTTTTTATTAAACAATGCGATGTTTCTTGAACATTATGTTGTTTCTTGGACATTGCGTTGTTGTTTTTTTTAACATTGAGTTGTTTATTGAACAGTTCATTGTTTATTGAACATTGCGTTATTTATTGAGCATTCTATTGTTTCTTGAACATTGTGTTGCTTATTGAAAATTGAGTTGTTTATTGAATCATAGCTGCTCTTGAAGCCATGTTGTTTCCCCATTTCCCTGGTTCCTGACAGCCGTACTGACGTGGTGCTCTTAATAACAACAGCCCCCCCCCCGCATAGTTCTTTCACTCTCCCCAACCCTGTTATCCCTGTACGAATTTCTCATACAGTGTTGTGAGGTGACTTCTAGGAGAAAGGGAAAGAATGGGGCGATGAAAAAAACTATTAACACTGAAGGAAGTATATTGCAATTTTGAAATAATTTAATCCGTAGAGAAAAACATACGTTGTCTACTCTTGTGCAGCTTTCGACCCCAGGTTATATCCCCTAACACCTCTGCCCTCACCAGCGCATGCTTACCCCAACATTAAAAAGTCCTCAAGTCAGTTAATTTTTCTATGGCTACTATTCACATATGAGCTTTACTACAATAATTTATATTGTAAATATATATTTAACACATTCCGCAATTTAATCCCGTTTCTCCCCCATTTCATTTGGACAACGTTGTTGTTGAAATCGATTATTAATATAAAAAATAGATCAAAGTCAAGTGCGCTGGAGACTTATAAGAATTATCTATGTTTACTGAAACGTAAATTGTTTTGACTTTTTATTTTTAATTTAACGAAAAAAGGATGACGATTGATTTTTTTAAAATGACAATCAGAACTTGCAGAGTTATGAATTTTTCGCCTTTGTTTTCTTTCATCTACCTCCCCCAAATACGTTAAGGATTATGTATTTTAACCATAACAACAAACAAACAAAAAAACCAAAAAAAAACCACATAACCCTATTTTGATTTTCTTTCTCGTATATACTTATAATGAACGTGGGAGTTTTGTAAATAATTTTGTTCCAGTTTTATAACTCTTGTCATAAGTGTTTAATTTGTTTTTTGTTTTTTTACCCCACTCCTTACACTTACATTGAGTTTTCGTTATGGGGTTTGTTTTTTTTCCCCTATATGTAATGACTACATCTTTCCATCTTTATCCCCAAACCCCTCAGCCCCCCCCCCGAAAGTGACTATAATGTTGTCCCATGTTTCAAAGTGTGTGTGTTTCTTTGTTTGTTATTGTTTTCTGTTTGTTTTCTGTGTAGTGTTTTTTTTTGCCCCTACCTTCAAAAAGCTGTGAGTACAACTAACAAAAGTTTATCGTCTTGGGATTTTCTTCCTCTATAGTAGTCATACGTTTGAAAGTCAGGGGGTGATGAGGACTGTGTTTTAAGGAGTATGCATTTATGCGAATTTGTGCCGACTCCTGGCTGTCCCGCAGCGGATAATGTTTTTTTCATGCCCCAGGATGTGATCCGGTACATGAATTTCAATTAGACAAAAGTAAAAAAAAAGATTGGGGAAAAAAAGCTTCACAAGCAACAACTGCAGACGTACAACTGACATCAACAACTGCAGACGCACAACTGACATCAACAACTGCAGACACACAACTGACATCAACAACTGCAGACGCACAACTGAAATCAACAACTGCAGACGTACAACTGACATCAACAACTGCAGACGCACAACTGACATCAACAACTGCAGACGCACAACTGAAATCAACAACTGCAGACGTACAACTGACATCAACAACTGCAGACGTACAACTGACATCAACAACTGCAGACGTACAACTGACATCAACAACTGCAGACGTACAACTGACATCAACAACTGCAGACGCACAACTGACATCAACAACTGCAGACGCACAACTGACATCAACAACTGCAGACGTACAACTGACATCAACAACTGCAGACGTACAACTGACATCAACAACTGCAAACGTACAACTGACATCAACAACTGCAGACGTACAACTGACATCAACAACTGCAGACGCACAACTGACATCAACAACTGGAGACGCACAACTGACATCAACAACTGCAGACGTACAACTGACATCAACAACTGCAGACGTACAACTGACATCAACAACTGCAGACGTACAACTGACATCAACAACTGCAGACGTACAACTGACATCAACAACTGCAGACGTACAACTGGCATCAACAACTGCAGACGTACAACTGACATCAACAACTGCAGACGTACAACTGACATCAACAACTGCAGACGTACAACTGACATCAACAACTGCAGACGTACAACTGACATCAACAACTGCAGACGCACAACTGACATCAACAACTGCAGACGCACAACTGACATCAACAACTGCAGACGTACAACTGACATCAACAACTGCAGACGCACAACTGAAATCAACAACTGCAGACGTACAACTGACATCAACAACTGCGGACGCACAACTGACATCAACAACTGCAGACGTACAACTGACATCAACAATTGCAGGCGCACAACTGACATCAACAACTGCACAGACGCACAACTGACATCAAGAACTGCAGACGCACAACTGACATCAACAACTGCAGACGCACAACTGACATCAACAACTGCAGACGCACAACTGACATCAACAACTGCAGACGTACAACTGACATCAACAACTGCAGACACACAACTGACATCAACAACTGCAGACGTACAACTGACATCAACAACTGCAGACGTAAAACTGACATCGACAACTGCAGACGTACAACTGACATCAACAACTGAAGACGCACAACTGACATCAACAACTGCAGACGTACAACTGACATCAACAACTGCAGACGCACAACTGACATCAACAACTGCAGACGCGCAACTGACATCAACAACTGCACAGACGCACAACTGACATCAACAACTGCAGACGTACAACTGACATCAACAACTGCAGACGCACAACTGACATCAACAACTGCAGACGCACAACTGAAATCAACAACTGCAGACGTACAACTGACATCAACAACTGCAGACGTACAACTGACATCAACAACTGCAGACGTACAACTGACATCAACAACTGCAGACGTACAACTGACATCAACAACTGCAGACGCACAACTGACATCAACAACTGCAGACGCACAACTGACATCAACAACTGCAGACGTACAACTGACATCAACAACTGCAGACGTACAACTGACATCAACAACTGCAGACGTACAACTGACATCAACAACTGCAGACGTACAACTGACATCAACAACTGCAGACGTACAACTGACATCAACAACTGCAGACGTACAACTGACATCAACAACTGCAGACGTACAACTGACATCAACAACTGCAGACGTACAACTGACATCAACAACTGCAGACGTACAACTGACATCAACAACTGCAGACGTACAACTGACATCAACAACTGCAGACGTACAACTGACATCAACAACTGCAGACATACAACTGACATCAACAACTGCAGACGTACAACTGACATCAACAACTGCAGACGCACAACTGACATCAACAACTGCAGACGCACAACTGACATCAACAACTGCAGACGTACAACTGACATCAACAACTGCAGACGCACAACTGAAATCAACAACTGCAGACGTACAACTGACATCAACAACTGCAGACGCACAACTGACATCAACAACTGCAGACGTACAACTGACATCAACAACTGCAGGCGCACAACTGACATCAACAACTGCACAGACGCACAACTGACATCAACAACTGCAGACGCACAACTGACATCAACAACTGCAGACGCACAACTGACATCAACAACTGCAGACGCACAACTGACATCAACAACTGCAGACGCACAACTGACATCAACAACTGCAGACGCACAACTGACATCGACAACTGCAGACGCACAACTGACATCAACAACTGCAGACGCACAACTGACAACAAAAACTGCAGACGCACAACTGACATCAACAACTGCAGACGCACAACTGACATCAACAACTGCAGACGCACAACTGACATCAACAACTGCAGACGCACAACTGACATCAACAACTGCAGACGCACAACTGACATCAACAACTGCAGACTCGCAACTGACATCAACAACTGCAGACGTACAACTGACATCAACAACTGCAGACGCACAACTGAAATCAACAACTGCAGACGTACAACTGACATCAACAACTGCAGACGCACAACTGACATCAACAACTGCAGACGCACAACTGAAATCAACAACTGCAGACGTACAACTGACATCAACAACTGCAGACGTACAACTGACATCAACAACTGCAGACGTACAACTGACATCAACAACTGCAGACGTACAACTGACATCAACCACTGCAGACGCACAACTGACATCAACAACTGCAGACGCACAACTGACATCAACAACTGCAGACGTACAACTGACATCAACAACTGCAGACGTACAACTGACATCAACAACTGCAGACGTACAACTGACATCAACAACTGCAGACGTACAACTGACATCAACAACTGCAGACGCACAACTGACATCAACAACTGCAGACGCACAACTGACATCAACAACTGCAGACGTACAACTGACATCAACAACTGCAGACGTACAACTGACATCAACAACTGCAGACGTACAACTGACATCAACAACTGCAGACGTACAACTGACATCAACAACTGCAGACGTACAACTGGCATCAACAACTGCAGACGTACAACTGACATCAACAACTGCAGACGTACAACTGACATCAACAACTGCAGACGTACAACTGACATCAACAACTGCAGACGTACAACTGACATCAACAACTGCAGACGCACAACTGACATCAACAACTGCAGACGCACAACTGACATCAACAACTGCAGACGTACAACTGACATCAACAACTGCAGACGCACAACTGAAATCAACAACTGCAGACGTACAACTGACATCAACAACTGCAGACGCACAACTGACATCAACAACTGCAGACGTACAACTGACATCAACAACTGCAGGCGCACAACTGACATCAACAACTGCACAGACGCACAACTGACATCAACAACTGCAGACGCACAACTGACATCAACAACTGCAGACGCACAACTGACATCAACAACTGCAGACGCACAACTGACATCAACAACTGCAGACGTACAACTGACATCAACAACTGCAGACACACAACTGACATCAACAACTGCAGACGTACAACTGACATCAACAACTGCAGACGTAAAACTGACATCGACAACTGCAGACGTACAACTGACATCAACAACTGAAGACGCACAACTGACATCAACAACTGCAGACGTACAACTGACATCAACAACTGCAGACGCACAACTGACATCAACAACTGCAGACGCGCAACTGACATCAACAACTGCACAGACGCACAACTGACATCAACAACTGCAGACGTACAACTGACATCAACAACTGCAGACGCACAACTGACATCAACAACTGCAGACGCACAACTGAAATCAACAACTGCAGACGTACAACTGACATCAACAACTGCAGACGTACAACTGACATCAACAACTGCAGACGTACAACTGACATCAACAACTGCAGACGTACAACTGACATCAACAACTGCAGACGTACAACTGACATCAACAACTGCAGACGCACAACTGACATCAACAACTGCAGACGCACAACTGACATCAACTACTGCAGATTTACAACTGACATCAACAACTGCAGACGTACAACTGACATCAACAACTGCAGACGTACAACTGACATCAACAACTGCAGACGTACAACTGACATCAACAACTGCAGACGCACAACTGACATCAACAACTGCAGACGCACAACTGACATCAACAACTGCAGACGTACAACTGACATCAACAACTGCAGACGTACAACTGACATCAACAACTGCAGACGTACAACTGACATCAATAACTGCAGACGTACAACTGACATCAACAACTGCAGACGTACAACTGACATCAACAACTGCAGACGTACAACTGACATCAACAACTGCAGACGTACAACTGACATCAACAACTGCAGACGTACAACTGACATCAACAACTGCAGACGTACAACTGACATCAACAACTGCAGACGCACAACTGACATCAACAACTGCAGGCGCACAACTGACATCAACAACTGCACAGACGCACAACTGACATCAACAACTGCAGACGCACAACTGACATCAACAACTGCAGACGCACAACTGACATCAACAACTGCAGACGCACAACTGACATCAACAACTGCAGACGCACAACTGACATCGACAACTGCAGACGCACAACTGACATCAACAACTGCAGACGCACAACTGACATCAACAACTGCAGACGCACAACTGACATCAACAACTGCAGACGCACAACTGACATCAACAACTGCAGACGCACAACTGACATTAACAACTGCAGACTCGCAACTGACATCAACAACTGCAGACGTACAACTGACATCAACAACTGCATACGCACAACTGACATCAACAACTGCAGACGCACAACTGACATCAACAACTGCAGACGCACAACTGACATCAACAACTGCAGACGCACAACTGACATCAACAACTGCATACGCACAACTGACATCAACAACTGCAGACGCACAACTGACATCAACAACTGCAGACGTACAACTGACATCAACAACTGCAGACACACAACTGACATCAACAACTGCAGACGCAC